>CM053748.1:2284294-2315846 GCA_028658305.1 Pachyuromys duprasi | reverse complement strand
TTTCCCCACCGTAGGAATTCTGCTCACCTGGCAGTCGCAAACGCTGGTGTTTCAGGTCCCAGATCTCAGTCTCCGGGTCGCTGTGCCTACACTATTGTCCTGCTCTTCAGACACAGTGTCCTCCTGGGGCAGCCATCTTGGATCTCCCCTTTGTAGCTTTTTAATGTTATTTTTCTTTTTAAAAATATTTTAATTAAAATATAGCTGCATCTCTTCCCTCTCACTTTTCTGCCTTCCAGCCCCTTTCATCCTTACCATTTTCTCTCAAACAAATGTCCCCTTTTTCCTTGATTTTCACTGTTACTTCTGGAGAAGGAGTGGTTTAAGGAGGTAGGAAGTTCTCTAGCCAGAGCTGTAGCACGCCCTAATGGAGCACAAGTTGATATCAATAGAATTTATGACCCTTGCAGTCTTGTTCTGCAACTAACAAGTCTGTGACGATTGCTTGTTTGCATCACCAGAAGCCCTGAACCAAGACCCACAATGATTGCAAGGCCCACTGCATTCAGCCTCCACCAACACAACTGCAGATGGTGTAGGACCAGCTTACTTGGGAGGAATGGGGAGTCCAGCATGGTTTCACTCTCATTCTGAAGACTTTAAGTGATAACAATTTACTTTCCTCTTAACAATTACCATATTCTTCCAAATAAACATACTTTCATGAGGACTTACTTTCTCAAATGTGTGTTTTGGAAAGGTGAGTAATGTTTTTAATTACTTGAGAGGACATTCATTTATGTGCTGAAGAAAGAACATTAGCTTGTATAAGAGCCCACTTTCTTATGTAACATTTTATAACCTCTGCTGTATGAGCAGAAAGAGGGGAAACATTATCAGGATACATTATGTAGGAAAAGAATCTATTTTCAGTTAAAGGGAAAATAAACATTTTCCAGTCCCAATTAGAATAGGAGTTGTGCTCACTATGGTCTCTAAAGATAATGTCAAAATGAATGTATTTTAATCAGAAAAGTGAAAGAAGCTGAAATTATTTTGTAAAGTGATCACTGCAAATGTAAAGGGGGTATAAGAGCTGATTAGACAGTAGATGGGGTTTCCTCATCTCTAATGAAATGTAGTAGTCAAAGTAGGCAGAACCTAAAAATTCAGAAATTAGGCACAAGGAAGAGCCCCTTAATGAGAACTATGACAAGAATGACCCAAACCTGTGAACTATCCCCGGAGAACTATCACAAGAATGAGCACCCAAACCTGTGAACTATCCCCAGAGAACTGTGACAAGAATGAGGATCCAAACTTGTGAAATATCCCCAGAGAACTTTCAGATTCTCATGTGTCTGTGGTTGGCCAATTAGATGTGGTCTTACTTTGTGGTAGGAAGCATAGAATAACCAGCATTGAATCACTACAGAGTCTGATTCAAAGAGGCAAACACGTCCCTGAACATGGAAAACGTCAATGATGTCTCCTGAATGTACCTCCCAGAAATCCCATTTGAGCGGAGATAGTGCTTTGCATTGTCCAGACTGAATATAAGCTCATGCCTGATCATTTTTCTTTTTTTATTTATTTATTTATTTTTTTTTCCTGATCATTTTTCAAGTGTACATGGGAACACTGGAAATGCTTACAAGTCATCTGGAGAGAACCCTCAAGGTTCAACACACAGCAAACTCCACAATCCCCAGAAGCACGTCACTATTTAAACACATGGACATTTAAAACTTAGGTTGTGTTCTTATTTCTCTTCTTGTTATTCTGTGAAGAACACAGAGACATTCATATACAATAACAAATTAGACTAATTTTGGCATCCAAATAGTTATGAAATATTTGACATGAAGAAAATTAGTGATTGGTGTGATGGACAGCTGATTTTTCTTTCATATTATCATCCTGTCATTACTTTAACTTTTTGATCTTCCCCATGCATGTGATTCTCCTGGGAAATAAAATAATCTGCATTCTTGGCGCTTAGTGGAAAAAGACAAAAAGTAAGCCATCATGAAATGTGAAATCTCTGCATTCTCAGAAGACACTCCATTTGAGTTCATAATAGAGGAAGCAGGTCTCATTCTCGAAGGGAGGACTGGAGAACTAAAGAAGCAAATTTCAAGTAATCCAGAGAAATTAAAAAGAAGAAGAGGATGTAAGATGGTGTGCTCATATTGTTGGCGGAGGTGGGCGTGGGAAAAATGTGTTAGTGATAATGAGTCTAGAATTCCTGATAGAACAACATTATATAAATGGATATAGATTCCTTAGGGAATAATAGAACTATTTTAAAGGTTACTCAATCTGCGAATATAATAAGACCAAATTACATTGCTCTCAAGTTGTAAGGATTACATGTCATTAAATTATTTAAAAGTATAAGAAAGGAAATGGTGATCAGAAGCAAAACCCAACAGCCTGAGCAAGGCTTCACAGCTCCCAGCACTGAAACTCCTTGCTGCCTCTCTCCCTGTAGTTGCTCACCTATGGTTGCCTGCAAACTGATACTGATACCATGTAAAGAAGTATAATATTAAAAACAATTGATGCCACATTAAAAAGAAGTTTTGCATTGCAGTGGCCATTCACAATCAAGGTAATACTTCCTTTATCTAGACGGTAAAGAAATCTTAACCCTCTGCGTGGATGTTTGCAATGTTTGCTGAGAAGTCATTAAATAAGATGTATGCCACATTCGAGCTTCTATTAGCCTTTTACATTTTTTCTCTACTTTGTCAACAATTTTTTCCAATCCCTCTCAAACTTGAACTGTATTAGATTTCCTAGAACTCTACTGACCCATCCCAAGAGATTTGGATGCATATTCTCCAGGTAGGAATCAAGAGTGCCTATTTCTGATTAGCTCCTAGGTAATGCGGCTGATGATATCAAGGAAAACCCTTGGAAGATCGGAGATAAAACGCAGCTAGTTATTAATTGCTTACATATCTTCACTTAAGAGGGGGCATTCGTGAGATTTCTCCCATTCACATTGACATGTCAAATTTGTGTTTTAGTTGTGCAGGTCTTTTTCAGGCAGCCATATCATTGATATTTCATGGGTGCGGCTTACCTGTCATAACTAGAAGACACAGTCTTGCAGCAGAACTCCTGGTCTTCCGGTTCTCAGGATCTTTTCCCTCCCTTATCCATAGTTACCTGAAGACTTTGGTGTCAGTGTTATGCTGCAGAGGTGTCAATTGGGGCTGAGCACAGGGTCAGTTGTTTTATTAGTATCTTGACAAGTTGTGAGTTTCCTATAATTGTCTTAATCTGCAGCAAAAAGAAGCTTTTCTGATGAGGAGTGATAGCTACATTTATCCGTGGCTGTAAGTACTTAGAATACAGCTAGGAATCATTCTGATTCAAAAAAGTGACAGTAGAAGGCTCTGCTCTAAGATTTATGACTTCACCAGCCACAAGTAGTTGTCTAGGTTTCCAGGAAGAAGAATCTTTCTTCCTGAACATACCTCAAGGTGAATTAAAATGCTGTTGGTTATTGCCAAGATAGCTGTACCACAACTGCATCTTTAGGGGTATTTTGCTCTGTTACAGTTCCTGGACATCACAGCTGGACAGGCCTCTTCATTGCTCTTCTCCCTTAGCTTGCATAGCAACTTTCTGTTCTATGATGATCCAGCTCTGGTTCTCTGAGTCCTGTTTCTGAAGTACACAGTGTCTTTAGCAATAAAAACCTACTTCAAATTCTGGAAGGGCAACAAGGGCAACCACAATAGCCTATATTGCTGTGGAAGTCCCTTGGACTCCCCTGGCCAACAACTTGGAAAGAGGTTTCTCATACCTGCTCCTGGACGTTCTGTTACATAGTTTATGACTCTTGGGAGAAGCATTATCATTTCAAGTGTCATAACATTTAAATATATGTGTGTACATGTTATATTTTAGCCTAAAAGTACGCTTTTATAATGTTTCTGTATAGATTTTCAAAATATCCTTAGTATTACTTGTCCTTCCTTCATTTTCTGTTTTGTCCTCCCTGACATCTCCCCAGTTAAGGCCACCCTCTCTTTTATTTTCCTTTCCCTCTTCATATCACTTGAATCTTCCTGTTATAATCCAACAGTAGTCAACATAGAGGTGTATCATAAAAAGGAAGCTTTGGAAGTACCAGATATTCAGTCGTAAGTTCAAACATTCTAGCCCATCATTTCTTGAAAAATTGCATTTATCTATAGTGTGTGTGTGTTTGTCTGTGTGTGTGTGTATGTGTGTGAGTGATAAGTTTGGTGCCTGATTTCTTCAGCCTTTAGTAGTTAAAATGAAAATTTACGAATGTTGCTTGTCATTTGTTTAAAAACAATCCTCGTAATTCCAGAGTGCTCATTCAGCTGAACACAGTCATGATACTGTGAATGCCCGCATTATGTTAAATGACAGAATTATTCCTGATACTATTCAACAATACTTAAAATATAAATAAATTGTGTAACAAAACACTTCATAAATGGAATGCTGTAACTGCTAACCATGAACGCCAGTGGCCAATATATCATTTGTCATTTCAACCCTATGATTCTTTCAATTGGTCTGGCTTTGTTTTTTGTTTTGCTTTTTTTGTTTTTGGTTGGTTTGGGTTTGGTTTTGAGATAGGGTCTCATACCACAGTTCAGGCTGGCTTTAAATTTAGAGTAATTTTTCTGCCTCAACCTACCAAGTGAAAGGATTACAAACATGATCCATTACACATGGTTTCTTTTTATTATTTTGAAGGAACTTACTTTTATTTTGAATTTACAAGATGAATTATAAAAATAAAATGCTGTTTTAACAGCAGCTATACACATATTTTTATTTTGAAAGATGTTTTTTTCTAGAGAGACAGAAAGAAGAAAAAGAAGGAAAGATGAAAAGGAAAAGAAAAGAAAGTGTCCGAAAGCAGTGTTTCTGACTCCTGGGCTGGTGTATTCAGGATCTTGCTCAAGTACAAAGTTGGAGTCTGTTGGTCTGGGAAGTAGCTACAATGTGGCATTTTTAACAGGTTCCCACGTGATACTGCTAAATAATGATCACACATTTTCTGGAAACTCTAGCCTGTGCCCAGCTTCATGGTGTTTTATGCACAATGTTAAGTACCACCTGCACTGTGATGAGATACTAGATAAACTGTTAGGCGTATTCTCCATAATTTACTAAAACTTGTTTAAGTGCTTTACATTAGCAACTTAAATTGTGGTTAAAGACTCCAACTCTTCCACATCCTTGCCAGAGAGCTTTCTGGTCATCTTTTTTATTGGTGCTATATCTGAATGCATGTGGAGATACGCTGCTATGGCTCCTATTGACACTTCTCTGATGTTTAATGATATACAAATCTTGCATATGCTTCTAACCATATATTTATACTTTCTAAAAGATACATCTATATAGATATTTAGACAACCAAGTCTGTTACTATTGATTCATTCACTTATAGATTCATCTAACAAATGTTTACTAAGTTGTCGCATTTCAGGAATATTGTCTCTACCATCAAATCACAATGTAATATGGTTTATAAGATAATAAATTATCTGGGGTCCAGAAGCCAGGAAATGGTGCTACAGCTCTCTGGAGACTGAGACAGGAGGATGATAATGGATTACATGCTAGGTGTAAGAAAGAAAGGAAAGGAAAGGTGGAGGGTAGAGACTGAGAGTTTTGCACAGCTTGTGAGCAAATGTGAGCCAGTGGACTAGATTTACATCTTTCCCACAGAGAGAAAGAGTCGTGCATCCCAGGAGAAGGCATAACAAAGGTTGGACTACAGGAACTATGCTGTCTGCTCAGAGATGAACTTGACTGATGGATTTTTCTGCGATAGCCTCTTGGCACTTAATCTCAGCCAAATATTAATGTGCAGAATTTATTGCGGTTGAGTACTGAAATTAAAAATGACCATCTGTGGCACATGTGTGTGGTACATTAAACAGTAATATATTGTGGGCAAGTCTGACCTGAAGCTAAGAGTATTAGTATAGTGACAGACTGCTAAACTCACACTCGCACCAAGACAACAACATGAATCAACTGGATAACCTCACTGTCCTCAGTGCAGATGACGTTCTTCCAATACAAGGCACAGTATGTATGAGATGTTTGCTGACAATTTCTTCATTTACCTTTATAAAAACTGTGCTGTGTACATCTGGAAAAATAGTTTACTTAATCAGAACAGGGTAGCTAATTAAAGAAAAAACAATGTTAAAGAAAGGCATTTACCAGTATATGGAGTCTGGAGAAGGAGGCTGTATTGAGGTTTCCAAGTAGATCGTCTTGGTCAAAAGTAGAGACATAGGTGTGCACATTAGTTAACACAAAAGAAAGAACAGAAGAAGGAAAGAAAGAAAGAAAGAGAAAAAAGAAAAATAATGGCATTTTCATTCAAAAAATAAATTGCACCAAATGTTTAGTTGTTAAAATTCAAGCAAGGTCATAGGTACATTGCTAAATAGATAGATAGATCGATAGGTAGATAGATAGGTAGATAGATATAGATGATATATAGATATAGATATAGATATCAAGACTGAAAATGTAAAACCTCACATTTTGTTGTTGATGAGTTTTACAAAGAACTCTTAGACAAAGAGTCAACTTGCCAAGGAACGAGAACCATGAAGCATGGATAAATTCATTGTATTTTATATATTTTTCTTCACACTGAATTATCTTGATCAAAGGATGAAAACCAATACATTTAAAATCAGTTCTTAAAACATCTTATCCCAGCAGAGCTCAGGGAACTTTCCCTGTGGCTTTGGTGTGTACCTACATGACTGAGTTGAGCGGATGAGGTTAATCCACAGATGTTTGGAGCAAGGTTCTCATGGATTGGTGACTTTGTTGGTTCATAACCTAAACTACACAATGTCCAAACATTTTCCTAACAGATACTTGAAGTTCCTCACAGATTCTTTAAAATGTTTTCTGTAAATAAAAATCTTTAGCAGGCTGAAACATGGTAAATGTGGCTTCTGCCTAGCTAAACTGTTAGATTACATTCTAAAGCTAGCCACTAAGGTCTATTGCCTTATTTGACTACTACTTCCTCCCAGAGCTAACCACCAAGATCTAGATATCAAAGTATTGAAGTCCAGTAATCAAAAGCCCTCTTTGGCTTACCTAATTCGCATGCCAAATTAAAATTAACCAACTTATCCTAACATGGTGCTTTGCCCTTTCCCTTTATAAACTGCCATTTGCCTATGGGTCATGTGTGTCTCCTCTCTATCCAGAGGCTGTCCTTTGTCACTCTAGAGCAAATATCTTTTGCCCCTCCCCATTGTCCCTTTTTCTTTCTCCTTCATCCTCTATGTCCCGTCTTTTTCTCTTATTTCCTGCCCTTTGTCCCTCTGGGGTAAATAAATCTTTGTGCCGAGAACTTGGTCTTGTTATGCCCTGTACCCGAGCAGGAAAATTAGTAGAGTGGCAATCAGAATAGTGCTTTATTACTCTATCTGATGAGTGGCTTTAACATTCTCAAGTTCAATGATCTTACCTTCCTGACAGTGTCGTGGACAGAGGTGGAGAAGAAAGCAGAACAAATCTGTGTTCATTCATTTGACAACACGCACCATCTTCCAACTGTGACAGAAATCCAGCTCAAACTGAAGAGGAAGCATGCATAGCCTGCTGGATATGTAAGTGGTCAATTCAGTCAATTGACCAATTCAATCCGTTCTTTAAAAGAAAAGAAAGTATGGACCACCACCACTTTGCCTCTCATGAGGACAGTCGTTGACAAAGGACAGAGGAACAGTCAGTTTCCTGATATGTTGCATGAGAACCTGCCAGAAATCAGTTTAGCAAGCAAGTGGTAAAAACATGCCTCTGCATTTATTCAGTCACTAAACAAATAATTTACTGTGCAGCTGTTATATGTGAAACACCTGGTGACATAACTTGCATTCAACAATTGTGATCTTCAAGATAGTCTGGACTGTTTATGTAAAAGCTGTTACACGTAAGTCAATAATGCAATGCTGAAGTTGTGACAAAAACCAAAGATTATTCAGAGGCAGGTAAAAATGCCCATAATAAGGGTAAGATAGAAGATGCAGAACTGCAACACATTTTCCTAGGTTACAGTGAGGTAGAGATTGGAGCGTGTGCTTAAAGTCAGGCCCCAGAAGACTGAAGCAGTAAGATAAGGCCAGTATGGACTACACTGGACATGAGACCTTGTCAGGCTGGGCATACTGGAGAAGGAAGCAAAGAGTGAAAGAGAATGGGAAAGAAGGATTGAGAACTAAGTAAATATTTATATGTGAAAGAAGTAGAGCTGCCAAATGTCATGGTTTCTACAGTTACCTAAGGAAGCCAAAGGAATACAGAGTGTAACAGAGAAAATCAGTCAGACCAGCAGAGACTAGGCTGAGGCAGCAAGTAACATCACAGCACAATAGCTTAAACCAAAACATATGTGTTTCTCCTCACAGCCTGGGGAGGTGATACTACTCCATACAGCTCAGCTCCCACACCCATTCTGGAAGCAGTCTTTACATAGAATATTGTCACTACCATAATGACAGATGCCAAAAGGTTAAAACTAGTCATACGACTTTACAAAGAATCATGGAAAAATGATTCTACATGTCTAATGTGACTGAGTAGAGTGAAAGAGATCTGTTAGAAGAAGAAATCTATCTTTAGCCTATAAGCAATGTACTTCTTTATAGCTTAATCCACAAGATGTTTACTCAAGAAGTGTTTATTAATGTTTAAGTGGTAGGAGAATATAAATATTTAACAATGGTTTCTAACTCAAAAAGTATGTGCTTCTTTAAAAGTAACATATAAACAATGAAGTCTGATCATCCTGCCCATACCCAGGCTCAGTGCTCGCTGCACAATCTGTGCGCTACTTCTGTCTGTTCAGTTGACTGAAGCCCACTGTGACACATTCAACTTTCTGAGCCTCACCTCAGGGGCTTATTCTGTTCTCAGGTCCAGTCTAACTATATTTCTTGCCCAACAAGAACAACAACAAGAGCTGTTGTTGTTTTGCAACAGGTGGAGATTGTTATTGAAATGCATAACAATTCAGAAAGCAGAGATGAACTGACCATGGGGTGAACAGAATCATCTACAGACCAACCCCTATACCTACACCTGAGAGAATATTATTAAAGTTGGAGCAGAAATATTTTAGGAGCCAGAATAATAGGATGACTACTGCTAAACTGTGTCTTACTTATAAGACAGCGGAGCTCCAGCCATGAAATCTCAACAATATGGCTATTGAAGCAACAGACGTGCCAATGTGTATAGGGAAAAAATCTCACAAGCCTCTACTCCTAGCTGAAGATCTATGGATAATTAAAGATGACCCAAAAAGGTCTTTCCCATGGATGAGCTCCCTAACTAGTTATCCAATACCAGACTGTCAGCCCAAATGCATAAACCCAGAACTCACACTAAACAGGCTCAGCAGGTTGTATTTATGAAATTGTTTGTGTATGTGTGTGTATGTATGTGAGAGAATAAATAAAAAAGAAAAAGAGGCCATCAATTTGAAAGAGAGAAAGAGTTACCATAGGAGAATTTGGAGGGTGTGGCAATGATGAAAATATAGTGCATATATAAAAATTTAAAAATAATAAAAACTATTGAAATTGTTTTCCTATGATGGCTACTCTACATTAGTGGACCCCTCTAGAATTATGTTTCCACTTCTGCAGTTCAACCATCTGGTAAGAGCAGGTTAAAAACTTGCTGTCATCCCTTGATGACACTAGCTTTGAGCAGCCTCACAGCTCAGGCTCTGGATCCATAGCATACTACCCAGGGGCAATGAGATAACAAGTTCCCTGCTTGAAGGAGCCAAGTGTGTTTCACATAGAAATTCTAGAGTCCACATGAGCACCCACTCAGGAAGCATAATGACATCATGAGAATCTGCACTGCGTCCATCCTTTTTCTGACATCCTTCTGGCTGTGCTCATCGAAAGGCCAAAACTGCCAAGAAGAGATGGGAGTAATGCAAGAAAATGTCACTGATGTCACAGGAAGACTGCACGAAGCCGTGCAGACAGGCTTTCTCTCTACACCTTCTTCCTCACTGAAAATTTAGAAACATTTCTAACTTCTTTTTATTTTGTTAAAATGTGTTTTCATTTATTAAAATTTATTCACTTGTATCCCAGCTGTAGCCCCCTCCCTCGTCTCTTCCCAGTCCCTCCCTCCCTCCCTCTTCTCCTTCTACAGAAAACCCTTGCCACAATGACTCTGGCCATTTTCCAGCTTCCAAAAACAATAACAATAATGTGTTTGACTGGACTTTGCAAACACTGGCAAACTCTGATCTGAACTATACCTGGATGGTCTGATGAATCTGGCATAACTGGGTTACCCCAAACTGAGCCTCAGTCTTATGCAAAGGTAGAAAACCTTTAAACCTTCCCCTGGGAAGGTTGTCAGTGAAGGCAGAGCCTTGGTGCCTTGCACGGTTTGCTAGGAATAAATTTCTCTCTGTTATTTTAAAAGGAAAAGGTTAAAGAAAGAGAAAAGAGTCTCCTTAGAAAACCCAAAGCCAGCATGCTGCTTATCAGAACTGCTCTTTGTGAATGCCTGCCGCTGGAGCCCTTGTTGGCTTCCATTTTCATTTTCATGACTTTCACAGCACTTTAGACCCCAGGAGACAGTCTTGACAGCATGAATTTTTATGATAAAAAGAATTATTATTTTTGGCTTTTAATGTCAAACTATAAGTGGGTCTAATAAAGTGAAGTAGTACCTGAACTAAAATTATATTAAAAATATAAGAACAGCATTGGGGAGCTGTATAAGAGGGTGAAAGAGCATGGCAAACATGAGGTCCCGGGTTCAGATTCTCAGTGTCCATCTTAAAAAGCCAAAAGTGTCACACACCTGTAACCCCATCACTGTGATGCCGAGGTAAGACAGATGGTAGGATCTCTGGGGCTCTCCAGCTGTAAGACTTGCTGGGGTAAAAAGGTATGTCTGTCTCTGACCTGAACTCAGTGGCTCGCTCTTCAAAGGTCTCCCCTGGATGGGGGAGCAGCCTTGCCAGGCCACAGAGGAGGACAATGCAGCCAGTTCAGATGAGACTGGATAAGCTAGGGTCAAACGGAAGGGAAGGAGGACCTCCCTTATCTGTAGACTTGAAGAGGGGAATAGGAGGAGATGAGGGAGGAAAGATGGGGTTAGGAGGGGAGGAGGGAGGGACTACAGCTGGGATACAAAGTGAATAAACTGTAATTAACATAAAAAATAAAAATTTAATTAAAAAAGGTATGCATCAAGTCAACGAAAGCCCCTGTCTCAATGGGATATAGCAAACAGGACATCCAATATCTTCATCTGGTCTCTATAGCATGAGTATATGCCTACCCTCACACACATATGTACATGTATGCATGCAAAATAAGAAAACTTAAACACAGTTGATTGTATTTTTCAGTAGAAGGCTTTTTTTGATACCTTGCCACTTTTTGAGAGGCAAAGCAGACTTTTAGTTAGACCTACATCAGGAAAGCAATGGCCAGGAATTCTGCATAATATTACACAATTACTTCCAGTAATCATTAGTCAATTTGAACAGAATTGGAGTCAGTGGGAAAAAAATAATGGAAATGGCAACTTGTCGAGGAAATAAAAAAAAAACTGGAATCTGATTAGTTCAAATACTTAATTGCTGTTATAGTTACCACCATGTGCTAAAAGCTGGTCATACCTTGCAGTGTTACTTGAGTGCTGGGCTGGGCTGCTTCTGTCCTCAGGGTTTCCAGACACCTTTGCTCACTGGGCTGGACTAAAAAGAATGAAGTTTCACTAGGTGGGTAGGTTACATCGGACCTTGGTCTGCAGTGAGCCCAAGAAGAAAGAGCATTCTCTGAGACCATTTTCAGTAAAACAGCTCTTTATTGGGGGTGAATAAGGGCTATATGATCCTTGGAAACGTAGATAAGGGTTTGGAGGGGGGGGTGAGCCTATATCTTTGACTGGGGCTAAGGTGCTGGGAATGCTTCATTTGCATGAAGAGGAATTCCAGATGTTAGCTAGACAAGTCCTTATAAGGAAATAGAAAGTTTTAACCTGAAACCTGACCACCAGTCTACATTGCTGCTTCAAGGGTGCCAGAGGTGGGGATTGCAAGGGGCATGCGGGCCTAAAACAGGAGGGAGCAACCTTATTCCTGCCATTCTCTGGATGAGATTTCCAAGTTTTGGTTACATCTAGCCCGACTCTCGCTCCAGGCAGCTTCCCTAGTCTCACACCTCACCCGCCTCACACTTGTGCTAGGCCTATTGGCAGGATGTTAGGTCATTTCTAGTGAGCCCCAGAAGGGATTTGGGAACCCCAGACTTTCTAGTCTCTTGCTTCCCAGCCACCATGAGGTCAGCACCTTTCTTCCACAACCTGCTTCTATCTCGTAACAGTCTGCCTAATCACAGGCCCAAAAGCCATGGCGTCAAGTGACCATGGACCCAAAACTCTTAAACTATGAGCTAAAATATATTTTCTTCGTTATGAGTTATTTGGGTTATAAATTTTGGGGACTTTTGACACAGCAAACAAAAGATAACGTAAATTCTCAGTAACAAATGTTCGAAAATATTGGTGTTCTTTCTCAAATGAGGAAAATAAGCTCTGGGAAGCCACAGCCTTTAGCTTCACATGGGAACTGCAGTGAGCTTGGGGAAAGGAGAGGCACCTCTAAAGGACCAAGCAGGACAGACCAGGCCACGCTAGAGACCAGATACTATCACGATGTAGAAAGAAAGGCTAAAACCTAGTCATCATAACAGAAATAGCCAAGGCAATGGTTCTCAACCTGGTGGTTGGGACCCCCTTAAGGGATCAAATTACCCTTTCTCAGGCATTACCCATAAAACATCCTACACCTGACATACATAAATACAATTCATAACAGTAACAAAATTACAGTTACCAAATAGCAACAAAAATAATTTTATGGTTGAGGGTCACCACAGCATGAAGTGTAAGGGGTCGCAGCGTTAAGAACCATGAGAACCAATGAGCTGAGGTTGATGTAGAGCCAGTTGTCAGGAGAATCCAAAGAGCATCCAAAGTCTAGCAGAAGATGAGGATGGTAATTAGGTCTACCCTGAGGCTTCTGGAATGCACAGGACATGGAGTAACTGCAGTCCTGTCCATGAATGGTTGCTGAGTCTGAGAGTTCCGCTAACGGTTGCTTGGGTGTCTGTCTGTTCTCATGCATAAGCCCCTACACCAGAAAGGTACAACATCCCAAGATCTTCTATAACCGAGCTTAGTGAGTAAAACTTTTTTTTTCATTTTCAGTATCTATTTATACCCAACACATTGCATAGAAACTCTAAAAGGCCTATGCTAGTCAAATGTATGCATGCCTTACTACCTGGCCACTGCAGCTGAGAGCCCATAAGTTATCACCTTGTCTGCTTCAGTCTTACATATGCAGTGGGAATCACCCCTTCTAACATCTTCAGACAGTGAACAGCCTTCACTATAGATTTCTTACAACATATACCATGTGCTTAAGTCAAATTGAAATGTTTTTATGTCATAGGTCACATAACAATTCCAAGAAAATCCTGATATAGGTCCAAAATATAAAGATGGAGACATTCTCTATTTCCTTTTAAAATCTTACTACCAGCCAGTACAATTTGCAAAATCAAGATGCCCACATTTGAGGATATTTAAGGAGATTATCTATGGCAGAATTTTTGTTGTTGATGTGTTTTTATTTCCAAACATTTATTTAATCTTTGTAGAGGAGTCCCAAGGGAACAAAATAAAAGTTTTCACATATAACAACAGTATTTCTTAAGTAGCAACGTGTGATAATTATGCTATAACAGAAGGAAAATGTGTGTGTGTGTGTGTGTGTGTGTGTGTGTGTGTGTGTGTGTGTGTAAGTGAGTGAGAGAGGGGTGGGATTGTGAACTCAATCTCCTGCCTCAGCTCCCTGAGTGCTAGGTTTGGGGATTAGAGGTGCATGTCACTTTGCCAATCTAAACCTTCCCAGAAGCACTTGCTAAAATAGTTCTTGGGCTACTGAACAGATGGGCCTGGTGCTATAGTCACATCCTGTATCATCTTCAAGAGCAACTGTGTGTTGTGTGGCTATATTCACGGCTAAAATGGTTAGTTAGATGATTTGTACTTCAATAATTAATGAAACAATGCAGATTTTAGATTTAAAGCATTATTTTTAGAAACTTGGGTATTTTAAATCCCCCTTTTCCATAATTTACTGGGTATTTTTAGAAATTATTTTATTTACATTGGTGTTCGGCCTCCATGTATGTCTGATTAAGCATGTCAGATCCATTGGAACTGGAATTAGAGACAGTTGTGAACTGCTGTGTGGGTGTTAGAATTTGAACCTGGATCCTTTGAAAGAGTAGCCCGTATTCTTCACCTCTGAGCCATCTCTCCAGCCCCTTACTGAGTATTTTTTTAAAGATGTAACTCATTCACACTCTTTCTTTTTGCTGTTTTCAGAGAATTACCTGCTTGTGTAATGTCTAGAAATTTAGAGCATTCCTTCCATCAAAACTGGAATCTGCGACATCTCTGACTCACTTGCAAACACAGTATTATGGGGAAAGGACCAATGTTCTCCGGAGGCTGCACCCTGTGGTCTCACATGGTCTCTCCAATGTGTTTTCACAACCCTGAGCTAGCAGCCCAACAGCTCGGACACAGTCCTGTTAGGGAAAGTTGATGATATAGGAAGAGGACAAACGTCCTTGCTGCCATTTGCAGAGATCCCAGCCAACCGCCAGCAATGCCTGCAGCCAGATGCCAGAGCCACCTTGAACACCCAACCCAGTGAGACCTTGGCAGGGCTACAGTCCCTAACTGCAAAGTGGCAGACACTTCAAGTGGGGATTATCCAGGCAACCTCTCTGAACTCCTGACCCGTTAAAGTATGAGCAAATTAATATTGTTTGGATGTCACACATTTTGGACACTTTGTTATTCAGGATGGATAGCTGAAATATTGTCTGATATATGTTTTCACTGTGAAAACACTGCGTACAAATCAGCCTTTTAGCTAATATTATCTGGCTTGTAAACACAGAGAAGGGCTCTCTGAAAATTCAGCCCTGGTCTTTCCTTTACACAGGAAGGCTTTTACCCTGTGCCTCCCAATTGTCCACAGGAGATGGTATTGGGAATTCAGTGTTCCTTCCCCTAAGCATCATCCAGTTACAGAAGGGCGGAAACACATGTACAAGAAATTTACAGCATCGTTCTGGAGGTTGTGTTCCCAGCACAGGGTTTAATTTGTCTTTTCTATTTCTTCCATTGTGCTAGGTGCAATGTTTCATAAACACAACCTAAGACTGTGCTGGGCTACTTTTCTAACAACCACCTCATGCTATTGGCTAATGTTATGGCATCTATCAAATGGAAATCCCAGTGTTTTGCCATCTGTGCTGAGGCCAAGCCAGCTCACACTTATGCAGCTGATTTCTGAACCTAAACAGAACCTGAAACTTGGTTCTGTTTTATGTCATTTCATTGGTTTCTGCCCAGTATGTCTCTGGTAGTTGAGATCATCTTTATTCTTGGGTTCGTCATTTAAAGATTTTTTTTGTTGTTTGGTTTTTAAATTTTATTTTATTTTTGTGTGCTTCATACATGGCCACTGCACTTACATCACTCTCTCGCATCCTTCTCCTCTCCAGTTTCTTCCCACTAAATTCATGACACCTTTTTACTGTACTATTGATATACTATTGTCATATACATGCATGTAGATATATATATGTGTATACACATATAAATATATTTGTGTATCTATCTATATATCTATATATATAGAACACCCACATGTATATATATATCTACACATCTATATCCCACATCTATATATAGATAGATACACACACACACATATATATAGATACATAGATAGATACACACATATATATAGATACACATATGTACTTTCCATATCCATGTTGGCATAGCATGTCACTGCTCTGTCTTGTTCAGATGACCACATTGCTGATGTTTCATAAATGTATTTTTTCCGGTGGTGTCTAGGGCACTTTACCTCCAGAAGGAAATCTGGTCATGACTTTCACAGTCTTTGTGAGCCCTTCCTTCTTCCATGATGTTCCTGTAGTCTCAGATGTAGGCATTAAGTGTTAGAGGTATCAGCTGGGCCTGGGAACCCCAAGGGCAGTTATTCTGTACAGTTGATCAACTGTGGCTCTCTTCAATAGTCTCTATCTGTTGATGACAGATGAAAGTTACATTAATATGTGGGTATGAGCATGCATATTTAGAATTCAGTTCAAACATGTGTTTAGATCCTGTGAGAGCCAGTCCTCGTGGAGAAGGCTTCCAGGTCACATCTAGCTGGAATCTGCTAAGTCCTGTGTCTAAAGTGTATGCTGTCTTTAGCAGTAGGCAAGTTCATGTTCTACAAGGCCACCCAGGACAAACATAATAGATCATATTGCATTGGGAAACTCTTATTGTCCCCTAACCTACAATTTAAAGGGAGGCAAAACTAGGTTTTGTTTGTTTGTTTTGTTTTTTAATAGTTCATAGATCTTGGGAGAGCACCACCAACCAGTGTGACCTAACTCCATAAACACACACACACACACATTTAAGTAAGATTATAAAATATTAATTTTCACTTTTTTTTTCAAAAATCTTGTGTTGTTCATCTCTCCTCTTTGTCACTTAAAAGTTAACTGTGAATCCCATCTCTGTGCCCTCAACTCTAAGGTTCTATTAACCTGGTCCTATTAAAAGACTACAGAGTCCCTTACTCTAGGCAAGTATTTAAGGCCTCATTGTTCAATGCACTAAGCATAAAGTTCTTACCAAAATGTTGTCAGATGCATAGATAAAATTAAAATAATTAAGAAGCATTTTAGCCTTAGAATGTTGCATGCTCTAGAGTTTATAACAAAATGAGAAAGCTTAAATTTAATACATTTTTTTTACATGGAGATAAGTTAACTCCTAGAATACGTAAATTATCGTCCACAGGCTTTAAATCACATGCATAATTACCCATTCTAGAATGTTGCTTTACATTAAAAAATAGAAAACCACTGAATCTTCGAACAAAAACCAATACTTTTTTAACCCATATAATAAAATAATAACTTTATTGTGCACGTTTTTTTAAATAGCAGAAAACAACAATCTTTTCCTAAAAGATACCAATCCTTATTGTAAGACTTCACTACTATCTTGAAAGACCATATATCATTTTCATAGTTCAGGCTTGTACTATAAATTTTTTCTGGTATTTGTTTAAAAATAGAGCTGGGCATGGTGGCACACACCTTTAACCCCAGCCCTCCAGAAGGCAGAGGCAGGTAGATCTCTGTAGTTATGAGGCCAGACTGGTCTACAGAGTCCAGGACAGCCAGGGCTACCCAGAAACCCTGTCTCAAAACAAAAAGAATGTAACGTCTCTACTAGTAATAATAAAAACAAAAATGAGTAAAACGACATGTTATTATGTTATTTTCATTATTTTTTTTCATTTTTTTATTATCTAGAATTTCTCTATGCGGTTCATTAATTGGTTATTTTGTTTGAAGTTTTCTGTAGGTCTTGTCCTCTTTCTTGAAGCTGTTCTTATAGTACCTGCAACAGAGTCCACAGCTTGTGCTACTCTAGAGAAATGTTGAATGTTATGTAGGATTTCTTCCATTTTATTTTTCAGTTGCACTTATCTTTACTTATTTGCGGGTAGTGTTGTAACTGAGTACATGTGTACAGAGTGTAATGATCTAATAAGGATAATTACCGTCTCTGCCTCCTAAAGAAGAATCATGTCTATGTGTTGTGAACCTTGGAATCCTCTCTTCTAGTCATCTTGAAATGTATAATTAACTGTTCTCAACCATATCTTTCCTGTGTTACTATGGAACAGAACGCCTTTCTGCCCATCTGTGTTTTGGTTTGATACCCTTTATCTACTCTTTCCCACCCAACCTTCCCCCATGTAGTTGTCATCTTTTTTATTTTTTTAGGTTTCTATTAATGAGTAATAACATGAGAACGAGGTAATTGAAAATCTTCTCAGGACATTCTGGCATGCAAAAATGTTTAAAGCCACTAATTCAAGGAAGATTTCCTTTCTGACTTCTCTTCCTTGGTCAACTCCTGAGAAGACCTTAACCTTCCTTAGGAGTGAGGGAATCCCCTGCTCACTTAAGTGTTCAGTGAACACCTGTAAGCACTATTATTTGCTTCATTGTGGTTTGTCATCTGTCCTTCCAAGGGACTGTGCATTTATGGATAAAATAAAGCTGTCCCCCTCCTCTCTTTCTGTGGAAAACCTAAAGATCAATCCAGCCTCAAGTGTGAGCAAATTTGGTTGGTACAAAGGAGGTAAACTACTTCCTTTTTTTGGTATTTTGACACATTCTCAATCTACATCTTAAAAGTTGAAGAAAAATGTTATTGTTATTTCTTTGTTATTCTCAGAAATTATGTGGTAGGTACTCTTCAATCAATATGGTTGCCAAAATTTAAAATTATTAAACAGGCAAGATTAATGTCATTGACCATGCCATATATAAAAAGAACATCAGGCTCAGACACAGCCCCCAAAGAACAGGCATTAATTCCATTTAAAGGCCAAGTAGAAAAGTATAATATTTCCTTCCATCTCAGGCTCATAATTAGAGTGAGGCACTTCATCCTCTTCTTAATTCACTAGGAAGTGAGCATACTTCTCCAAAGGGAAAATTAATTTTCACCAGAAACAAGTGTAATCTAACAAGAGCAAACAATCTCCTTCTGTTTATAATCACCCTGACCTTGCTGCTTGTGAAAAACAAACTAATAAATAACCTTAGCATGTGGTGTCAATGCACCTTTGAACCCGTGCAGACTTGGCGGGTGTTCAGGAGCGACTACAGCAGTGGAAAAGAAGTCTTTTCTTAGCCATTGGGACTGACATTTTCAGAGCCTTCTATTTCTGCTCCTAAGGGAAGGGGAGGGGCATCTTGATTTATTCACACCATCAGAGAAACTCTATAGCTCCATGGGCATTGAAAGGAAAGAAAGCTCTGCATATCATCAGTGGTCAACATTCAACATGTATAGGAGTTACCTGGGGATCTTGTTAAATGCAAATTCTGAGCTTTGTGTGGGAACAGAACTTCTGCATTTCTAACAGGCTCCCAGTAGATGATCCTGCCAGTCCATGGGCTCTCTCTGAGTATCCAGGATACAGACATGTATAGGAAAATAAGAATGACCGCCAAGCACTTTTCATCTCTCCCCTTTAATCTTGTACTTATTTGCAGGAGTAAATTAGTTTTCTCTAATAGTTTATAATAATCAGAGAATTCTATTGTTCTTATGCTTTCCATTTCATTTGCTTTTGTGATGGAAAAACCTCTTTTAAACTGTTTTAGATTACAAGGTGGGTTTATGGAAAGGAAAAAAAAAACCCTAAAAAGAAAAAATTTCAGAACACACTAAGATGCATTTTATATTAAGCAGGCTGTGTGTGTATGTGTCTGCTGTGAGTTATATCAACCCCAAATTCTAAACACCACAGAATATAATTAAACTTACTTTACCAACCAGACTAAATATTGTTCAAATAAGTAATCTTCTAGAATTGTTCTAAAACACACAGGACATAATGCTTGCAATACTTAAATGACTCATGCCTGGTAGAATTGTGTTTACATGTTAGTTGGTAGTTTACTGAGCTATGTTTCTTCAATTAACTCTGTTATTCAGGTCTTTGGGACACAATTAATCATATGTGCTCATGTGAATGTGTTTGGAGCATGAAATTCTATCTGTAGTCTAATTAGCTATACAGAAGTAATAGATTTACCCTCAAAGTTTTATTTCTCCAGAATGTGCTCTTGCAAGGTTGGGTACTTAAAATTCTCACCTGTCAGTTAAACCAACGAAAGGATATTCCTGACTTCCCTGGGGTAACATCTGTTTATGGTAAAAAATCACTGAGATACTTTGAATAGTAATGTGCCTGAGTTAGTAACAAGATAGTAAATAAGGATATTTATTTTGTTGTTTATAACTACAAAGAAAAATGTCCATTAGAGGAAAATAGCAAAATACTTTTTCAATTCAAAGAACTCAAAATAGCTATAAAATAATACTTATAATCTGCCTCATCACTATCCAAACTTAGTTTTACAAAATTAAGATTTTATTACAAAATTCATTTCAGTACCTAAATGGACCAACTTTGTGTGACTATCAGATAAACTCTGTTATTGTTTTTGTAATTATTATTATTGTTGTTGTTTATTTATGTGTCTTGCCTGTGTGTATATCTGTGTATCACGTGTGGGCCTGGTGCCTGAAGAGGCCAGAATATAAAAACAGATCCTCTGGAAGTGTAGGTACAGGCTGTTATGAGCAGCTTTGTGGGTGGTGGGAAGCCAATTCCTGTCTGCTAGAAGAACAGCCGGTGGTTTTAATCACTGAGCTATCTCTCCAGCCACTGATTCTTAGTCTTAAAAGTGTGTTATATAAGTATTTTTCCAAAATGTTTAAAACTGGTATTTCTTTAGTTGATTCACAGGTGGACACAAAGAAAATATATTCATAAATTGTTGTGAAAGTGATTTAAAGGGCTAGAACCTGGCTCATTGATTAAGCACATGCCTTTCCAATGGACCTGAGTTTAGTTTCAAGAGAAAGGAGATGGCAGAGGCAGAGAAATTGTAGGGGTGATGGAAAATGTAAAGTAAGACTGTTTCTCTTGCCTTCATGGTATCAACCAACAAACCACACACTACTTCCAAGCCATGCCTAGCCCAGAATAAATAAACATAGGAACAGCATTGCAACTTGGATGCCCAAAGTTCAAAGCAGTGACTCCTTCCCAAGAGTCACCATCACCACAATCTTTACCTTGGAAATGACATCTGGAGTGGTTATACCAATGGCTTCATGCAGCTTATGTTGAAATTTTTGTCTAACGCCATGGTAACCATGACAAAGTCTATTTTACTACTCACCATTATAATGAACATAAAGAACTCCTGACATAATTGTTTGCCAACAAAAATGAAATTGCCTAATGCTAGTGTCTATTATTCTGCTGGATCCTGGAAACCCATCTTAAGGTACAAAAATTCAGAAACTATGTCTTCAATTACACTCTAGAATTACACTATGGTTTAACAGGGTGGTTTCCATTTGCCTGGAAATTAAAAGATGTAGATTCTTGTCCTGTTCAGTCACCCACTGTTTGTGTCTGAATAAAATAATTAAACTTCCCAAGCCTTAATTTAATCTATGAAACACAGGACCTGTTTTGTATCAATATGTCTGAAGTAATTTTCATCAAAAACAATATATAAATTATTAACTTGTATTTTTAAGGAAATGAAAGCCCTATGTTCCTCCTCACTTATCCAGAGTCTTTGTCTGACATCTTTTTGGTTTTTGTCCGTCCTGAAGGTTTCTGGGAAATTTCCACCAGTGACTCTGAATCACTAGTAAAGCTACAGACTAAACATCCTAGACAAAAGAAATTTGAACAGTCCACAAATGTCATTGATTGGTTATTAGCCAGCAATGTTTACTGACAAGATAATAGAGACAATACAGTCCATAACACTGATTTTAGCACCTCCAAGGAAGTTCACTAGGCTAGTGGGGCCTTCCTCCAAGCTTGTAGGTCATGCATTTGAGATGCACAGTGTCATTTTTAAAGAGGAAGAGGAGGCCATCTTCTAAGTATTGTTTGAAGCAGAAGTGCTGTATAAGTATTTGAAAGGATGAGCAAACATGCCTGACAAGAATGGTAGACAGGCTTATATCACTGAACACTTAACACTGAAAATCTGCCTCAGGCAGTTTAGATTATGGACATAAATAAGGAAGGTCCAAAAGCATAGAAGAGCTAGAATAATGAGGGTGAACTAGAACTATCATTTAGTTCCTCTGATTTACTGTACTTTCACTGCATCTATCAAGAGAGCAGGAGTGGATGTAGAAAGGGAACTGGGTAGGAGAGGGTGTGGGGAGGAAAATGAGGTGGGGATCAGTTGTAGCAAGTGTGGGGAGGGCTTGGAGAAAAAAGGGAAACTAAGGGCAAGGACATCTCTGAGACAAGCTGGAGACCTGCTGCTAGGTGGGCTACAGGGAGTATATGGAATGTCCCTAGCTGAGCTTCCTAGCATCCAGGGACATGAGACTTGAAGAGGCCACCTTCTAGCAGGCAGGACTTACAGTGGTGGGAGGGGAACACCAACCCATCCACAAAATCTTCAACCCCAAAACGAACCCTGCCTATAATGTGTGCAGAGATAAAGACAGAGACCGAGAGAATGTTCAACCAATGCCTGGCCAACTGGAACCCATCCCATGGGAGAGAGTATCATTATCACTAATGGTACTCTGCTATGTTTACAGACAGGAGCCTAGCATATCTGTCCTCTGAGAGACCCCACCCAGCAGCTGATCAAATCAGATGCTGAGACTCGTGCCAAACATTAGATAGAGCTCAGGGAGTCCTGTGGAAGACTAGGGGGAGGGTCGTGGCAATTCAGAAGAAATGAGAAGATAAAGTAACAGCAAATAAGCTATACAAAAGTAAAAGAAACTCAGTTATATGGTGATCCTTGGGAAAGCAGGATCTTAGGAGTTCTACATGAGATCTCTCATATATACTTTTTAGAAAAGCTCAAAATATAAACTCATTGTACTGAAGAGCTGTCAATACCAGCCAGGAAACTCCATTTCCTACCTTCTGGGGTGGAATCACATCTTCACACTTAACAGCAGCAGACATGTGGGCACCCGTGTCTTTTTTCCCCCTATTTATTTAATTATTTATTTATCTATCTATTTATTTATTTATTATTTTCTACTTTATACATTTACATTAGATCCTGATAGTAGTCCCCTCCCTCCTCTACTCCTTGCCCCCTTCCCCTATCCCTCCTTCTCTTCTCAGAAAATTGGAGCTCCCACACACACACCAATCCACCCCAGCACATCAAGTAGAATCAGGACCGAGCTCATCCTCATCCACCAAGGCCAGGCCAGGCAGCCCAGCCAGGGGTAAGTGATTGAAAGCAGGCTACAGAGTCCATGCCAAAAACAGCATTCTTGCTCAACTCACTAGGGGGGCCACGAGAAGATTAAACTGCCATCAGCTACATAAGTGTAGAAGGCCCAGTTTCAGTCCATGCATGCTCCTTGGTTGTTGCTTCCATCTCCACAAGCCCCATGGGTCTAGGTGGGATGGCTCTGGTCCTTTTCCTCGTGTATAGCTTATTTGTTGCTACTTCATTGCTTTCATTTCCTCCTAATTACCATCCGTTTTTTTCCCTTGCAAAATGGTAATTGATTGACACGGGCATGGCTTTTAATTATAGTTTGAACTAGATAAATGTTTGAAAAATAGTCTAAAAGCGAAGAGTGATTAAACTGAGTTGGGTGATCAGGTAGACGAGTCCAGCTACCAGGTGACATAAGACTAGAAACACCAGCTAAATGCAGACTAGGAATATTTTAAGAGTCACCAAGACATCTAGTCCTATCTGGACGATGATGAAACATTTAGGATTTCCTCAGGCTTAAAGACATGTATTGATATAGTCTAAAAGATTATGCATACCATATGAACTCAGATATGAAGGAGTCACACTGTAAATTATGGTCAATACAAACATTTGTGGCTGAGTTCAATGCTTGTCACCTTTCTGTTACTTCAAAAAACACCTGAGTCACATCAGCTTGTAAAGAAAAATAGTTTATTTGGGCCCATAGTTTTTAGGAGGTCTGTGTTGAGGAAACTTATCAAGGTGTGCAATGTCGTATAGAAAAACTGCACACCTCACAGACAGGAATCTAAATAGAAGAAGAAACTGTTGTTTTATGGTGCCCTATAAGGACTTTCTCCCAATATCCTAAAGACCTTCCCCACTGACCTTTTCTCTTGAAGTTTCTACCATTTCCCCACAGCACCAAAGTAGAGCACTAACCTTTTAAGACAGGCCCTGGGGACACCTAAGATCCAAACTAGAGCAAATATCGATGAAATTTTGTATGTATCTCCAGTGCTGAGAGGGAGATGACTAAGGTTTACTCAATGGAAGGTAACCGAGAGGAGGTGGAGAATGAGGCCTTATCCAAGAGTAATGGAAAAGGGAAGGGAAAGAAAGCAGGGAGCTCTTCAGTTCACCCAGTACCTTAATCAGGGGTAGAGTTTGGCTTTCATATGACCAGCAAGTCAATACCGGCAATAGTTCAGCCACTAAAGCAATATCCAGTAAGCTACCGAAACCACAGAGGACTTTGAAACACAGTGTCTGGGTTTCAGTGTCGTTCCCATGAAATGTCTGCAGTCTAACACTTCACTTCACTCTGTGAGGAATGGAAACAATGAATAAGGGACACCCTTCCTGAGTCATAGCATCTGTTAAGGACTTTTCTGCTGTCAAAGAACCTACGAGATGCTCAAAAATGGTGTTGGCTTCTGAGAGAACTTTTCCTGCAAGAAGGTGGGTGAGCTTGAAATTTCCAACTTAGTCAGAGTGCGTCTATGAAAAGAAAGGAAAGGAAGTCTCTGTGCTTGCACAAGCAGGCGTTTCAAAGCAGCAGACATGCACGGGACCAAACATCCTCAAATGCAATGGATTTGCCTTCCCTTAAGTGAGATGCTCAGCGATGCTATTTGACCCTAAAGCCTACATCAGAGCTCAGGTTTCCTCCCTTGCCTCTTGCTTTGGTTCAGTGTTTTGCTTGAATCTGAGTCATAAACTCCTTAAGCTGGCAGGAAACCGGCTGGCAGCTTCCTCTCCCCCAAGAAGAGGGAGTGTCTTGGCTGACACCTAAGCAACCTTTTCCATCCCAGACATGTAACAGAACCAATGAACATTAGCAGAACAGAGGCTGGGCCGCATTCACAGAGTAGGAGAAAGGAGAAGCCATCCTGGAGAAATGCATCAATGAAACCATGGTTTAGGAAAAACAGTTTGTGGAATTGCCTCAGCCATCCGCAAGCCATGTGTTAACCACCTAAACTGTCTCTGGTCAAGCTTCTGCCTTATCCCCATAACTGCCATTCTCCTTCCAGTGTCTACCTGACCTTTCCCCCTAGCAATACTCATCCTATTCTATTACTCATACAGCTACTGTAGAAGTTAAGTCAAAATTCTTAGGGTTCCTCTTATACATAGCTTCCATCTAAATAAATCAGGGGAAAGCTTCTTTCCTCCAAAACCAGTAGAATTTCCACTTGATTTTGTTAGGAACAGGAAAGATATGAGCAGAGAGGGGAGGACAACATTATCAGTCATTGACACCCCGTCAGTTGTCAAATTCACTCCAGCAGCGAACAAGCATACCAGCAAGGAAGGAACTAGATTCTGGAGAGGAAAGTTTGGCATGTAAACGTTATTCACTGATTGCTACAATGTGGGTGACCCTGAAGTTCAGGGGAAGGGAATGTGGGGTCTGAACACCTGCATGGAGAAAATCTGCCAAAAGACTGAAGAGTGTTGAAAATCATGGCAGAATCTTGGAAACAATCCTGACCTCCTTCATAGATTTTCCTTTAACCAACCTGGTACTCAAGCTTAGGACTGAGACTTGGCAAATGCTCTGCATAGAGACCTCAACAGAAAATGTCCACTTCACCTGAACCTATCCCAACATTCCACCACTCAAGTTCTGTCTCGGTCACAGCCTCCTACCATCATTTTCCTCTCATTGGCTCTCAGCCACCTCATCTTCAGCTTCCTCAGTCACTTCTAGCATGTGACACCACTCCTCAGCCAGGGCCCTGGCCTGTTTCCTACCCAATGTTCCCCTGTTTTTGTTGCCTGTGACATCACACAGTGCCTTCTGGTCGCTCAGACCAGGGTTCTGCTGTCAATCAAGTGTTTGACCTCCAGAAGGTAGTCTTCGACCTATAGATTTATAGAAAAAGAAAAACCAAAATAGCAAAACAACAACAAAACCCTCTAAATATTTGAAAACTGTTCTGAAAAATTAAAACTTATCTATTTAAATGTGTAAAATAACATCTCTCACTGTATGAGAGAGCTCTACAAAACTGCTATATTTCCTATATTATGCAATTTTTTTATGAATTGAGCTCTTTCTTTTAACAGACACTGGCTCTTTGTTTATTTCAGATACGAATAGCTACACAGCTGCTCCCCAACTTAATATTAGTTATGAGAGATAACACTGAATTATTAATATAAATAATGTATTAATAGTGCCCCACCTGTGTGCAAAGGGTCTTAAAAAATAGATTCCAAGCATAGTATAAAGTGATTTTACATCCAAATTTCCAGGGCAGAGAGGAAAACAAGTTCATAACTGTTGTGATGCATCTACTCTGCCCATTCTTCACATTGCAATTGGTACAAAATGGATACATCCTCCAATCTCACTCTGTGTGGCCATCTGAAATTTCCAAATGCCAAACTTTCTGTGGACAGAATGATCTTAGACTAACATAGCCAAGCTAAAGGCCTTGATGTTTGCATGCTGCAAATTGAATCTGACACTCTTGGTTTCGGACTATGAAGGAGTAGAAGAAACCAAGCAGGAAGAAAATGTTTCCATAGCCAGTTCTGTTAGGAAATAGAAAACCCCGAAGGAGAACATCATTCATTCAAAGAATAAAGAAAGACAAGTTTGGTGAAATGTGACTCACAAAGAAAGAGATAGCTGGGCTGCAAATTTTGCTCAGGAGTCAAGATCATTTGTTGTTTTTGCAGAGGACTCAGGTGCAGTTCCCAGCACCCCCATAGTAGCTCACAGTCATCTCTGACCCCAGGTCCAGGGAATCTGACTCCTGATCTCTGCAGACATCAGGTACACATGTAAAATAACATGCAAAGCACTCATACACATAAAATAAAATGAATCTTAGGGAAAGAAAGAAGAGAGAAAAAAACAAAAAGGAATGAAGGGAAGTCCTGAATACTTGAGTTCTCATCATGAGTCAATCTCTGACAAAATGTGTTGCCCAAGGCAGAATTAATCATATGCTATATAGTCCTATAATAGATAAACCATATTTCATGAAGGCTACATTTTTTGTTATGTAGCTCTCTGTGTTCAGTCTTAAAGAAATGTTGCAGTTAAATGAATGAAGTTCACGCAAAAATAAGAATCTTGAAATACCTCATGTGGTGATATATGACTGCAATCTCAGCACTGTCGAGACTGTGGTAATCATTGCAATTTTTAGGCTACCCTGAGCTACATAGTGAGAATACCTGTTCAATAAAACTGAAATTTTTGAGCTGTTGAAGTAGACAGAGATTTTTCCATACAAGGTTTAAAACTTCCTCTTTGGTTTTCTTCCACTGGCAAATACAGGGAACCAGTCCCAAAGAACATCTTTAAGATAGGGGGAGAATATTGGCCAGACTTTGCCACACTCCTCACACTCGCATCACTTTGATATGACATCTGTCTGCTCTTTCCTAATCCTTTCCACCATCCTCTGAGCCTCTAGGTTCTTCCCTTCTCATACTGCTCTGTTTCTCCATATGAATGCTTAAAGGACTACTCAGACCACTCTGAGATGGTAGAACTGAAGGTCCAAGCTCCTACAGATCCCGAAGCAGCTGTCAATTTGAGCATGAATAAGAATAACAGCTTGTGAGTATTCTTGAAGTAGAATACGAGAAGGAAAAGTGTTACATTCCAAAGGCTTTTCCAAACAAAAGTCCCAAGTGTTCATGAATCACAGTAAAGAATCATCTGTTTACTACACTATGTGGTGTTCAGTGTAAATCAAGGTACCACATGCATCCGTGTGGATGACTGACAAGGATACATGCCTTTCTTCCAGGACTCTGTCCTTTGAACACTTTGGCCTCCCCTACTGAGTATCTTCCATGCTCTAGCTTAGGCTCTCTTCCTCAGTCACAGCCTTTCAACTCTAATGCCACAAGTAAGCTGGACAATTACAGTTCCTCCACTTGCATTTTTCTATCTCTACTACCACTGCCATGTGTTACCTGATAGTTAATGTCTTAAAATTCTTCATTCCATCATGCTGCTTTATCATTTTTGTTATTTCAAGAAAGCAGATTAGAACAGACTCTCATGCTCTGTTTCAGGCAGAAGATCCACCCTTTAAAGACTCAACAGCTATGTGGGCTGTTTTTAGTCAATTAAACTTCTCAAGGTCCATAGACTTAAATGAACAATGTCTCTCCTATAGTAAAACTATAAGATAAAAAAGATTCAGTACACCACACTAGGATTTGTGGTGTGGCTACGTAATGAATCCAAACAACTCCACGGTGAAAGATGGTTCAAAATGGGCCTGAAAGGCCGTTATTCTCAAAGAGACATAGAAATGATTAACAAGTATACGGAAAGTGCTCTGTATTGTCAGTCACCAGGGAAATACCTCTCAAAATCACAACAGCTAGCACCACACCCCAGTTGGAATGGCCATCACTCAAAACGACAAAAGATAAGAGCAAAAATGGAGAGGGAATGTTGGCTCATTTCATGCCTACATAAAGTTGAAGATTTGTGATGCCCAAACAGCATGGGTTCCCACGCTGAAAGCAGAGTGACTGTATGACCCAGCAATGTGTATCTACCCAAAGCAAAGGAAATCAGCAAGCCAAAGAGATATCTGAAATCTAATTTTTATGGCAGCACTGTACATAACAACTAAAACATAAACCAGCCTGAGTGACCCTTGATGGACAAACTAAACAAAGAAAATGTGGTGTGTATTTACAACAAGAAACTGTTCACCCATAAAAAGAATGAAATCTATCAAAAGCTATTTACAAAATTCATAAAAACCAAACTTAAATATAGATTAGTTGTGCTTTTATGGTGAATATCCATAAAATCAGTCAACTTTTCACTTTCGGTGTAAGACACAGGAATTGCATGCAATATTCAGTACTTGATGACAAGAACCAGACTTTGTACAGGCAGATTTTGCTTTACTATAGACTAATGCAAGTGCTCTAAGCACCTCTAAGGTGGACTAGGTTAAGCTGGGGAAGTCATTTTCATGTCATGATGTGTCTCTCTGGAAACAGCACTATCTATATATTGAGTAACATCTGTGTTATATTCTTGAGAAATTTAGAGAGTGATTTTATGTGCTTTTGCCATAAACGTATAGTGTGAGGTAATGCATTTGTTCATTAGCTAAAAAGAATCATTCCACGGTGTTTATAGACCTCAAAACATCATGTTAGATAGGATGCAAGTACCAGTGTTCTCTGTCAATTTAAATATAAATAATCCTTAACAAAAGATATATATATAAAACATTGCATAATGTTTCCCAGGATGAATAGTTTTGTGAAGGCTGGTGTAAACAATCCCTGCAGATATGGTACCTTCAATCAACAGAAGACAGAATGTAGTCTCTCATTTCTGAAGGCGGGAACTAAATAACCTGGTGTAACTTTGTATGTATGACTATCAGAACGCCTCAATTTTATTGCAATCTAGCACATTAGTATCTTTATTTCTAAAATAAGCTTGATATTTTCTTGTAGTAATGAGGACCGTTTTCATGACTGTTATCTGAGGACTCATTTTTTTTCTATACTCATAAAGGACTCTTGGCTAGAAACAAACACTATTGTTCAAACTTATAGAGAAACTTTAATTCAGAACATGGCTGTTCTGGCAAGAAAGCACATCCAAAGATCTTCCAGATTTGTGTGATCCAGCTGGAATACAAACACACCTTTAATTCAGGAGACAGAGAAAAGCATATCTGAGTTCAAGGTGAGCCTGGTACAGAGCAAATATCAGATAGATAAATAAATAAATAAATAAATAAATAAATAAATAAATAAATAAATAAATAAATAAATAAATAGCTTAGATGTGGTGATGCGTGCCTTTAATCCCAAACTACGAAGATAAAGTTAGTTTGTAGAAGGAAGCACTCATGTTTGAAAGTGATGTTTAAGTGAACGGCAGAAAAAGTGACAAATTAGAGAAAGATCTGACAGAATAGGATACTCCCAAGTCTTAAGAGAAGAGAGAGAATAGGGTAGCTACTTAAGGGGCAATGCGGAAAAAGGGAAGAGGCTGCTTTCCTGGGAGAGTTTTACAGAGACGGATTGAAGGAGAAAACTAGACAGACACAGGTAAAGACAAAATGACCCAGAGAAAGAGAGGGAGCCGGAAGATTAGAGAAGATAGTTGGATATGCTGCTAGATAGAGTCTTTCCGAGGCCCTCTGTGGTAGGCTCCTGTCCTGTTTACTATTTTCTCCTACTTCCAATGTCCACCACACTTGTCTTTCTAACTGAGAATTGATCATCTTACCCTGGGTCCTCCTTCTTGTTTAGCTTCTTTAGGTGTACAGATTTTAGTATGTTTATCCTATCTTACAGGTCTAGTATCCACTTGTAAGTGAGTATATACCGTGTGTGTCTTTCTGCTTCTGGGATACCTCATTCAAGATGATCTTTTCTAGTTCCCACCATTTGCATGCGAATTTCATGATTTCCTTGTTTTTAATTGCTAAGTAGTGTTCCATTGTGTAAAAGTATCACAATTTCTGTATCCATTCCTCCATTGAGGGGACATCTGGGTTGCTTCCAGGTTCTGGCTATTACAAATAAAGCTGCTACAAACATGGTTGAGCAAATGCCCTTGTTGTGTACTTGAGCATCTTTTGGATATATGCCTAGGAGTGGTATAGCTGGATCTTGAGGAATACTGAGACTCATAACCAAACCTTGGGCAGAGTGTAGAGAATCATATGAAAGAAGGAGGACTTAGTAAGACCTGGAGAGGACAGGAACTCACAAGGACCAAATATATCTGGGCACAGAGGTCTTTTCTGAGACTGATTCACCAACCAAGGACAATGCATGGATATAACCTAGAATCCCTGCTCAGACATAGCCCATGGCAGCTCAGTATCCAAGTGGGTTCACTAGTAAGGGGAACAGGGACTCTCTCTGACATGAACTCAGTGGCTGGCTCTTTGACTTCCCCACCCTCTGTTGGAGGAGCAGCCTAGCTAGGACACAGAGGAGGATATTGCAGCCAGTCCTGATGAGACATGATAAGCTAGGGTCAGATGGAAGAGGAGGAGGATCTCCCCTATCAGTGGACTTAGAGAGGGGCAGGGAGGATATGAGGGAGAGAAGGTGGGATTAGGAGGGAATGAGGGAGGGAGCTAAAGCTGGGATACAAAGTGAATAAACTGTAATTAATATTTAAAAAACTTAATTTAAAAGAAGAAATTCAAATTCAAATGAAAATGAAAATTGAAAAATTAAAGTAAAACTAATAAATGATAATTACAATGTAAAGATAATGTTCTAAGAAAGTTATTCTGAGTTTAAAAGTGCCAGATGTACAAAAATATAGAATTAATTTGTAATATAAAGTTTGTTTTAAAGAAAGTGCAAGTTGAGAGGAAGAGTTGATTAACAATAGAATTTCCTGGTAATTGTTTCTTTTTCTTTTTTTTTATAAATTTATTTATTTATTTATTTTTTATTTTTTTTATTTTTTTGTTATGAATCACAGGTTAGGTACTTTGCATCCCATGTGCAGCCCCCCCCTCATTCCTTCCCACCCCCCCAACCCTCCCTCATCTCCTCCCCGCCCCCTCCAAGTCCACCAACAGGGGAGGACCTCC
>CM053748.1:2251100-2283794 GCA_028658305.1 Pachyuromys duprasi | reverse complement strand
TTTGATAGTGTGTGTTGATGCCTCAGTTGAACTCTGTTATGGGATCTGTGTGCCTGGCTTCGTGCTCTGTGCTAGAGGCTGTGAGCACCACAGGTTGGTCTCCCCTCTGGTCTGGAGGTTTGGCTCTTCACTCTTTGCCAGAGGCTTTGTGTCCCCCTTTGATATGACCTCTGGGGGCGCTGCTCTGGTCAGGAGGCTCTGAGCTGTGCCCTGAGCTTGCTGCTAAAGGCTCTCTTCTGGACTGGAGCCTTGGCACCTCTTTCTAGGTCAAGGGCTGTGTACCAAGAGATGGTATTTGGGGCACCTCGGTCTGGACCTGATACTATGGGTCCCAATCCGGGGCGGTGGCTGGGTGTGCCTAGGGGTGTGGGTCTGACCGGTGTAGCCCGAAGTATCTGGGTGAAACTCAGTCCATCCGGGGTACCGTGTGCCCTAGCCCAAAGCGCTGGCCACTGGCACAGAGGGCTGTGGGCCCGTGCAGTGCAGCCCGCGGTATCTGCGTGAAACTCAGTTCGTCTGGGGTACCCTGTGCCCCAGCCCAAGATGGCAGCTTAGGCGCCCAGCCCGGCTGTGAGCAGCCTGTCTCCCTCCGGAGTTTTTCCTGGGAATATCTGGTGTCCCTTGGACTTTTCCACTTGATTTCCCCACCGTAGGAATTCTGCTCACCTGGCAGTCCCAAACGCTGGTGTTTTAGGTCCCAGATCTCAGTCTCCCGGTCACTGTGCCTACACTATTGTCCTGCTCTTCAGACACAGTGTCCTCCTGGGGCAGCCATCTTGGATCCACCTCCTGGTAATTGTTAACTTAGTTCTTCACTTTGATAGCAAAAAATAGTTTGATTTTTATTTTCTTGTAAAATTAAAACGACACATTGATTTCTGTTTGTGTTTCTGTCTGCTTTGTTTTTTTTTATCACTGGATTATTGTATAAAACTGAGAAAATTACATTAAGGGGAGAAAGTCAAGGAAGGAAGGAAGAAAGAAAGATAGTTGGAGTTAGTGTGAGGCCAAGCAGAGCAATTCAGACCTCAAGAAAAAAATCCAGATTGAATAAGTTATCTGGGAGAGGAGTTTGAGACACAACAGCTGAGTTGAACCAGCCAGCAAAGCGCAGAAAGAACAAGAAAAGGTAGGCTTATTAAGCAATGATTCTCAGAGGCTGAAAACATTCTAGGCCTAGGTTAGACAGTATGGAGTCTAGACGCTTCCAGGACTAGGCCTAGGCTAGCAAACAGAGGACAGTATGGAGTCTAGATGCTTTCAGGACTAGGCCTAGGCTAGCAAACAGAGGCAGTCATCTTCTAAAACGACAATTGAAACAGGTGAGTAAAAGTTACTTTTTAAACAAACTTGTACAAAAGCCCAAGCTGTAAAATCTTACTATTTCATATGACAGAAGAAGAAAGTAATGGAATGTCTGAAACTATAGCTAATGCTAAGATAGCACCAATTTCAAAATGTGTCCCTGGGGCTGGAGGAATGACTCAGCTTTAAGGGCATACACTACTCTTCCAGAGGACCTGCATTTGGTTCTCAGCATCCACTTGGTATGGCTCACAAACCTATAACCCCAGCTCCAGGAGATCCAAACCCAGTGATTTCACTGGGCATCTGTACCACCATGAACACACACACGTATAAAATTTACTATGGTGTGAATGGTATTTTGTTCATAATCAAATGCACTGTGCATGTGTTGGTCCATGACTAAACAGGGATGTGTTTGCGTCCAGCCTATCATTCTCAAGATCACTGTCCACAAGGGACCATTCAACCTGTGCACCAGTGAACTCAGCATCTTGCACTGTGAGATTTGTCTATTACACAATGCCTTCCCCTACCCCCTGCACATGCAGACTCACTGAAGTCTACCTTGGCCATTCACATTTGGAGTCAAATTCAAAACAGCAGAGGCTCAAAGCCTGCAGCCCACTCATGTTAACAACAGCACTGACACAGGATACTGACATGCCTGGTAGTCTTTCTTTGCTTCTTCTCTCCAAGGACTCTGGGTTTAATCCTGCTTTAGTTCAGCAGAATAACCACAGCATCTTACCCATCTCTCCCTCTCTCCTCCCTACTGTGTGTGTGACCCTAAGAACATTTTTCCAAAAGCTATGTAAGAAATGAAAGCTAATTATCTCTGAGAAATAAAGAAGGGTTGTAGGTGCTAAAGATAAACTAAGGCGCTTTATTACTGTATTCCACTCTGCACGTGTAAATTGAGGTTTGGCTTAGTTTGACTTCTCTTCATTGCTGCACTATGAATGTGTTTAATTGACATACAAGTGGCTGGTCAGTTAAATTAGGTTTACTTTTACTCTCAAATCAAAAAGGGATGTTCTGATAGTAAGAGTAGCCTTGTGATTTCCCACTCTCATCTTTATCCCAACTGCAGTCTAGCCTCACCTTCTTATTTTCATGGATGTGTGAACCGAATTGGTTAGGTTATGGCCAGCTACTCTGCAGCCTTGACACCATGAGGCCACTGTTTCAGACTAGTCTGGAATTGCTCTCACATTGTTGTATGAATAATACTGATTTTATTTAAGTACAGGAGGTATTAAAAGATCTAAGATCTTCCTGTCAAATGGTCTAGTGTTTTCTCATTAATATTATACTTCATTTTTATCCTTTTTGAAACTCACTTTGTTTGATAATCCCGCATTTTGAAGAGAACACTAAGTTGGGATGGGTTGTCTTAATTGGGATACACTTTCCCAGACGCTTTTCTAAATGAACTCAAATTTTTAGTGGGACTGTGAAAACTAAAATGGAGGCTAGGAGGCCAGGCCCGCTGGTGCTAGGCTGACCACCCAAGTGCAGTCATGGGAGTTGAGCTCAGAGCACCCTTAAGAAAAGCCTAACAGAGGCAGTGTGAGCCTGTGCTTCTAGCACCAGGATGTGAAGACAGGGATCCCTGGATCTTTCTGGCCATGTTAGAAAGCCAGTGAGCTCCAGGTTCGGTGAGAGAACCTGTCTCAAATAAGTAAGATGGAGAGTAATTTAAGTAAGATGGACAGTCAATGCAGACCTCAATCCACCACACATATGCATGAATACACATACATAAATCCAAGAAAATGATTGTTTGAAGTGACATAGAAGAGCTCACCGAAGGGGGTGGGGGAAGTAGTGTGTTCAGAAAGTATTCATTCCATAGAATGAAATTAGCACAAGTTGGGGTAAATTTACCAAATTAGCCATCTGTGGAAATAATTCATCCTGGGAGGTGACCTAAAAATGCTTTGAAAATGGGACCAAAAGCTTTGCAGTCCAGGAAGTTTTGAAAGACTGGACTCAGGTATTATAATTATAGCACAGTAAACTGTGCAGTTGTGTTTTACCTTGCTTAAGATGATGTCATGGCTCTGTGGAAGTTGATTATAAAAGAATAATCAAAGAATAAGAATGCATCACTGTTTGTCCAGCATGTCAGGAGAATCAGAGCACAGGCCAGGACCGCTCTGATTCTTCTCAAGGGATCACTAGACTTATTCAGGCAACAGGTGTTTCCTAGACCAGTAAATTTAATAGAAATAGGGTCACAAGGAGAAAGGGGGGAGGAAAGAGAAGACACAAGACACAGATGGAGGAAAAGGAAGACACAAATTTAGAAAAGGAAAAAAAGGGGACCATGTTTGGGAAAATGATAGAGAAAAAAAACCTCATCTCCCATAAGCAAGCTATTTTGACTACTCTTAATAGGAGAAGGCGGAAGGCCTTGACCCTCTCCTGTAACTCCTATCTGCAGCAACAACAGCTGAATAAAACTCACATTATAAATTATATTTTTTCCTTGCGCGGTCCTAAGCACAAAGGTCATTAGTTCACTGGTCTTTAAAATTCCAGACTAATCTCTCACTCCTCTGCTTAGTTATCAGTTAAAGCTCCATTTTCTACCTCCAGCTTCATCTCCTGGTGTCAACCCTTCCTGATACCCTGGGTTTGTTCATACTTCCAGATACCATAAACATGCCTGATTTTTTTTTAGCTTTCTGGGCATTTTCTTACCCTGTGCCCTCTAGGCAGAGCAAGAAAACCAACTGTTCATTCTCCAACTGCCACCATTGTGCTTGCTAGTGAGTTTCTTAGCCAGAAAGAAGAGACCAAGCAAACTTTCCGGACCCATGCATGCCTTTCCACACAGGATGATTTGTGCAGATTTTATAGGCATTTTCCAAGTGACCTGAAGTTACTCCAGTTCCTTTCACTCCCTAAGCTAAATACTCAGCTCAAACAGACAGCTGCATTCTTACATTCACCTGTGCATATTTGTCCTTCATAACAGCTTATACCAAACCCATGAAAACACTGAATAGATTCAAGGGTGGATCAATGAATGAATGAATGAAGTGACACAAACTGCTGTCAGGAAAATCTATCCACAACTTAAAAATAATACAAAATGAATGCTTTATGGCTGTCTTCAGGTGCTAAGGGATTGATTGCTAATTTGAAGAGAATGGGTAGCAGTGACTCCTAGCCATGGCACACAGGGAAGTGTACAAACTCAGCTTCTCACTGATACCAATGTTTATATCTTGGTGCTATTTTTACTCACTATATTTTAAAAGAATAATAGACTCATAGTCAAACTTTTAGCAGAATGCATGGAATTTTATGAAAGGGAGAAATAGAAAGACTTGGAGGGGACAGGAGCTCCAAAAGGAGAGCAACAGAACCAAAAAAAAAAAAAAAGGTACCTGCAGAGACTGATAGCCCAACCAAGGACTGTGCATGGAGAGGACCTAAAACCCCTCCCTGCTCAGATATAGCCCATAGACTCATTGTGCAAGTGGGTTCCCTAGTAAGGGGAATAGGGACTGTCTCTGGCATGAACTCAGTGGCTGGCTCTCTGATTACCTCCCTCTGGGCAGTGCAGCCTTACCAGGCTACAGAGGAAGACAATGCAGCCAGTCCTGATGCGACCTGATAGACTAGGGTCAGATAGAAGGGAAGGAGGACCTCCCCTATCAGTGGACTGAGGGAGAGGCAAAGAGGGAGAAGAGGAAGGGAGGATGGGATTGGGAGGATACAAGGGAGGGGGGCCACAGCCAGGATGCAAAGTGAATAAATTGTAATTAATAATAATAATAATAATATAAAAGGGAATAATAAAGTCACAGATATTTTTATATTTCCACATTTGGAAACTGTACTGTGACACTAACAGAATATCTTCATTTAGGGAATTGTTCATAAACCACCAAGCTGCATAGGCTGGGTGCATGCCCATAAAATACAGAGCGTGTTTTCTGCTGAGCAGCTTAACATGAGAGTTGTATGGTTATATAAAAGTGAAACTCATACGTTAAGATCATGGCACTGAATATATCACCAGCAGAATTCAATAGAACACCTTTAGGACAAGTGGCTGTCAAGTTTCTGTGGGTTTTATAGGTAGATTTGTAGACACTGTGCACAAGTATATATATTATATATACATTGGAACACTTAGACACAACTGTTATATTGTCAATCAGTTAATCAACTTTGCTTCTTCGTCACAAGTGTGCATCGTACTCTGTAGGCATAGGGAACAATGTTAACTCTGTGACTTAGCTCTTGTAATCACTGTTACTCACTCTTGCCTGCTATTTGCTTTTCCACCATTCTAACTGAGGCCAGTGTATCATCCCCCACCAGACATGCCCCACTCATTCAAGTGGAAACAGAAACTTCTCCCAAACAAGGCAGCTGAACAGACCACATTAAGCAAAAAGGTCGCAAATCAGATGGCCTGTTACTCAGAGTTAAACGATGATCCATTGGTGAAGAGAAAAGTTACTTAAAGTAGTAAAACATCCCATTGAGTTCCCCTCCTTATCCCATTGGAACTGGTGCTTTTGATAGGGTTGCTTATGTTGCTCTTTAAGACGGGCATGGCACTCATTCAGTCTCTCAAAGCTGAAATCCACAACTACAGCTTCCATTCAAATGCAGGCTGTCACCCCAGAACCCATGGGGATTGTTTCCTGAGACCTGTGGATATTTTAAAGGCTGGGAGTGTACCTTTCCCTAAGACTGCACTCTAACAGAGGAGCCTTGCAACGTCTCTAGGGAAGCACTCAGGTTCAAAATAGATAGTAGAGATAGATAGATAGGTAGATAGATAGATAGATAGATAGATAGATAGATAGATAGATAGATAGATAGATAGATAGATAATCTTAAACATGTATTACATGTGTTTAAAGCCATATCCTATTTTTCTTTCTTAGCTGGGATTCCTCAGGAGTGGAAAAATATCACAGGCATTTCCACACAAAAGGTCACACTGAAGTATATTTAATGTCAAACTGAGACGAACAAAAGGCAGGAAGCAGGGAGTTCAGTCCTTAACTGGCCCTGAGCTCATCCTATTGTGCCTAGGTACCAAGAGGTCAGGAAAGAACTCAGGGTCAGAACTAGCTGTGTCTGTTTCCTTTCTCCGTTGAGATATTAAGCTTTAAAACTATTGGTTTGACAAGAAATTTCCAGGTATGGGTAAGCCATACAAGTTGGAGACCCATGAGTAACTCCAGCCTTCAAAGGCGTGTTTCAGCCTAACACATTTTCAAAGTTACACATTTTCTATGTGTCTATTTTTTTCTCTGTTGAGATCTTTCCCTTACAAAAAAGAAAAGAAAAGGAAGTATACAAAAAGTAGAAAGTAACAGGGATTTGATCTCAGACAATAGTGACCATCTTACATTTCTTTTTCTGTTTGTGTTTTCTTTATTGATTCTAATTCCATTTTCATATCTTGCTGGACCATGTCCTTCATCTGCTTGAATGTGGATTCCTGTCTGTCCATGATGGCCTCTATTTTTTTTTGTTCATTTCCTCTTTATGAACCTCTATATGTGCCTCCACTTTTTTATTCATTTCTTCTTTATGTGCCTCAAGTAACTACATAATTATATATTTAAGATCATTTTTTCTGTGGTTCAGCTGAAATAGAATTTTGTTGATTTTTTGGAGATTCTGATGAAGCCTTGAAACCCTGGCTTTTGTTGTCTGTATTCTTACACTGGCCTCTAGCCACCTGGTTCTCTGTAGCCATGATTGATTACTCGCGGAGTCTGTAATGCAGACTGGATCCACCTGTCTCTGAAGTCTTCGGTAATCTCCCCTGGATTCACTGTCTCTGCTGGCTCACTGTCTGTGACCCAGGTAGATCAGGTAGCTGAGGCACAGGCAGAAAGATCTCTGGGTCTAGAGCTGCTCCGGAGTCCCACAAGCCTCCCTGGGGAGGAGGACAACGGAACTTGGGCCAGCTCTACCGGGTTTTTTGGGTTCTCCGTCTGTGCTGGGCCCTCTGATTCTGACCTACGTGAGCCAGGCTGCTGGGGCACTGGTGGACAGATCTCTCAGCCTAGAGCGGCTCCAGTGACCCACAGGCCTCCTTATATGGTGGGGATGGAACCTGGGTCCCAAGCCTAGCTCAGCTCCACGGTGTTCACTGTCTGTGCCGTGCTGGCAGATTCTGACCTGGGTGAGCCAGGCAGGGGGGGAGTAGGCAGAATGTATCCCCTACACTGGGTGGTGAGAGTGAGTGTCCCTGCAGCCAGGAAGGTGTCCACAGGATGCTGAGTGTGGTCTTGAAACAGGAGCCTCTAGTACACAGAAGGTGTCCAGAGGATGTTGAGTGTGCTCTCCTGGGCTTGAAACAGGAGCCTCTAGTACCCAGAAAGGTGTCCACAGGACTGTGAGAGTACACACCCAGGTTTGGAGTCTCACCCTTAGTACAGGAAGGTATTCACTCCACAGGCAGTGAGCATGAATGCCCAAGGTCAGAGCTGCCAGGCTCTGATTCCAGGAAGATATTCACAGATAGTGGGTGTGGGTAGTGGGTGGCCTAAGGCACCATTTGATTGCTGGGAACTGAACTCAGGACCTTCGGAAGAACAGCCAGAGCTCTTAACTTCTGAGTCATCTCTCCAGCCCTGTTTTCAGTTAAGAATCTCTGAATTCATTGTCTAGCTCAGCACTCTCATCTAGAGTGACCTCCACACTGGGTCTGATTTTCTTCTTCCTGGCCATGTCTCAAGGCTGTCCTGTAGGGGTAGCTTAACATGTCTCTAGTGTGTCTTCAGCTGGGATTGCACTCTTCTTACAGCAATAGACTACCCTTGGACCTGCCTCTGTCTGGCGTGTCCACTGCTGAGATGGACATGACTCAGTAAAGCATGCGAGTCTTCTATGAAATAGGAATGCACCTTGGTTTTGCTTCGGGGATATTGGTAAAGCATAGGTGGCCTTGCATGTTGTGTGATGTTGCTGAGGCAGTTACTCATACTCCAGGCACCACAGATAGAAGCCAAGCTTTGAGGAACTAGGAAGTATAGCAACTCACACCTCTAGAAACTCTTCCATTTGGGAGGCTTTTCACACAGTGTGAATTGAGACAAATGTTACAAAATCCACCTCTCTAATAATGAGAAACTGTAGGTTCTCAAACTGAGAGTTCCTGCTAGACCAGATCACCCAAAATAACTGACAACTGAGTCTTGAAATCCCCTTCAAGCAGGCTAGGGAGTTCAAATTCCCTCCCCCATGACTTTTGGGAACCTATTATTTTACTCACGTCCCATTAGAAGTGAGCAAACCTTCACTCCACCTTTGAGTTATAACAGGGAGCCATTCTTTTCAATGAGGAGAAAGTGGGATAAAATGTCAAATATTGGGATGATCAGAAAATGTAAGCACTTTTGCTAAAACCTGTCTCACTCTGTAGCATAAAAGTGTAAACATTGTTATCCTTGCTAGTTACTGTCTGGCTTCTCCTTACATTCCAGATGTACCTAAATGTTAGAAGGGGGCAGTCACTGAAAAGCCACTGTGTGCCAGTCCATCAGTGTTTTCTGATGATAATGGCTATATAAAGGAAATAACTGAGATAAGGGAAAATGATTCCATGATTTGCCATCAAGATTTGTTGAGTTTTAAGAATAACAAGAGATAAGTGATAACTTGAGCCACAAGCAAGGCCAGGAGGCACAGGCTACAGCTGTCACAGGCAGATCTGGCTGTGCTGGATCCCTAAGGAAACGGTTCTCAACCTTCCTAATGCTGCGACCCTCTAAAACAGTTCCTTATGGGACGGTGACCCCCACCCATAAAATTATTTTTGTTGCTACTTCATAACCGAATTTTTCTACTGTTTTGTTGATGGTCTTAGGTGAGCCCTGTGAAAGGGTCTTTCGACCCATCCTGAAAGAGTTATGAGGCACAGACTGCGAACCTCTGTCCTAAAGGAAGGTGATGAAAGTTTCTGGCTTGACTTTGAGGCCTCTGCCCTTACAGAGGCGAAGAGAGTCAGAACAGCACGGGACAGCGGCTAACGAAGAGTGCTTTCACAGGGCCACGCTGTGGGATGGACGGCAGCATCCCCAAGGAGACGGGGTGCTAGTGCTCTTGCTTTTTGAGGCATACTTGAAGCTTGGCCTGGTTGATACAGTGGGGTAAATGAGCCATTACCACAATAAGGAAAACAGGCCTCTTCAACTTAATGGATCTAGGAAATCTCATGTTCAAAGACAGTATGAATCAGACACATGGCTTTTCTGAGTAACTGAGTGATGCGTTTAGTATTATTTACTAAAACTATTACCGAAGGTGAAGTGGTATGTACAAGCTTCCCAACTGTTCCCAATAGGACCTTTGAGTCATCCCTGTTAGAAAGATGACTATGTAATAAATGGCCACCAATGAGATATACAGAAAAACTGATGTCATAGAAACTGCCTTTATGTTTTCCAAGCCTAGGAAGACCCTGAACTGTGGATCAGAACAATACTGGCGCCTTGTTTAGTCACCACCTAGCTTCATTCATTTTAGAAATCATTTGTCTGTTTATGCTTCTCCAAGGGACAGTGTTGGTCTCTAAAACAGGAGAGCTCTTTCCATTCCTCCTTTATTACTCACGGTGTCCTCAGGAGACTGCCCGCCCCATCCCCTCTACCTACATGACAATTTCCATCATGTCTAAGCCATGTGTATTTGTGAGTTCTTCTCTAAAAACTCTCTAGAAGCACAACCTGTACATTTCCAGGACCATCCATTTGCTCCCTGTGCTAATGTCCTTTTCCTAAGACACTTTCACACAAGAAATTGCTGTGCAGCATGGTTTTGTTCAATGGCATATGTAAGCAGACATTTGGATGAATCTGGAAATTCAAGAAAGTATTTTCTTTCTCTCTTAAAGGGACCCTTTTTGATGACCCCCTTTACCTAAGCATGTTTAAGCCCCTATAATTTTAAGAGAAACCAGACATCTTCCGACCATGCAGTTATTAATGATAAGGTAAAGTCCACCACTTCTCTATGTTGTATGGGATAGGGTCATACGTCATTTTGAAGTTCTACCTGAACTCTGTACTTACTTTTATCCTTCTCATTGTGTAAAACAAATGAAGGCCTGATTTCTACTGTGATCAAGTGTTTCTTACAACTAAGATCCTATGCAACTGGCATTGTGAGTCAGTTACAGCACAGATCTGCAGGTCATCTGGATGGCTGTGCTCACCTGAGCCAGGCTTTTGCTGGCCTCTGTAAGCATCTGGAGGGACTAGGCTTATGGAGCAGAGTGTCAACCTCCAATGTTATCTGCACTGTGTATCTTCATCTTCTTCGTGTCCCATGCAGTCTGGTACATGTGAAGCATCAGAGATTTTAAATATAGCCTTGCTACCATCCTTGCTCAATGGTGAGCAAGATGAAACACGTCACCAGGACAGAAGCCAGGCAGTGGTTGGAACTGCTCGCACACTCTATCTTATGTCACTCCCAAAGCATGGGAGCTTAAAGGCTGGGACTGTGCAGTTACTTGTAAGTCCCATATAGGTGGACTTTCCTATGTTTATTTTTAGGTAAATGTTTGCCTTGCTTAATTTACAGTACTACTGAAAGAGCCCTTTATTTCTGAATCCACAGTGGATTAAATGGGAAGGCTTTAGAGATACAAGGAACCAAATGCTTCACCACAAACTGAATTACTTCTGGTATAATTATATATTTGGATACATGCTTGCAGGGGCAAGAGTCTCACCCATCTGCAGGAACTGTGCAAAGAGACAGGCAGATAAGCAGCACAGAGAAGAGCTGCTTGGTTTGAAAACTGAACGAACACAGTGATCCTTATCCTAGCCCACACATAGCGGCCTGCTGCCAGTGGCAGTATGCTGTACTTCAATCACCAGCTTGGGGTCACACTTGTCATGGCCCAGAGGCACAGCCTACCCCCTGTCCTGATATGCATAACAGTCTCTCAGAGTGATTTTAGGCAAATCACCCTGGTTCACCCACCCTCCAGAATGAAGGCTAAAAAGCTTAGGAAACTGGTAACAGGATCTCTTAAAATGGAACATGTTGACCTTTAATAACTTGGAGGTAGACAGCAATGTGTCCGTTGGCACTAGGTTTTTCTTGAGCATATAATCAAACTAGAGCCCACCACCATGCTTTTAGGTAGAGATATATGACAGTTTTCTACCACTGGAATGGGAATGGAAATGCCTTCACAGGCTTTAACGGAGACTTGATCAAACTACACTCTATACGCCATCCTGGAAAAATAAAGTTCTATTCAAGCATAACCACCCACTCACACATGTATTATCTATGATATCTAGTACAGGCGAGCCCCAGAGTGAAGTTAATTTAATAGATGAAATGTCACCCATGTAGTCTAAATGACTGCATAAAATAGATGCTTCGGTCCAAACAGACCCATTTCCACTCTCTTGAGACACATAATATGGAGAAAAGGTATCGCTGTACTGTTGTAAGCTACTAAGCTGTGGGCGGCGGTTGCCACAGCAGCTAACACCAATGGGCAAAGCATACCACATTATGTAAATATGGCACTCAAAAACTGAGTGATCGTAACACATAATCTCAAGGTATGTAAGACCTACATTAAGAATTAGACATGGCACCAGGCATGCTGGCACACACCTTAATTCCAGCATTTGAGAGGCAGAGGCAGGTGGATCTATGCGAGTACCAGGCCAGCCTTGTCTACAAAGCTCTGTTACATAGAGAAACATGTCTCAAAAAACAAAAACAAACAAACAAAACACAACATAACTAAAATGGCAGGAGTGACTACTGGGAATTTACAGATAGTTCTAAACCAGTCCCGAAATCTCCCTCCTGTGATATGAATTGAGGAGTATTGACGTTTCAAACCCAGAAGAGTCAAACCCAGAAAAGTCACCCCAGAAGAGTCACCCCAGAAGTGTCACCCCCTGGTATTGTCACTAGCCTGCCCGTTTGCTTGTGTTATTAAAGGATGCACTGTCTTGTTGAAATGTGAATGTCCAAGAAAACCCTGATATACTCCACACTAGAGACAGCTTTATTTTATACCATTTTAAAAGGAAATCTAGACAAAGAAATTCAAACGTATTTGTTTTCTCTCCAGACATTCATTATCCTAGGAATATAGGAAAGAGTTAAGCAAAGGAGGCCAGATGCTACTTGGGAAATGAAAGGTCCCCAACCACACTCCCTCGTGACCAAAGAGCATGACAGTGAAATATTCCAAGAGGTGTTGCGAGCCTAGTCTCTGCCTTAGACACAGAAGCCAAGACCTCTGTGTGTCTCCAGGGTCCTCTATCCACCTGCCTGTTTCCTCTTTTTTTTTCTTACCTGTGAGTCAGTTTCCCCTGAGAGCTCTTCAGAACCCTTCAAGATCCTTTGTCTTCTCTGCAGTACCTGCAAGCAATAAATACCTAGGAGCCTCTCATTACACTGCAGCCCAAATTTAACTTCACACATCTGTCTCCCCTATGAGCTCGCAGGCCAGGTCCATTCCCTCACACAATGACTAAAATACAGAATACAGTCACTAGATGTTTGTGGAATCAATGAAGTAACTGTTTTCCGGCCAATATGTTCCCAGAGCCAGTGGAGACTTACAACCACTCAAGACGTTAAAAGAGTGATCCATGAAACTGCACCTTCCACCCGTGATAGCAGGGCCCAGAATTCTGTGTTCCAGGCTAAGGAGGGAACTTTGCAATCTCAGGAATCGAGGCAATGATTAGTCTTCTCCTCTGGTGGATCTGCCAAGGACTCCAAAGTACAGAAATTAGGAGAAGAACATCACAGCCCAGGAGCCAAGGTGCAGTTATTGAAGGTCTTGCACATGGGAAGAGTACTGTAGATTTGAGAACTGGGGTAATTTAAAAACATGGTTTAGAATCTTTGCTCTAGGAGGTTTGTATTCTTGGAAGTGAAAGAAGAGAACTGATTTACCAAAAAAAAAAGTGTTTGTAAAAAGAGTTAAAATAAAATAATACAAAAAAACTATGAGAATGTGCTAAAGGGGTTATATTTTATTTTGTTTTGTATTATTGCAATTATCTATCTGTTTAGTGTATGCATGGATGTGTTTTCTGCTTATGTGAGTATTTATGTGTGTGATTGTCTGCGTGTGTGTGTGTGTGTGTTTGTGTGTGTGCTCACAACTTGTAGAAGTCAGTCTGCTCCTTTGGCCTATGGCATTCAGGAATCCAGGGATTCAGAGATTCAGCAGGTTTAGGAGCAAGTTTCCTTTACCAATTAAGCCACCAGGCCAGCCTGCCATGAGGGTGCATTTCAAGTTCTGCATCCAGAAAAAGCTATTTTGAGAGAGTGGCACTGGATAAAGCTCAGGAAGAAACAACTGAAGGCAACAGCAGGTGAGCAGATCCTGAGGGAGGAGAATCTTTGCAGGGATAGAGACAAGCAAGAGGCCAGAATGGTGGAACATCGTCAGTAAGCAGCACAGCGATGGCCTGGGACGGGAGAGGGCTTTCCCCACCAGCAGAAGTTGTTTTCTCTTCTTTCCGATGGGGTGAAAAGTCCATGGAAGTCTGGGTAGAGGATAAACAGGAACCCACATCTTCACTGTACCTAGCATGTTGAAATTAAAATAAAGTGGGGACAAGATTGGTACACAGAAATCTTAGAAAACTCTTGTAACAGCGCATGCTTGAGATGATGTCACTTAAGGCCAGAATTAGCCAAAGAAGGTGATAGTGAGTGCTTAGATCCCAGGACATTTGAAAGTCAGAGCCAACAAGCTTTGTTTCTAGATCAGGGAAGCGGCAGATGGAAGTCAGAGAGAGTTCCAAAGTTTAGAACAACCAGGCAGGAAAATGCTTTTTGCTGAGATGCACAAGAAAGAAAATCTGGGCAGAGAGCAGGGAATCTTATGAAAGAAGGGAGCAAGGACAGGAAGACCTGAAGGTGCCAGGAGCTCCATAGGGAGAGCAACAGAACCAAAAAATCTGGGCACAGGGGCCTTTTCTGGGACTGATACTCCAAACAGGGACCATGCATGGAGATAACCTAGAACCTCTGCTCAGGTATAGCCCATGGCAGAATCAGTGTTAAAGTGTGTTCCCTAGTAAGGGGAAGAGGGACTGTCTCTGACATGAACTCAGTGGCTGGCTCTTTGACCATCTCCTCCTGAGGGGGCAGGGGGGCAGCCTTACCAGTCCACAGAGGAAGACAATGAGGCCAGTCCTGATGAGACCTGATAGGTTAGGGTCAGAGGAAAGGGGACAAGGTCCTCTCCTATCAGTGGACTTGGGGAGGGGCATGGGAGGAGAAGAGGGAAGGAAGGTGGGATTGGGATGGGATGAGGGAGGGGGCTGCAGCTGGGACACAAAGTGAATAAATTGTAATAAAAAGGAATCAAAAGAAATAAAGAAAAGTGAACAGAGTGGAGTCAGATGGAAGCTTTGTTTGAGATTTAATTGAAACACCAAAGTAGGGTGCTCTTAATGCATTTTTTTCACTCTGTCTTTCTCTCCCTTTCCTTTCTAAAGTCCTATTTTGAGTTTCCATCTTCCAAAGAAAAGGATAAAAAAATGCACTTCTGAAATCTCTCTGTGAAACCGTGAAGCTCTATGAAGGGAGTTGTCAGCATTTACATGTGGGAACCCCAGCATGATGCCATCAACCCCAAGGACAGCTTCTCTTCTGGCTTTTGGGAACCAGGGAAAGGAAACAAGGTTTCACAGCACCCTCGGGGCTCTTGGCCAGAGCAGTGCAGGGTAGATTCTTTGCAGCTAGTCTAGTGCCCTTTCTGGAAACCCTCAATGTTTCTAAGCTCTTGCAAGTGGAACCACCCATTATTAAATCATAACCTGGGGAGGACAAAAAGTAACAACCGATGGCTCCTGCCTTCCTCTCTTTGCCCAGAAAGCAAAAGCATTAAGAGCAGTCACGGAAACTATTTCAACCGAGAAGATCTGAAACCTGTGGATTTCCTCTTTAAGGAAACCGGAGTCCATCTTTGCAACCCATCTCCCATTTCCAGCTCATCTCAAAACCACCAGCTCTGTCCTCACCACTCCCAGCCATCAAATCCTGGTAGGAACAGCTGTCACCACAAAAGTCATACTGGGCCAGGACAGCCAGCTGGCTCAGTAATTCACAAACAAACTAACCTTGAATTTTATTTTGAGCAGCAGGGCTAGCTAGCCCCTCGTGTCCTTCAGAGGCTCTCTGTTTTCAGTCTTTGATAAACAAACACCAACTCAAATGTCATATTGGGCTGTGTTGTGGGGTTTCAAGGCCACTACTTCCATCGCCTTCTTTGCCTTGTCTTTACATTAACATACAAAGCAATGGGTTTCATTATGGTATTTTTATACGCGCTTTGTTTTTATTCATTTCCACCCATTGTGCCTTCTGTCTTCCTTACACCATCTTTTGAATTTTCCTTTCATTAATGAAAAGCCTTTAAATCTTGACAATATGGAGACTTAAGCAGCCCACTCAAAACGGAACTCTGATGTTCAGGGAAAGAGGCTTGGAAACTGTTTTTCTAGCAACAATTTAGTGATCGTTTTTCACAGCGTAGACATAAGTCATGGAACTGGCAGATGACCTAATCCAGTATTTTAAAAGAGTTAAGACACCACTTGTATGTGTTGCTGCACAGCACCACCTACTGACCAGATCTGGAACAGACTTAAGTGAGGAATGGAGCTGGAGAGCAGCAGAAACCCTGAGAAGCAGGAGATGGGGGTGGGGCACGAAGGGAGAAAGCGGGGAAGGCTTGGATTTAGACCACTCTTCATAAAACGGTATGTTCTACTGATGCAGACGCTGAGCTCAGAAGACCTGGTAAAGCTCACAAGGGGAGCAAAAGACCCATGGATAACTTTATAGGAAAACCCACTTTCACATTGACCAAGTTTTAAAAATACTGGCCCTTCTGTAATAGTCAAGAGCAGATACATAGGTAATAGAACAGAACAAAGAGGCCAGAAATTAAGCAGCACATAGAGTCCGGTTCTTTCTCCCAGTGCTTCAAAGGCATTTAGACAGAGAATATTCAAAACATTGTACTTGACAATTATACAAAATACATATAAATTAATGTCATACCTCATACCTTGTGTACAGTTTAAAAACAACTGTAACTATGGAACTTCACAAAGAAAAGAGAAAGAGGAAAAAGCCTTTGTTGTCTTTGGCTAGAGCTAAGAAATCTTAAATGTAACAGCAAAAGTGCACTCAGTAAGGAGAAAACTGATAAGCAGATAGTATCAACAGTACAAAACATACTCTTTTAAATATAATTTATTATTTGTTACAATTTATTCACTTTGTATCTCTGCATCCCCTCCCAATCCCCCCCATCCCTCCCTCTTCTCCTCCCATGCCCCTTCCCCAGTCTACTGATAGGGGGGGTCCTCCTTCCCTTCCATCTGACTCTAGCCTATCAGGTCTCATCAGGACTGTCTTTCATAGTCTTCCTCTGTGGCCTGGTAAGGCTGCTTCCCCCTGAGGGGGAGGTGATCAGAAAGCCTGCCGCTGAGTTCATGTCAGCCACTCTTTAGTGTAATACAGACTTCTTCAGTCATATGATAATGACTGAAATGTGTCCTAGAGAGTAGAACAGGTTCATATTCCACATCAGCCCAGAGTGCACATTCATTATGAATGGTCTGTGCTTCCGGGAATGTCTTTGCAGTGAACAGAATAGAAATAGTTGAGTGCCACTGTAGCCCCTGTTGCTTCTTCTTTAAACTTCAAATTACATTCTCCCCTGCCGGTGGGATAGAGCCTGACTCCTAGGCTAAGCATCAAGGAAAAGAGTTCAGATGCCGCCACCTACAGGCAGAACATTAATTATTCCGGAGTTACCACGCCAGGAGTGAAGGTCAGCTAAGGCAAGAGGGAGGGAAAAATCATTACAGCCTCCACTGCACCGAAGATCCTGTGCTACACTCAGCAGTTGTTGTATCCACATTGTTTTTATCCTGGGTCCACTAATATGTTTCTTGGACTGCAAAATAGTCACTTATTAATAATTATTTCTTGTATGCCTCTTACATGATAAACAAACCTGTTATGCTGTAGAAACGAGAAAGACCAAGGACACACCTAGAAGACCAAGGTCACCTATGAGGAGAGGGTGCACTAACAGTCTCGCTGGCCAGTTAGCTCAGGAACCCTGTCTGTTCCTGAGCCTGAGATGCCAGGCTGACCAGCACGCACAGTCAACCTTCGCGACAGTTCTCGGGGCCTGAGGTCCCTTCTCTTGCTTCTGGTAAAAGCACTTTAGCCACTGAGTCTTCTCCCTCTGCTTGTTATAGGGAGTTTTAGTCCTTGAGAATGCAAAAATAGATGCTCTCTAGTTTTGTAGGACCTGGTGAGGGTGCTTTTATAATTCTGAACTTGATTTAATTTATCTGTGAATATTCCATAAAATTAATCTAGATAGTACCAAGCACAACCAGCAAAGAAAGCCTTCAAACTCTTTCATACTGAAATGACATCATTGGTGTGTTACTAGTTATGTCATCAAAATGGCCAACAACTAAATTCTGCTAAATTCTATTCTCACATGGACAAAAAGCCACACATGTTAGTCTCGGTCAGTCATCTCCTCTAGCACTAAAGTTCTATGCACTTTGTGATGGGATTTTACTACCCTGACTTCAGAGAGGTATCATTCTAGACACAGCCATTATTTACTTCCTAGGAATGTGCTAGTGAAATACCTGGAGCATCTACCATGTTTTTCCTATGCGTAGACTTTTGCTATTCATAGGAAAGGCAACTCACTATGACCCAGGATCTTCATCTATATTATGTACTTTAGTAATGGCTCTCGGCAGTCATCTAAGTCTGAAGGTGCACATAAACTACTTAGCCATTAACTAAACACCCAGGTAAATAAATGCTTCCTCAGCCCTCAAAATGATGATAAAAGGAAAGCTAAAATATCTCACACAAGGCCACATTTTTGATCTGTTACATTTTTAAGACAGAGTTTCCACAAATATTATTTTTTAGATGAGGCGTGGCCCTGGAGCAGTGGCTGAGATCTACAAGTTGGAAGCAGAAAGAGATCCAGGGTGGCCTGGTGTGGGCTTTCAAAGTTTTCGAATCCCACCCCCACCTCTTAATCCTTCCCCAAACATTTCCACCCACTAGGGACCAAATTCAAATATAGGAGCCAACGGGGGCCATCCTCATCCTGGCCACTTCCCCCATATCAAGAGACAAACACTGCAGTGCTCTCTGCAGTGTCCTGCTGAGAGCCAACTGCTCTTCATCGCTATCTCACTGGCTGGCATCTCTTCAAAGTGGTTCAGTTAGTAAATTAGTACATTACCTGGGCTCCATTGTCAGCTGGAAAAAGCCTGTTTTAAAACAGTGGCACTGCAAAAATAATGTTCAAGGAAAGCAGCACTGAAATCCACAAGGTTATCATAGTTTCAGTACAGAGAGGCATGTCAGCCTTCTTCTCAAGGGAAACAATAATGGAAACAGGAGCTATCTGAATGCTTTCCCTACTTTAGTGGATTTCCTCTTCTCTTTTCCTAGACCGCTGGTTAACCTGGAGGTGACACAGGGGAAGGAGGAGAACAAAAGTGACGCTAATGGTCAAAGGAAACAGCCCAAGGAGGGATGGAGAAATTGTGCAAGTGATCAAGTGTGATTAGTTCTTCAGCAGTGCAATCAGGGGCAGTTCTGAAATTAAAACTCCAGACGGTTTTAAGAAAATAATTTACTTAACTATGATAATTAGCAGAGCGATTTAATCGCTCTCATACACGTTAAAGTTTTTTTCTAAAACTGTCACTCTGTAAAATATTAATCTAGACTAGAATTGCTCCTTTAAAGGATATTTTAAAATCTCCTTCACTCACTCTCTCTTTCTTTGAACCTTTAAAGTTATTACACAGCAAGGAGCAATTTGCAATAATTTAGCTCTCCCCCAATAATAATAATAATAATAATAATAATAATAATAATAATAATAATAATAACGTAGCTGTGTACCCCATGTGTTTGATTTAAGGAAAAGGATTTTCCTTCCAGGACCTCACGGATGCACAAGGTTCAATCGGGGCAGAGCGCTAATGAACAGGCTACTCTCCCGCCCAGAGCCCATGCACAGAATGACTTCATTCAGGACTGCTGCTCGCGCATGGAAAGTGTTGGTTAAAAACCCACAGAGTTCAGACGACCTTTTCCTAACTTTTTCCCCCTTATTTGTCTTTCGGGTCTAAGCCAGGAGTAACATAAATATTCATCAGCTGATGTTAGTAGCTGTGAAGTTATGAATGAGGCCATGCTGCTTCGTTCGGACCCCATCCACAATATGGCAGCCTCTCCACGCAGCTCCCTGCCAAAGGACACTTCCCCAACTCCCCCTACCATACTAGAAAGCTTTCTCAGATTCAGCCCCCTTTCCCTTTAATGCTCTAAGCAGAAACGCTGTCTGCTTAATGTTACTCTAGGTTTACTAAAAGAAGAAGAAAAACAAGAACCGCTTTGCCAAGTTTTAAACTTTTAGATGCCTTGACATAACGGGTGCATGGATCGGTAGCTCAAAGCCTCCGCGGGTCTATGGATGGGTGCCACTGTGGCAGGCTCTTTCTATGGCACCGAGGCAAGTTTCTTTTTTATATCAAATTCCAGTCAGATAGCTGGGGCACTTCTTGTTCAAAGAGCAGAGCAGAGAAAATAGCCATAGCTTTGATCTCTGTCTGCTGCTTGGCTAATTATCCAGACAGGTGTTCAGAAAGGATGTTGAAAGTTCTTGAATAACAGCACTTCAAACAGGTCTCAGCGCTGAGACAAAATGGAGAGGGGGGATAAAGGGACCGTGCAGCCTCCCAGAGGCCTGCGATGTAATTAGTCTTTCTTTAATACATATTTCTCACAAATTACTGCGTTTTAATATAGACTCTTAATTTTCCAGCTTCTAACTAAAGAGAATCTTAGTATATAGATTATATAAAGATTGGCTATGAATTTTGGAAGCAAGAGGCAAATGTTGATGTTAGGGACCCTCTATTCATTAGTGAGTAAACAAGAAGCAAACGTGCTTCCATAGAGAACATACAACATTCTGTTCTCAACTTTGTTCAATACTGCGTTTTACTGTGGTCTTTCCTTATCTCTGGGAAACAATGCGTGTGTCACATGTTCTCTGGTTAAATCTATAACTTGAGGGGCATTTATAGGAAGTCTGACTATAAGTGCCACACACAGAAAAGGCTTCCTAGAACTATTCTGTGCTATGTGCTTTGAGCTTTGAACCATGAATGAAGATCAGTATCTCTTGCTGTCTGGGCCCCGTGTTTTTTTTTCTAGGTTTCTCCACTTGCCATATCTGACAGTGGAAATAATTGTAGACCACAGAACCAAAGAGATGGAGAACAGGGTCTCAGGTGTTCAAATGAGGACCAGATCCTTAGCTGGCAAGAAACCTGACTGGAACAGACACTCATAGCCAGGTTCCTGTCTCTGTCTCCATCCTGGAGTCTGGCTTTGCCAAGACCAGAATGGGAGCCAGAGGCAAGTATTCAACTATATTCTCCATGGCTCCACTCCTTACCAGACCAAGGCTGATGAAGAGCTATTGCAGGGAGTCCCAGGGAATGACCTGCAAGAAAATGACCCAGGAGACAGCAATGATGGATTGTCATGCATACTCTGAGACAGCTGAGAAGCCAGCTGAGTTAGCAAAGGCTAAAAACCACATTTCCTCTCCTCTATCGCTTGCCCTACACTGAGCATCCCAACCCAAGAGTAACAAAGGACAGGATTAGTCGTTGATCTTCTCATGAAACGCTTTTGTCATGCCATATAAGATCACATGTAAAAAACATTTCATTTAAATACTTGTTACTTTCATGGTGTCAGGAAGAAAGTGGTTTGCTAGACAGTGACCTATGCAATCTGCATACACAGCATTCCATTCTCTGACTTACGAGTCATTAGGAAACGGACAGAATGGGAGCCCTTCAGATCAGGTGAGGAGCAACACAAGCATAGTTCACAGCATTAGGGTGGCTTTGGGAATTGAGACCTCTACTGTGACAGCTATCTCCAGCATTTTTGTGAATTCCTTTCACTGTGTGTTGGTCTTGAGAGCCTTCCTCCCTGTACTAGCCTTGCTTCACATAGTGCCTTCAGCATTGTAAAGTGGGAAATACAATTATTCCATTTTAAAGTTGGTAATTTTTTAAGTGATACTTACCTGAAATGCATACTTTTACTTAGACTGATTAAGAGAGATATCCAGGAATTTACATGAATATATTATGAATTTCTTATAACTCAATCTTTCATTTATTGCCTTAAAGCTTATCAGTTATCTGCTACTGTCAGTTGACTGACCTTGAGTAAGACATGCCCTTTCCAAGGCATAGGGTTTGCGTATAAACTACACTCACCCTCTGATATACTTACAACTCATCTCTAGATTACTAAATAGATGATAAAATATGAAGGCTGTACAGTCATTATTCTATAGTGCTTGTGTATGAAGGCAGGGAAAAACAAAAACATCTGCACACATTCAATACAGGCACAAGATTGTTTGACCTATCGTTGGTTGGATCCATGGATATGGAACCCATGGATACAGATGACTGACTGTATGCTTCCAAACCTCTTTTTTATGGAAATATAGCCAGAAAATAGGAGTTGGTTTGTAAAATGGCATAAAGATAGGGTTGGCAGGTTTAGCACACACATGTCCCAGTGCGAGATGCCAAGTTAAACTTGAATTTCACATAACAAGTGATATTTTGAAGGCATGTCCAAAACATTGCATGGGATATGTTTTTACTACACAATTTATTGTTCCTATAGAGCCCCTACTGTTTCGTTGCCAATAAAGTAGCCACACATTGGAGACAGCATTAACTCTGCACTTCCTGCCTCACAATATTGAGGACCCAGTGTCCATGGTCATTTAGTAGTTTACTACATATGGAAGGTCAAGAAACAATTAAGTGACTCATGTGAGTTCTGTTTCCTCGTTATCTTGGGTGAGAGAAGGGGGAAAAAAGTGAAGTCTCCCTTAGCAACAAATGCAGGAGACATAAACCAGGGGAACTGTGGACAGCTGAATGTCCCAGTACAAGGAGACCATGAGACCTGTGACACAAAAGCACAAAGGCAACACTCTAGAGGAATAAGACAGGAAAAATCCAGAGCATCACTGCTGCTTTCAGATCATGTTACTGCAAAACACACAGAGTCAAGCTATTCCTATGGCTTGGGGATTTGCCCATTCTTGTGGTTTTCTAAGGTACTAACTCTTCTTTTCTTGACTTGCTTCACACTGTGTCTTATTTCCAGCAAATCTCAGTGGGGCATTGTTTATCATGCTTACATACAATTAATTTCCCAGAAGCACTGAAGATATTATTATACATCTTGTTTTAAGATGACTCCAACATGATTATCATGCATTACATACTTTTGCCCTATTTATCTTGCTACAGAATTTTTTATCTGACCTGGAGATGGAAGGGGAGGAGGTCCTCCCCTAGCAGTGGACTTGGAAAGAGGCAGGGAGGAAATGAGGGAGGGATGGGGGTATTGGGAGGGAATGAAGGAGGGGGCTACGGCTGGGATACAAAGTATATAACCTGTGATTAATATTAAAAAATTAAAAATTAAAAAATTAAAAAGAAAAAAGAAAGAAAAAAAGGATGCATGTGACATAAAGACTCGCTGCTCACATGCTCCAAGCAATGTTAGAATTTTGTCACTTTGTTGAATTTCTATTGCTTATCACATTCAATTTGATGTTTACTGAAAAACCAAAGGACTTGTAAATGTCAGAATCTGTAGTTAAAACCATAGTCTTTACTATTACTGTATTGTGATTACTATTCTTTATTGTAAATCAGTTTTACCATGCCACTTTGTGATCATAATGTTTATTTGTATTTTAGAATCATGTTTAAAGTCAATGTTATTTCTTCAGATGTCCTGATTTTAAAGTTACTACGTTAATGGCAATAGAAACTTACTGTCCTGACAAACTCAAGATGGTGATGCCAAGAGCACACTGTGTCTGACAAGCAGGACAGCAGTGACTGCACAGCGACCAACAGACCGAACTCTGGGTCCTAAAACACCAGCGATTACGTTCCCTAGGTGAAAGGAAACCCCATGGTGTGAGAAGCAATCAGGTCCATTCTCAGGACACCCAGGTAAACCTGGATGATAGTGCTCCATCACCAGCCCAGAGCCACACGCCTGCTGTGTGCTCTGATCACTATCGCAGACTGAACTGTTGGCTCCACAACACCAGAGAGTGGGGTTTCCAGTCGAGAGAAACCCCACTGTGAAGGAAGAAGTCGGGATCAACGGACCTCAGGTCACCCAGAAACCTGGAAAAGGTCCCAGGATCTGGCAGGTGCTCAGCCACAAGCCCAGAGCCACACGCCTGAATACCCAATTCACTGTCCCACACAGAACTGTGTGCCCCAAAGCACCACAGTATGGGTTTCCCTGTCGGGAGGAAAGCCCATGGTCTGACCTCAGGATGCCACAGCTATTTCCCAGAAGAGTTCCTGGGTTCCTGCAGGCTCTGGGCTCTAACCTCCAGCCACACGCCTGAGAGCCGCGTTCACCTGCCACTGATTACCACTTGGGTACTGGAGCACAGAGCTCCAACCTCAGACCTATAGAAGCCTGGGAACCACGGGATCAGACCCTAGCCACTGCTCCAAGGTGCAACCTGTCTCCCTAGACAAACTGACGAAACCACAGGGATTCCTGGTTCTTTGAGAGGGCTGCGCCCAGCAAACACAGTGTAAGAGCAACAGCAGCAGCAGTTCACTAAATTCAGAGCAAGAAAGCCAGTGGCAGGGCAGCTGTCTCCAGGACTTCTTCTGGTGAGAAGACAGTCCCCCTGACAACCAACAACAGTTACCCCACAGGCCGATACACCTGAGGTGAGCTGTGGCGATTCCCCTCAGAAACGCTGGCGATCTGGTGACCACACCCAAAAAACTGAGGAGGCCGCCTTCAGGAACAACCACCTTCCTGCCAAGGGGATTCTCCCCACCCCAGGATTCCAGCAGGCACCAGAAACTAACAGCCAACACCTGAGACAGCCAGATGGGTAGAGGCCAGCCTAAAGCACAATCAACAAAAGCCAAAGCAATATAGCATCTCCTAAACCCAGTTATCTGGGGGCAAGTAGCCCTGGACACCCTAACATAAGTGAAATTCAAGAATATGACTTTACATCTAAGCTTATGAATAGGATAATAGAAGAAACAAATAAAATGTGTAAAGAATTAGAGGAAAATACAGTCAAAGAGATTATGGTCATCAGTAAAGAAATACAGGAAGATGCAGCCAAACAGTTTGTGGCCTTCAGAGAGGCCACAACTCTGTGAGGAAATACTTAAGTAACTGAAAGAAATAAAAGAAACAGAGAAGTGTTCAAACAAACAGGTGAAGGAATCGAAGGAAAAACAGGAAAATACAGTCAGACAGGTAAAGGAAATCAACAAAATGGTTCAAGATTTGAAGATAGAATTGGAAAAATTAAACAAAACACAATAGAGGAAATCATGGGGAGGAAGAACTTGGGAAGAAAACAGGAACTACAGAGGTAAGCATAACCAACAGACTACAAGAGATGGAAGAAAGAATCTCAGGTGTTGAAGATACAATGGAAGAAACAGAGTATCTGTCAAAGAAAATGTTAAATCTAAAATATTTCTGACACAAACCATCCAAGAAATCCAATAAAAATCCATGAAAAGACAAAACCTATTTCCAATCATAAGAATAGAGGAAAAAGAAGATTCCCAAGGCCCAGAAAATATTATCAAAAAAATCATAGAAGAAAATTTCCATAATTTAAAGGAGAGGCCTATAAGACTACAAGAGGCCTACAGAACACCTCATTGATTAGACCAGAATAGAAAATCCTCCTGCCACATTATAATCAAAACAGTAAGTATACAGAACAAAGAAAAAAATAATAAAACCTGCAAGGGAAAAAGGCCAAGTAACATGTAATGGCAAACTTATCAGAATCACACCTGACTTCTCAACAGAAACTATGAAAACCATGAAACTATGAAAGAGCCTGGATGGATATTATTCAGACCCTTAGAAAACACATGATGTCATCCCAGACCACTGTACCAAGCAAATCTGTCAGTCATCACAGATGGAGAAAACAAGATATTCAGCGACAAAAACAAATTTAAACAGTACCTATCCACACATCCAGCCTTACAGAACATACTAGATGGAAAAATACAACCCAAGAAAGCTAACTACATCCAGGAAAACACAGGAAATAAATAACCTCACTACAGCAAAACTAAAAGTATCCAAGCATACAAACACACTACCACAACAAACATCAAAATAAAAGGATCTGACAGTCACTGGTCATCAATCTCTCTCAATATCAATGGTCTCAACTCTCCAATAAAAAGATACAAACTAACAGAATGGATGCATAAACAAGACCTGACAATCTACTGCCTACAGAAAACACATCTAAGTCACAAAGATAGACACTACCTGAGAGTAAAGGGCTGGAAAATGGTTTCCCAAACAAACAGACCCAAGAAGCAAGCAGGAGTAGCCATTCTAATATCTAATAAAATATACTTTCAACCAAAATTAAAAGAGATGGGGAAGCTCACTTCATACTCATCAAAGGAAAATTCCACCAAGAAGACATCTCAATTCTGAACATCTATGCCCAAAATACAAGGGCACCCACATTTGTAAAAGAAACTTTAATAAAACTTAAACCACACATATATCCCCACACATTGATAGTAGGAGACTTCAACACCGCACTCTCAACAAAGGACAGGTCAACAAAACAGAAATTAAATAAACAATGAATCAAATGGACCTAACAGACATCTACAGAATCTTTTACCTAAAGACAAAAGAAAATACCTTTCCTCAGCACCTCATGGAACCTTCAACAAAATAGACCATATAGTTGGTCACAAAGCAAGCTTCAACAGACACAAGAAAATGTAAATTAATCCCTTGTATCCTATCAGACCTCCATGGACCTCAGCAACAACATAAATAGCAAAAAAACCTACACACACATGGAAACTGAACAACTCTCTACTCAGTGACAGCTGGGTCAGGGAAGGAATTAAAGGCTTCATAGTTTTCAATGAAAATGCAGGCACAACATACCCAAACTTATGGGACACATTGAAAGCAGTGCTAAGAGGAAAGTTCATAGCACTAAGTGCGTTCATAAGGAAATTCGAAATATCTCATACAAGCAACTTAATAGTTCACCTAAAAGCTCAAGAAATAAAAAGAAACAGACACACCCAAAAAGATCAGACAACTGGAAATAATCAAACTCAGGGCTGAAATCAATAAACTAGAAACAAAGAAAACAATTCAAAGAATCAATAAAAACAAAAGCTGGTTCTTTAAGAAAAATCAACAAGATAAACAAACCCTTCCTTAGCCAAACTAACTAAAGGCAAAGACACATCATCCAAATCAACAAAATCAGAAATGAAAAGGGGGACACAACAATAGTGAGGAAATCCAAATAACTGCCAAAGCCTATACATCACAAAATTTGAAAATATAAATTAATTGGACAATTTTCCTGATAGATGCCACTTACCAAAGTTGGATCAAGATCAGGATAAATAAATTAAATAGTCCTATATCCCCTAAGGAAATAGAAGCAGACATCAAAAGTCTCCCTTCCAAAAAGAATCCCAGGGCCAGATGGTTTAAGTGCAGAAATTTATAGTCCCAAGTCAAATCATTGAACAACAAAGAGCATGCAAAGAATGTTAGTTCATCCTAACAGTTTAGGGTACTAGCAAGAGCCCCAAAGCCCTATTGACAGCTTCTGCTCTACTATTCATTATGGTATGATCCTGATGTTCAGAGAGAGAGAGAAGGGCAGTAAAGCAACCTCATCACAGTGCCCCTCCCAGGCTCCCTGGCATACTGCAGCGAAACTGTTAGCATATTGTTTTTGAAACTGTCATTGTGAGATATCCAATGACCAACATAATTATTAATTTTACTGAACTGCTTCCATGTTACAACCTCAGTCTAACTATGAACATTTTAAAGATTCTAGTAGCTGTAATTTTTGTTCCCAACTCATAGACTGAGGATCACCCAACTATGATGAATATAAAATAGGAAACTATACTGGCTCTTACATTGGGGAAGACTACCAGAGATGTCTGGTTTATGTTTGATTTCTGACCAACAGTCAAAAACTTCAAGGGTCGAGCTGGAGAGATCGCTCAGTGGTTAAGAGCACTGGCTGCTCTTCCAAAGGTCCTGAGTTCAATTCCCAGACACCACAGGGTGGCTCACAACCATCTATAATGATATCTGGTGCTCTCTTCTGGCATGCAGCTGTTCATGCAGGCAGAACACTGAATATGTAATAAATAACTCTTAAAAAAAAACTTCAAGGGTCACAAGAACATGAGAGGTATTGAAAGTAACAATATAAATTATTTGAAAATAAAATGCATTTTGAAATTGAAAGTAATTGAATTCTTGAACGATGCGAGTCTTGTTCCCTCCTTGTCGTAACTGGCACGTCTTCCATTTTCCTTTTATTGGGCAAGATGAAAATCACAGGAAGACTATGAACCTCCAGCATGGAGAAGGAGTATGTTTAGGGATATTACTAGAGAATAAGTAATTGAGATCAGTTTATCATATATCACCTGTGGTCAATATTTATCGAATGTGTGTAGTTTCCTTCACTTATCCTAAAGCAGCATTCAAAGAACATTCAAAGTAGATGTGTTAACCGGATGTTTAATGGAGGGAGAAGATTCCTGTTCCTGAGCTCCTGGAGAGGTTGTTTCAAGGCACAGGCAGTTGAAACATGCTCTGTGTCCTTTGACTACGGCCTTCCTGAGGAGTGCCACACGACCCTGGGCAGAGCCTGGCTTCCCAGAGACCTCTCTTCCCTGTTCCTCTGTTTATACATGCGTCATTTTCTCCATCATTTGCTGCCTGGTGCAGGATGGACAAGGGATGGCAGAAGAGTTGAAGACCAATCAAATAATCCTGAATAAATTGTTAACAGACCTAGACTAAGATCAGCCAAGAAACATTTATCTAAAATGAGGTTTGGGGGAAAATCTGTGGATTTCATTTAAATTGTGTTTACTTGACAACAAAGCATGTGGCATATTTAGTGGAGAGTGGACAACTAAGTTGTTTTTGCAGTTGTGTGGACAAATCCACCAGCTGATCCAATGGCTGCCTTTCAAATGTATTAATTCTGGCTTTTGTATCCTGGCCTAATCATGACTATTTAAGAGTTATATGAAATAAATCATTTTATTCCTTTTCTTTGATAGATTGAGGTTTTACTTATGACTGAGTCTCGGGGATTACTAGACTGTAGTTATTGCTGTTGTGTTTACAAATGTTGAAAACAGTGAATTTTAACAGTGTTCAGTCAAATGACTGGGGAATTTTTTCAAAAACTTTTTTTTCTTATTTCCTTACTGCTTTTTTAAAGTGCTATTTAAAACAGGGATATTCAAACCATAACACCGATTATATTTAAACACATATTCCAAAAATTTTCAAAAGACTGTCACATACTACTCTTTAATGTTTAAATTATATTCTATGCGTTATGGCTTGGATCTAGATGTTCCACAAAGTCACATATGGTAAAAGGCTCAGTTGTTATTCTGTGGCACCATCAACAAATGCTGCATTTAAGAGATGGGTCTATTGAAGGTTGTAGAGTCTTGGAAAGGGCTCTTCATTGTATTTCTCCCAGAACATGCCACCTCATCAAGGTGCAAAGCAATAGGAATAGGTAACTATGGTATCAGTCTCTGAAACTAGGAACTAATGTGTCTTTTATTCTTATATGTTGGCTATTTCAGGTACTTTATTGTAGCAACAAATAACTAATAACACAGTAGAGTTAGAATATATACTAAAATTGAAACAAATGTATTCTTGACTTGGAGAGAGCTATGGTATATTACTAAGGTTTAATCTTTAATTGAGAGACTTGCTTGTTTATACTGACTGTTGATATAATATGCACAAATAAGTCAATGTTAGAACCAAAAAGATGTTCTTGATTTGAATAATTCTACTTGTCCATATGATAAAGAAATTTGTAGACACCGAATAGGTGCCAGAATTCCTCAGAGAATGATCATACCAGATCCTACTTTGCCAATTGACATTCAAAGTCTTGTTTTCTCTGTCAGACATTCTTCATTCTGTCTAACATGCATTTTCATTCTTCATAGGCTTCCAAGATCTGTCATCAGACCACATGTTCATGTTCTTCGTACTCCTGCTTTGAAATCAACCTACACATACATTGTTTCTTATAGTTTGCCATCACATCCTACTGGTCAGTAATATTACCAGACACGTACACAATGAGATCTAACATTCAAGATTGTTTTCTCAAGATGATGTGTCCTTTCAGTGTCAGGACTGAAGATATTAGACAAGATTTTTGCTCTTGTGCCAATGAATCATAACTAAAGATCTTAATGAGAAAATTTAAACAGGGAAACAAATAAACAAAACCAAAGCAACTTTAGATCAACATAATACTTCCCTTTCAAATAATTTTAAAGTACTATTGCTTGTATTATTTCAGTTGACACTCTTGATGTTGAATAACTTACAAATCACATTTTATTTATTCTTATATAGACCTATGATATTAGAAATAGCTATGTGATGAGTCCACAAGTTACACTGAAATGATTGCACGTGACTGCCTGAGATAGTCATGGAGCAGAATGAGTGCACTTACACTAATCTTGAACCTGTTTGTTAAGTTTCTTCAGTACCTAACATGGATCTCAGCCTTCAATCCTATGCCTTTTTCTGTTGACCTACTAGTTACATATGACTATTTAAATTTAAATGAACTAAAATCAAACAAAATGAAGTATATAATCACTAATACTTTTCTAAGTGTTTAATAGGCATGTCTGTTATTCTACTGGGAAGAAAAGATATAAAACATTTTTATCACCACAGAACATTTGTGGGTCAGCATGTGATTAGTTTGTTCACCAAAAGTTTCTAAAAATGTTTGTAGGCATGGAACAAGTGCCCAACAATTTGTAAATAATAATTTTATTATTGTTACTATTTTGTTTCAGTAATTAAAACAAAACATATCCACGTTGCTTCTCATATATTAAAACTAAAAATAAATATGGAATAGGCAAACTTTTATTATAAACTTATATTTTATGACATTTCCAGCATGAAGTTTTAGCTCAACTCTTGAATTCTGAAGTTAATGAAATGGCAGTCTACCTATCAGGTTTTTGAGGTGAGAAGACATTAAAAACTACAGGTGAGGTTTTGTTTGGTGGAATTAGTTGTTTGAAGACAACACAAATGTTTACAAAAAGAAACTGTGACCCCAGAATATTAGCACTCAAGTGTGGGAATGTTAAGAAACATTTTTAACGTGCAGAAGCTGAGAGAATGTAGCCATCTTCCAGTCAACAGTTAGTCAGTGAATCTGGGAACCAAATGCACTGAAGTAGGCCCAGAGCCTAGGGAAGATGGGGAGTAGCTGCTTCATGCCAGCTTAACTGGTATAGAGGCATGTGTTTGGTACTATGACAGAACACACACACAAAATGCTCACACAGTGGGGAGAAGAGGAAGGAGTAGGTGTGAGACTCTCATTACTTCTCCACAGCAGTAACTTAGCCAGTTCTATCTGAAATAGAAATGTGTGCCACACACCAAAATTTACCACAAGCTCTTAAGTTTTCATAATTTAAAAATGTGCAAGATGTGCACATTATCTTCTTATGAAGGAAAACATTTTAATTTTAAGAATCCCTTGTGTTTAATGTACTCTTCTGCTAAATTCAAACTAAAATAAAATGAACATTTTACTTCAATATAACATTCAGGGTGAAGCCCTATTTCAGTAAAGACATCTTTATCTACCTTCTGCTCATACAGCTGTTCTGAAATACACAATAGCAGTTTCTGAGATACTACCTTTAACATAAATAGGTTATTTAAAAAATAAATAATAATAAAAATTATCTGGCTATTTTTATTCTTTTCTGTTGAATTGTTTGAATTCTTAAATAATTCTTTTTACCACAAAGTCAGTTTCTTCTATGTAAACATAAAATGTACATTAGCACTCATTAAATTTCCTCCCATAGTACTAGTGATTGTTAAGATTTTCCTCTAAGATTGTTTTACAGTCCACAATGCATTTCCTTCTATTTCTCCCTGTCATGATCATAAAAAAAAAAACAACGATGTGTTATGGAGACACTGGTTCATGATTCACAGCTAAAATTGGAGGGGCCTCCAGTTGAATTGTGGCTCACAGGCCCAGGCACTCAGATCTTTAAAATCCTAATCCAGGGCTTCCTGGCAAGCAGTCTTGACCCTCATGCAGTGGAGGTAATAAAGAAATTTAGCATATGATGTACAGGCACTTTCTGTATACTATTCCATCATTAAGAAGATACCACTGTTAGGAGCAAACACAGGCTGAACTGCAAGAGATAACAAATCAGCCCTGAAGGTAAATGATTCCGCTATGGAAGACAGGGAGGAAGCTGGGCCAAGGCTTCCCTTTCCCAGCCACGCTGAATCAAAGGGAAGAGTGAAATCAGGCATGCTGCTCACAGAAACCCCAACCCTCATCTCAACAAGTCCTGACTCTTAGAAGAATCTGGGAAAATTCAGTTGAACCTTGTCATTATCTAGGTTCAAAAATTATCCTTAGAGAAGAAAACAGGAAATGATTTGTTTGAAGAAGCATCTTTTTCTTTGCCTGTGGCAGTCTATGGACAATCAAATTAAGGAGGATAGAAGAGCCCTATTGCACAAGTTAGATTCGGATAAGGACAGGAAATTGTTCTTTTAACATGGATAAAAGTTTCCCATCATATAAATATATAATAATGGCCTTCTATCACTTGGGTTAACATATTACCTGTAATATAAATTGTCATCCTGAAGTCTTTCTATAATTGGCAAATGACATAGTGCACGCTACAAAAGAGCTCAAGGTCAGAGTGTGTCCTCCATCATTATGTAATATGAAACCTTCAGATTTTCATACAGACTTTACCTCGTTGCTATGCAACTTACATTCAACACAGTGCATATAAATAAATTATGGGTTTTACAGAGAAGAGAAAGAATCCTTTCGTCTTCTTTGAGAACAAGCCACAACTTCCTTTCATGCTATCCTAACGCACCACAGCCCTTTCAAGCTGTTTCACAAACACCAAGGTTTGGGTCAGATAAACAATCAAATGAATAACACAGTGAGGATACAGATGCAGTTTGCAAATGGCACGCTAAGAAGCATCTGTCCAACTGTATTTAGCCCAAAAGGTCTGAGAACTGGGTACCCAAGCCTGGTAGTGAGGA
>CM053748.1:2194621-2251000 GCA_028658305.1 Pachyuromys duprasi | reverse complement strand
ATTCCAGGCCCAAGGCATGACTCTGTATCAGGGTTAAAGAACTACTTCAGCCATGAGAGAAACAAAAAGCTTTGACAGGATGTTACAGTGAGGGGGGTCTTAGTGCTCTTGAACGGGGGGGGGGGCGGGTAGGCCATATCTACATAGAGCATGACCATCTCAGTGCAGAAAGGGCATAGACTTTTCTGGAAAAAACATAAACTAATACCACATTAATGACAAGCAGAAGATACTTTCAGAAAATTAAAAAAAAAAAACATGGAAATAACCTGAACACCTAGCAATGGAAGAAGAGATCAGTCTACTGTGGCAAAGTCCTAGAGTGGATCACTACACACTACAGACCAGTAAATAAAACTGATAGATTCAACATGAATGAGGTCCACATGCAGTAAACAGAAGACCCCAAACACTCCAGCATATTCCATACAGTTTGCATCACTTGATGTTCAGCAGCAGTCATCAGCAATCTGTAGCCACAATCTGGTTTACTTCTGAAAGGAGGGTGGGTACTGGGAGGAACGGTGGAGTTTTCTACATCAGCATTTATAGGGGACTCTATAGTTGTTTGAAAATGTATTTACCAACACACTCAATCTTTACAGCTTTACACGCTCCATGCAGGCATTTTAGGCCTTGGTAAGATACAAAATAAACCAGGAAGAGTCCACTGCCAAAGGGTGCCTGGTATTTCCAGGAGTCACCTGGCCTCTCCCAGCAACAGACTCATTGAGCTGGCTGTTTAAGAAGTCACAGCAGACAGGCCCAGCACACTTCCAAGCTGTTCTGATACAGGTTATGGTTTTAAAAAGACTGCCTTGCTGCAGTATGCTCTAGATGACCTGGCAGACAAATGCACAGCCTAAGGAAACCATGTTTTTCTTCTCTCCCAAGATTTCCAAAAACTCAGAGAAAAGATGAATATTAAACAGTATGTATATACATGTGTCAAAAACTCCAGGGTACACCATGATTGTGTATGATGTTTGTATTTGGTGTGTTTAATAATAAACTTAAATGTTTTTTTTAAATTCAGAAACAGAAAAGACAATCACAAAATTTAATGGTGGAACTGCTGGGAAGGCATGCATAATAAATGCATCTCATTCATGCCTCAGCCATTCCTGCATCTTATTTGTTTCCAGGATATCTGATTTCCTCTTTTAAGAAGAGGAAACAACTATATCTCTTTGGTTATGGAAAAGTTATCCAACATGGGTTTTCAGACATAGTCTAACTCTGAAGACTTAAAAAGAAATCTACATAGCATAGCTCTGAACTTATGAAAAATTACAGGAAATTTTCACATCTGCAGCTATTCTCTTTGTAATTCCAGTAAGCCCTCCCTGAGGAGCTTCACTTTCTGAGCTCCTACCAGCATCTTAGGATGGCATCATCCAACAATGCAGCTATAGTGATTATTCTTCACTAACAGCTGATAGAATAAAACTTCTATGGTATTTGCTAGTCACTCAGGAATACTTCTCCATTGATTAACTGGAAATGACAGCATGATACGACATGGATGTAACATTTCCTCCTCTAATCTGGAGGAAAAGATGAACCCTAACTATCCTCATTTTTATCAGAGTAAATGACAACTTGTTTTCATCTAAAAAAATACATAATTTTAAAAGGAAAAGCTCTGTTTGCACTGCTATTATTTAGCAATGATCTGAGATTCAGAAGCTCGTGGAGACCACAAGATAATAAATGTGATAATAAAGCATATAACAATCACCCTAAAGGATGGTTTCTTTCAACACTCCATAATGGTTCAACAAAATTATTTCAGAAGCCACTGCAGAAAGCTCTCTTACAGCCCAGTGCTGTTCACTTCCCTGTGTCCAGGGCTCCACATTCAGAGGTATTCTCATGTTCAGGGCTTGATGCTCTTTTGTTGTTGCCTTTGAAAAACTATGAATTTTAGCTTTGAAACTGTGCCTTTTAAGTGACATTCAGTGAGACAAGTGGAGTGCAGACTGAGCCAAGCATGACACATTGTCCCTTCAGATGTCCCTCCATGCCTCAGGAATAGGCTCTTGGCTGCTGGCTCAGCCACTCTGAAAATCCTGGGTATGGGTGCAAGAAGGATAAGGTACAAGGGAGAACCACAGTCACTTTATGGAGTCTTCAATTGGTCAAGTGTCACCACTGCCCATGCCTTCGGAAGAACAGCATTAACTAGACAAAAAGAAAGAAAGAAAGAAAGAAAGAAAGAAAGAAAGAAAGAAAGAAAGAAAGAAAGAAAGAAAGAAAGAAAGAAAGAAAGAAAGAAAGAAAGAAAGAAAGAACAAAAAGGAAAACAGAAGGACAACACTGACAATAGGCTAGGGTCAAGAGAAGGGGAGGAGGACTTCCCCTATCAGTGGCCTAGGGGAGAGGCATGGGAGAGAAGGGAGAGGGAGGGTGGGTTTGGGAGCAGACGAAGGAGGAGGCCACAACCAGGATACTGAATAAATTGTAATAAATGATAATAAGAATTATTAATAAAAATTTAAAAAAAGAAAATGACTGTAATGAAAGGAAAAGACGATTGGTTTTGGCTTTCCTTCTAAGCAAGAGTCCCAAATCTTTATTCATCTTGGACCTCACAAAATATGTGCTTGACCCTGAATGTGACTGTAAATGAAGAGAAGTGGGAAAATCAAGAAAGGTTCAGGGGAAATTAGGAAATCAACACTACAAAATGAGGAGACAGAGTTCAAAAATGAAAATGATTCCATATTGTCCCAAGGGGACTAGACACATCCCTTTCAAATGCAATGGTTACCACAAAACATTCAGACATATCCAGACACTCGATATATGTCTAGAAATCCACCTTCAAAGAAATAGCATGTTAAAAAATGAAAAGTCCTAGAAAAATCACAAATTACCACCATTCACTTCAATTCTACCCAGTGATATTTTTTCAACATGGCAAATCCAAACCTCATGTTTCTCTGGGCATTTCCAGCATTTCAAAGCCCAGTGTACACTGTAAGAACCACTGTCTTAAGGAAATCTAAACACAAGACAGGTTAATAAACAGTGAGGTCATTATCTTTTACTTCAGCACACTACCTCCAATTCTGCCAGAGGATATCTTTTGTTCCCCAGCACTTTAGCCTGCCAGGGGATGACGTTGTCTAAACACATTTTCAATGTTTTCTTTTTAACAGTTAATATATTTCCAGGATGCAAGTCCATTTCTTTCTAAAAGGTTCCTAGGACACCCATTGAAAAGTCAAAAGCAATGAACGAAAAGGGATCGCTATTTTGTTGGAGAAGAACGACACCCTTTGTATTGAAGTGGGGAGTTACAGCCTGTGGTCACCCTCTGCACAGTGTCTCTTTGTCAAGTAATACATGCTGGAAAAAAATAATACAGATGGGAAAATATTGTGCACTGTCAGATCTTGGAAACAGCCGAAGGATTTTTCCTCACCAATGTCTTGTCGATGACTTTCACATTCTGGCACCCTGAAAAAAATAATGCATACATTTAATATGAAATGAATGCAATAATAATCAGGCAGGTAATCGTTTTCCCAAGGAATGTAAAATTTGACAAATGTAAGGTTTATGATTCAAGGTAGCCTTGCCAAATCTTATGTGGCATGAGACCATTTTTATTACCTAAACAGTCCTTAATACAAAATGACTGGCACATATTTTTATTAACACAAAGAGTGTATTCTTTCTGCCACATTTAATAGACAGCCAGAGGCTGAAAGCTCTTGCTTAGGATATGTCTGCAGCAAATTAAAATGTGTAGTGAGGATTCACAGAATGGCATTCTTCTCCTGAAAGTTCTGACAGGCTTGGTCTGCACAGTAGCAGGGAGACAATCCATCTCAGGAGTTGTAGCTATCAGGGTGATTTGGATGTTGTGGACCACAGAAAAGGAGTCTCACTTCACCTTCAAATGCCAGAAGCTGGTGAGTCACTCGGCGCTTCCCCTCACCCACAGCTAACTGTCCATTTTAAGTCAAACTCTAAGTAATGCTCAGTAAACACAGGACTTACTAATTCTCTTAACAAACATGTATTGTTTGTGTGCCAGGCACCACTCTAAACACTGCAAACCCTGCAATGAGATAAAAGATGGAAAGATCCCTGGTCACACATTTTATATTTTAGAGAGGAAACACAAAATATTTAATTTGTGTTGTTTTAAAAGTAAGTTATGTGACAGATGACTTATAAACAGTGATGGACGCTAAGGAAAAAGCACACAAAAACAGGGAGCATCAAGGAAGGAGAAAGGTCCAGCACAAAGGCCATGAGGCTGGTGTTTGTCTGATAATCAAGGAACTAAAGATACAAATGAAGTTTCAGCGCTGTAACAGGGACAGCTGCAGTGACAGCTGTTACTAAAAGATAACGAGAAACAAGGGCCTACTGCAAAGGACTTCAGCATCTGTGCTAAGTGAATCCAGAGTCATAGGAGGGTTCTGACCACAAGATCATGAGCTCACTTAATGTTTTAAGTAGCCCCCATGGCTTCTGTGATCAAAAGAGACTGGGAGAAAGCAAGCAGACAAAGTTGGAGAGGCAGGCTTCCAATACCCATTGCCAGAGGAAAAGAATAATGGGACAATCAGGTGGTGGCCGTGGATATGGTGAAGGAGGTCAGATTCAAATAATGTTGAAATTAGCAACCCCTATGAATATCAAGATGTGAGAGAAAAAGGCGAGTCTTGAGAGTTTGGGCCAGATAACATGAAGCTTTGGCATGAGTATGAACAGGGAGTGAGAGGCAGCATGTGGAACACGTGCAATAGACATGTAGAGACTTGGAGCTAGCCAGGTAGAGTCTGACTTCCCACTTAGTCCAGGATAGAACTGACTGGCCAGATGAGTCTATGCACTCCTACGTCAAGACATGCGAAAAAGAATGGTGCTATCTTTGACCTGTTCTTGCTCACCAAGACATCCCTGATGGGATTGCCAAAGCTGTAGGAGAAGTGCCATAAGCCTAGGCACACTGTAGCACCCCACTCTAAGCGTCATGCCTCACAGCCATAAACATAAAGCCAAGCACAAATTCAGTGTTCCAGACTATCTCCCCAACCCCCCAAATCTTAACTCCTCCAAGGAGCCTGGCCTAAAGCTCATGGAACATGGGAAAGTGGTAAGTGAAAAATAGAACCTGCTGTGGTTTGATTCTGGAGCATTCTGCATGGGCTCATATTATCAGTGCCTGTTCTCTAGTGGTGGTGCCATGCTGAAGGCTCTGGGGTCTTTAGGAGGTGGGGACCAGATGGTGGGAATAGACAACAAGGCCACACCTTCCAAGGTTATAACTCAGCCCCTACTTCAGTTTCTGCCATGAGCTCCACAATGCTTTCAGCACAGTGATGAACTGAAAGCCTCTGAAACCATGAGCTCAAATAAGTCCTTCTTCCAGTGCATTTGTCTTTCAGTTACTGTGTTATGGCGACACACATGCAATAGTGTTAAGCCTTACCACTCAGAGCCATGGCCAGCCGGAATTCTTCCTTCAGTATTTCAAGGACATCTTGAACACCTTTCTCCCCCTAAATAAGTAAAAGATATTAAGATATTGGGTAAACTAGTTGGGTTCTAATCATTTATTGCACTGTTGCGGGTTTTGTTTACTTAGGTATCTATTTATGTATTTTCTTGACCAGTTACCTGGAAAGCCAAGCCCCAGATGACGGGTCTCCCCACAAACACAGCCTTGGCTCCCAGGGCTAAAGCTTTGAGAACATCAGTGCCTTTCCTCACACCCCCATCCAGGAAGACTTCTACCTTCCCTTCTGCAGCCTCCACAATTTCTGGCAGGGCATCAATCTAGGGAGAGAAGAGGAACAACATCATACTGTGTAAAAAATTCTGCTCATCTTCACTTCAAACGACTTCAACTTCACTCAACTAAGACTCAGAAAAGAGATAAGTAGGTTTAAAGTTGATGGTGGGATCGCTTCTCCAGGAAGAACAAGTTAATCTGGAATTGAATAGCTTCTATGTTTTCAAAGTCCAGTAATAGTTTTCTATTTCTGATATTCAAATGAAAATAATATGTCTAAAAAATACACATAATTCTAAATCACCTGATCTTATATAGCTCCCTCTTCTATGAAAGTAAATTAAGTGTCTTACTGGTATAAATTATTCTTAATATTATTTACTGGAAATTAATAGTTAAAATACACATTAGATGTTATAAGCAGTGATATATAAGACATGCAAGCATGGCTCCTTTGATTTCCTCTTCTAACACACTTTAAATCCAGATCTTTTACAGTTAGCTCCCTCCCTGTAAAAACAGTTCACTCACTCCCTCTTATAGGAATATGACCCTGTGGGCCTTGAAGGTCCCCATCTTCATTGTCAATTGACAATAGGTTTAGTTTACCATAGAGAAAACAAGAATGTCACAGGGGTGAGGTGGTGGCTTATATTTTTCTTCCTGAACCCCCATACTCTTCCAAATGCATTGCCTTTCCAAGATATCTATATAGCTTCTCCCATTAAAATAGACAGAGTGTACTTGCCCACTCCTTGACATTGGTTTCGGCTCTGTGACCTACTTTGGCCAATCACATGTGAGCAGAGGAGGTAAAGGGCCATTTCTGGCCACAGACCTGAAGCTATGTCAGGTATTTTTGCTTAGGTTTGTATTTCTGACGTGTGTCATGAGATGGGTGTCCCTAGGTCTTGTTTCCCTAAACCTTGGGCTCCAGGGAGATTGGAGGCAAAGTTGTCTGACCTAAAATTTACAGCCCGACTGCAGGCTTTGGATTAGAAGCCTGCATTAGAAGACCCCAGTAGTTGGATTATTCAAGGGAACGACTGTCAACTTAAATCACTGGCGTTTCCCCATACAACCACAGTTGCAGGTGACACAAATGGCTGATAGGTAGGGGTGAAGATTTACAGAAATGATCCACCTTTGTCCCAAAGCACTTCAAGCTGAAGTAAAGTCCTCACTCCACTTACATTTGTGTGAAAGCCACCACACACTGAAAGGGCACTTTTTCCAGAAGTGATTGTGCTGAAATCACTCAAAGGCTTTCCTACTTCACTCCTAGAAGTTTAGTAGCTGAACTTAAATAGAGTTTTATGTAAAAGGCTGAAAACCAAACACAGCTACAATTTGGAGGAAGTGGAGGCAACCGTTGGCAAGTGGCCCCTAAATGTTTGGCAGGTAGTATAATTTTCCCCTTTCCCTTTTGGCTTCCATGCCTTGCCAAACATGCTTCGGATCCATTTACATACGTTCCCTTACCTATACATAGTCCCCCTTTTACATTCAGGCGAGTTACATCAACATATAAATGCTACAATTTCCAAGCCATGATGCAAGCCATAATTAAGCATATTTCCCCATTTGAAACCAGAACCAAAGAAAAATATTAGCTAGCTTGGGTTCAATACACATTTTCAAAGTCACACAAATCAAGTCTGTTTAGGTTATTTCCAGTGCCTAACCTGGCCTAGAAGTACACTAATAAGGACACTTAAGATACGAATCCTGGAATATAAAACAGAGCCTGCATTTGTGTCTCTGTGTCTTTGGACAGGTATGTCCCATCCAACACTGAATGATTCTAACTTCCCTCTCTTTCCAGAGCTGCAGTTTCACTAGGCACACATTACATAAAATAAAGTGATCTGGGCAGACTGAATAAATAAATTGAACAGACCAGCCCACTAGGTGTAGTCCTGTTTACATTTCCATTTATACTTTCCTACACATCCATATAGCATTCATTGCTACTCTCTTGAAGATGGACACTGAACTGTTTCAGCCAAGGAAGCTGAACATTAAACATGCTGCTGTAGTTTGAGCAGAGGAAACTGAGTCCCAACTGCTGCTGCCATTCCTCAAGAGTATTGCTGCTGCCAATGCTCTCTCGGGTACCATGTCCCACACCTCATCAGGGGTTCTACTCAGCACAGTCCCAACATCGCTGGCTCAGAGATTTAGCAAGACCCATAATGGCTCTGGTGATTTCTCTTTTTCTCTTCAGTTCATAGTGGGATCATGCTCCCTTGGGCATCCTTAGAGAAATCAGGCTGGTGATCGGAATTGTGGTAGAGGTCACCAATGAAGTAGAGAGATTTTAACAGCGTGTCAGTTCTGAGCATAGAATTGGCGTGACTCTTTAAGAAACCTGCCCCTTCATGAAAACAAACCAACCGGATACACTAAGAGATGTGAGTCAGTGAGTTTATTTTACACCAAGCTGGTCTACTGCTGAAGCAACTGACTCCATCACCCTGGACTGAGCCAACAGCAGGACCCTGAGCCTCACAGTTCTCAGGCCAAAATGCAACTTATAATCCTGGGACACAAATATATTAGAGGTATTTCAGCCAGCAAGTTCAGATTTGTTTTATACTACAAAAGCCAATTACTATATCAAGTACCTCTCAGGGAGAGACATATAAAGCATCCTGTTAAATTTTATTTTGTATTTTTGTGACACAGGTGCCAGACATTTAATTTAGGGTCTGCTCTATGCTAAGCAAGCATTCTGCTACTGAGCTCCACCTCCAGCTCCAGGAACACCCTTTCAAAAAGTATCTTAGATGGTACAGAACATGCCTGAGGACTCAATTTGAGAGTTAGTAACTTAACAGCACAGACACTTACTTACACAGTGCAAGTGCTTGGCAGATAAGAAATGTACCGTGGAAAGGAGCATTATATCTGTAAGGGTGAAGTACTTTGGGTCTAGTTGGCATCACATGAAATGCAAATTTAAAAAAAAATTTAAAGAGAATGTTCTAAAGACTCATACAAGCCAGAGAATAATGTGTCAAGATAAACGAAAGTTAAGTTCCTGGTCCAGAAATTGAAGTAGCAAGCATTTCTCCACGCAAGGGAACACTATGAAGAAGAGAAACACAGAGGTGCACAACCTTTATACAACCAACAAAACACCAGGAGAGGTTCAGGAAGAAAAGTCTGAGTGGCTTTCTGGCTCCTCCTCTCACACACTACAGGAGACAAGAAAATAACTCAAACCCAAGCCTCCTACTTCAAAACTCCTCCCATGATGTCATGCTGTGCCCTGGCTTCTGGCGCAACCAAGTCTGCAGGACAGTAAGACCTTCTATGCGTCTACTGTAAAGGCTTTATACCGCAGCCTCCTTTTAGGCCCTTGACTGCTCACCTCAAAACCCATACACCAAAGGGGGAAAACATCACTTGCCACAGACTTAGTGCTTTCTTACATTTCTCTCATCATCACGGGCCTTAAATTTGCTATACGTATGAGGCAAAACTTAGTCAAGAATCTCCTCTCATGCACACAGCATGCAAAGGGGATGGTTATTGTTTTTTTAAACAGTCTCTGAGACCACAACTCAAAAAGCCCTTTTAGATAAATTTCCATATTTCCTTGGGCAGAAGGAAAGAAACCACACCATTTAGATATTTTCCCTTTAAAATGTAGTTAGATTTGATTTCAGAAGATTTATATTTTATTTTTAGAAAACAAACTTAATTTGGCCCTCACACTAAGTCCATGTCTTTGTGCACAAGTGAGGCATAAATCTGGGCAAACACTCTGAGCTGTGACCAACTTCTCCACCCTGCTTTAAGGAGGGCATCACTTTCCTCTTCTTTTTACCTTTAGGGAACATTTGATGTCAGCCAGAACGCTGTGTCTGTGGAAGGCTACGTCAGACCTCTCCCAACCTCTGCTTTAAGATCTTAAGTCTTGAGCCATTAATCCCTCTGGTACAGACGTGGCGGGTTGTGCCACTCAGTCCTTCCGGAGACACTATGAGTGTCCTGTGCACACTAGTGCTCCCTGCTGGTTTGCACTGTATCAGAAAACTAACCCAAGTGGTCTGCAGGCTCAGCCAAATCACCCTGCAGGTGTGACAAAACAGTAAGTTACCAAATTATTCCTCCCCAGAGGCTTTGTGTCCCAGCAATTGTCCATTCCTTCCTTTTTCCAGATCTCCATCTCTGAATCTTCTCCCTTCCTCTTCAGCTTACATAACACCTACTGTTATACTTGGTGCTCTCAAGAACAATTCCTGTCTTACCAACTAGCAAGGTCTCTCTATTCAGGAGTTTATAAATAGACACATCGGGCTTGTGGAAAATGATTGTATTTGTTAATACACTGAAAATCTTATCTCTCTCTCACACACACATACACACAGATACATACACACAAACACACACAATTAAAAACAGAAATACATGGGAAAATCCCAGTGGAAACTCACAGTAGCAGGCACCCCATCAAGTTGTCTTGCCCCATGATTGGACACCAAGATCCCATCCACACCATGTTTAATGGCTTCCCTGGCATCGTCAGCTGGAAAGAACAAAACATCGTCCTATGGAAACAGTCACTGGACAAAAGGCTTGGACTTTGAATCTCCATCATCCTACTAAAGGATGAGGGACCTCATTCCCACCTGTCTTGTTTAGTATTCCTACCATTAAAACACAACCAGTCATTACATTTAGAATGTTAGTGGTAGTTTCTTTACCCAAAGTTAACAATTAGAACAAAATTTAATTATGTGGTAGCTGTGAATACATAGTAAATTACCATAAATAAAAAATTCGTCTCTGTAGAGATATAATCTTGCTAACTTTATTCATTTGTTATGTAATCTTTTATTACCTCACTGCAAATTCCATACAATGTGTTTTGGCCATATCCATCCCCCTCCATCAACTGCTCCCAAATTCTTCCTCACCTCCCTACCTGCCAACTTCATCATTTCTCTCTCCCTCCTTACCCTCTTTTTCCATCAAGTCCAGTTCGTGTTGACTATTTACCGGGCATGCGTCTTACCACGGAATGTGGTTGATATACTAAATATCACATCATTAAAGAGAACTTTCTCTGTTAATTATATTTTTAAGGTTTATTGGTTAGTTGGTTGGTTTTTATATGTATGCGTGTGTACTTGCATTAGTTTATGTGCACCACATCAATGTGGTCTCCCAGTAAAGTCAAAGAGAACTAGAGTTACAGGTCTGAACTCATGTCATCTGTAAGAACAGTAATTCCTGAGCCATCTCTCCAGCCCATATTAGATTTTTTTAAATTAATAAGATAACAACATTTTCCATTTAGCAGGACTATCGCCCTAAAATATGGAAAATAAAACAGTAATTATATGGCAAGCATTATCCCAGCAACCACCAATGAACACATCTATTCCAAACAATACTTAATACATAGCTGTTTTAATTTTGTTATGTTTGTTGTATAATTACATTTTTCTCAGTAGAATAAAATATAAATATTATGGTAAAATTGTAAATAATTCACTAATTGTGCTTCAACTAATTGTTTCTAAAATCCAATTTTAAAATAGATTAAATTTTTTATCTGTTAACATGATTGTTAAATTTTATTTTCTAAACTACTATTTCCACGATGTCCCCATTTTGTTAGCTCTCAAAAGCAATATTAAGTAAAACCAATTTGATGTTGTCCTGAAAGTCAGACTTTGGAGAGTTAAGCAGGTAGATGTAAATAATGCACTTATCTATCAACTCAGTAATGGAGATCAAAGGCAGCCTTAATTAAGAATAATTAAAAAAGATGCACAACAATGTAATTCTGAAGGTTTTAATTTTGTGTGCTACACTGCTTTCCACTATATGTCAGAGAATACTAAAATTGAAATTTTTTAATAATGATAGTAATAACATTCTTTTTAAATTATGGGTGCATGTTGACCAATGTGTTTTGGTCTGAGTATCTCTTCTTGAGGGAAGGTTGCAAGGGCAGAGAGGGGACACAAAGAGATAGAGAGATGATTAAGATTGGGGTGCATGATGTAAAATTCACAAAGAATCATCAGAAAGCTAGAGAAAGAAAGAGAGATTTCCTTATAAGAAGTTCTGCCATCTTGTTTCTGCAGAGATGAGGTGAGCTCTCACCAGAAACCATCTATGCTGAGTCTTCATTCCCATCCTCTGCAATCGAAAGAAAAATTTCTTTTGTATATAGTATTTTGTTGAGCCTAACACTATTATCATTTTGACTATTAGTACTACTAGTGAGTATTCAAGATTCCAAATTAAGAATTGCTATGACCTGGAAAAATCATCTTCCCCAAGTTTGAAATCAAGGAAAATAAAGCCATGGAACAAATAGCAATGGTCAACCCTAAAAAAAAAAATGCATATGAGCAATGCTAAATGAACTCAACAAGTTGCATGGTTGCATAAGTGTGTGTGTGTGCGTGTGTGTGTGTGTGTGTGTGTGTGTGGCTAGTTTTATGTCAACTTAACACAAGCTAGTTTTGTTTGCAAATGAGAAAACTCAATCCAGATAGGCGTGTAGGACATTTTTCTTGATTGATGATTGATATCAGAGGTTCTAGTTTTTGTGGTTGCTGACACCCCTCCCAAGTGATTCTGGAGTCCATAAGAAATCAGGATGAATCTATTTCCATTTTTCTACATGTAGACATCCAGTTATACCAGCACCATTTGTTGAAAATACTATCTTTTTTCCATCGTATGGTTTTGACATCCTTATCAAAAATCAAGAGTCCATAAGTGTGTGGGTTTATTTCTGGATCTTCTGTTCAATTCCACTGATCCAGTTCAATTCTATGCTAGTACCATGTAGTTTTTATTACTGATGCTCTATAGTACAGCTTGAGATCAGGGATGGAAATATACCTCCAGAAGATCTTTTATTGTAGAGGATTGTTTTAGTAATTCTGGGTTTCTTGTTATTCCATATGAAGTTGAGAATTTTTCTTTCAAGGTCTATAAAGAATTGTGTTGGTAATTTGATGGGAATTGCATTGAATCTGTAGATTGCTTTTGGTAAGGTTGCCATATTCATCACCCTGCACAAAACTAAAGTCCCAGTGGATCAAAGACCTCAATATAAAACCAGACACACTAAACCTGTTAGAAGAAAAAGTGGGGAAGAGCCTTGAATTCATTGGCACAAGAGACAACTTCCTGAATAGAACACCAATAGCACAGGCTCTAAGATCAACAATCAATAAATGAGACCTCATGAAACTGAAAAGCTTCTGTAAAGCAAAGAACACTGTTGTCAAAACAAAGCAACTGCCTACAGATTGGGAAAGGATCTTCACCAACCTTATATCTGTCAGAGGGCTAATATCCAGTATATATAAAGAACTCAAGAAGTTAAACAGCAACAAATCAAGTAATCCAATTAAAAAATGGGGTACAGAGCCAAACAGAGAATTCTCGATAGAGGAATATTGAATGGCAGAGAAACACTTAAGGAAATGTTCAATGTCCTTAGTCATCAGGGAAATGCAAATCAAAACAACCCTGAGATTTCACCTTACACCCATCAGAACAGCTAAGATGAATAACTAAAGTGCCAACACATGCTGGAGAGGATGTGGAGAAAGCGGAACCCTCCTCCATTGCTGGTGGGAATGTAAACTTACACAACCACTTTGGAAATCAATCTGGGGGCTTCTCAGACAATTAGGAATAGTGCTACCTCAAGATCCAGCTATAGCACTCCTAGGCATATATCCAAAAGATGCTCAAGTATACAACCAGGAAATCTGATCAACCATGTTTGTAGCAGATTCATTTGTAATAGCCAGAAGCTGGAAACCATCCAGATGCCCCTCAGTTGAGGAATGGATACAGAAAATTTGGTACATCTACATAATGGAATATTACTCAGCAGTAAAAACAAGGAAACCAGGAAATTTGCAAGTAAATGGTGGGAACTGGAAAAGATCATCCTGAGTGAGGAACCCCAGAAGCAGAAAGACACACAGTGTATATACTCACTCATAAGTGGATGTTAGACATATAATATAGGATAAACATACTAAACTCTGTATACCGAAGGAAGCTATTCAGGAAGGAGAACTCTGGCTAAGATACTCAATACTCATTTAGAAAGGCAAAGAGGATGGACATTCGAGGAGGAGGGAGAAAACAGAGAACAGGACAGGAGCCTACCACAGAGGGTCTCTGAAAGGCTCTACCCTGCAGGGTATCAAGGCAGATGCTGAGACTCATAGCCAAACTTTGGGTAAAGTGCAGGGAATCTTATGAGAGAAGTGGGTGATGGTAAGACCTGGAGAGGACAGGAGCTCCACAAGGACATTAATAGATCCAAAAAGTCTGGGCACAGGGGTCTTTTCTGAAACTGATACTGCAGCCACGGACCACTCATGAAGATGGCCTGAAACCCCTTCACAGAGGTATCCTATGGCAATTCAGTATCCAAGTGGGCTCCATAGTAACAGGGACAGGGACTGTCTCTGACAGGAACTGATTGGCCTGCTTTTTTATCATCTCCCCCTGAGGGGGGAGCAGCCTTGCCAGGCCACAGAAGAAGACAATGCAGCCACTCCTGATGAGACCTGATAGACTAGGATCAGAAGGAAGGGGAGGAGGACCTCCCTCATCAGTGGACTGGGAAAGGGACACGGGTGGGGAAGAGGGAGGGTGGGTTTGGGAACTCAGGAGGGAGAGTGGTACAGGAGGGATACAAAGTGAATAAAGTGTAATTAATAACATTTAAAAATAAATAAATAAATAAATAAATAGAAAGAAATCAGGATGAGCAAGCCATGGGGAGCAAACCGGTAAGCAGCATTCCTCCACGGCCTCTGCATCAGTTCCTGCCTCAAGCTTTCTGCTCTATCTTCCCTTCATAATGGACTATGATGTGGACCTGCATGCTGAAATAAACCATCCTCTCCAAGTTGCTTTTTAGTCATGGTGTTTTATAACAAAAATAGAAACCCTAACTAAATGTGTGTGTGTGTGTGTGTGTGTAGAGCATTACTAATTAAAGAAAAAGAGGATATAATTTGAAAAAAAATCACAGCATATTTAGAGAGATGAAAATAAGGGGAGAAATTATGCAATTACATTACATATTTATGAAATAAAAATAGAAGAACTACTGTAGCTTTTAAAAGAATAAAATAAAATTAGCAAGTATAAGCTGTGATTGACAGTCCCAAAGATGTTTTATGAAGAGAAATCATATATTTTCTTTTCATATGAGTAACTAATTTATTCTTTTGATGAACTTAAGAGTTCTAACTGTTTAACATTACTGGATCATTCCTCTCAGTGTAACTGGAGTATTATTTACTAAGACAGGTTATTGGAACTGATGAAAGCTGTCCATCTTTTAACTAGAAAAAGGAAAAAATTTCATCTGCTCATAATTTAATTACTTTAACTATACTCTTTCATTTTTAAGAAGAAATCTTTTGAACTTGGGGAGATAAAAAGATTTAAGGATGGCTTCCATCATTAGCTGTTTCTACTTTGCATTTTATTAATTAATGTGGGAGGTCCCAGGACTTAAGTACTTTAAAGGACTTATGTACATGACTTCACTTTCCTCTAGTTTTAATTGTCTTTCTTTTGTTATAATTATTATGATACTTTGCTATCAAAATCTCAAACCTTTCCATTATTCAACCTAACTCCTTTGAGTTCCCCTATCGTCTACCTTGAGGCAGCCTCCCAGAGCCTGATGCCTACCTGCATTGCTTTGCAGTGGTTAAACTCTGGCCTCGCTGCCTACCTTCATTCTTCTGTTTTCTGTGCTTTGAATCTCTTACAAACAGGTGGATGGAAACCCTCATTAGGGTTATAGCTTTGTTTGTTGTACACTCATGCATGGCTGCCCAAAAACAGATCAATGAGAAGCAAACTGGCAGTCATTGACTGATCCTTCTCTTTGTAACATTCAAGGTTGGGCAATTTTTTTCGCACAGAACCTTATAGATGTTTTTTTTTTCTTTTTCGATGGGAAACATTGTTTACCTGAGGACAGATAACAGGTCTATAATCTTTCATAATAAATTTTTAAATAAGTTTTCTCTCTTTATATCTATTTTATTTCTCTGTCATTTCATCTGTGATAAGATATGATTTTTTTCTTAGTCTAATGACTCACATCATCAAAAATCAGAACTTGTCTGCCTTTAACAATTTCTTCCTGTCCCTTCTTTATGCATTTTCTATCTAAAATATATGCCAGTTGGGTAATTAATATTTTATCTGCACATCTCTCATCTACTCAACCTAGAACCCCTGCTTGTATATAGCAAATAGTAGCTCAATTCCCAGTGGGTATACTAGTAAGGGGAACAGAAACTATTTTGGACATGAACTCAATGGCTGGCTCTTCAACATCCAGAGGGAGGAGCAGCCTTGCTAGGCCACAGAAGTGGACATTGTAGCCAGTCCTGAAGAGACCTGATAAGCTAGAGTTAGATGGAAGGGGAGTAGGTCCTCCCCTATCAGTGGACTTGGAAAGGTGCAAGGAGGAGATGAAGGAGGGAAGGGGGGAATAGGGAGGGAATGTGGGAGGGGGCTATAGCTGGGATACAAAGTACATAACCTGTGATTAATATAAAATAAAAATGAGAAAAAAAGAAAATATAACTGACTTTTGTCAGAACTACTCAACAATTTCATTTTTAGTTTCAGGTACCATAGTTTCAGTATTTCACAACTCTTTTTAATGTTCTACTTTTTTTTCTCTTAAGCAACTCAGAAGTCAGGCTTAAACACCTCATTGCGTACAGCATTTGTCATATAAGACTGAGGATCAGAGTTCAAGTCCTTGGAACCCATGCAAATGCCAGAGTGACCCATCCTTAATCCCAGGAAGGGGATGGACACAGTTCTTCTCAGTAATCTATCTAGACTAGCTGGATCTAAATCTATGCATCTTATTGAGTAAAACTTTCTGTGATGATGGAAATATTCACACAGATATAAGATAGAGATATTTTAACTCCAGAGGAAATATAGTCTGTCTAGTAAATGGTACTGCCAATACTTGGAATCCACCATAGAAGAATAAAATTAGATCCATATAGTCTACCCTGATGCAGAAAATAATTCAAAGAGAATAAAAGCCCTTAATTTAAAACATAAACACTAGCCTAAAGTAAGTAAAGACAGAAAAACCGTTTTAAATACAGGCAGAGATAAAGATTGGTGAACAGACTTCAATTGTACAGGAAAAAGCCAAAGAATTAACAAATGGAACTACATGAAATTATAGTTTCTATACAACAACAGAAATGACCAATATAGTAGGAAAAGCCCATAGAATGGGAGAAAATATTTGTCAGCTATATTTCAAATTGCCTGTTAATACCTAAAATATACATGTTTTTAAAAAACTGAAAAATTTAAGTACCACGAGCTAGAGAGATGGTGCAACAGTTGACAGCACTGGCTGCTCCTCCAGAGGACCCAGGTTCAATTCCCAGCACCCACTGAGAACTGTCTATAACTGCAGTTCCAGATCTGACCGTTAGTCTTGCCTCTGCAGGAACTGCATGAGTGTATACAAGCATACAACCATACACATAAAATAAAATTTTAATTATAAATAAATAAATAATTATCTTTTAAAGCACTATAAACAAAACTACCAGTCAGTATAGTCTAATGAAAGGAAGTGACTTTTCTCAAAATAACACAAATGGTCAATAAGTATTTTAAATTGTTCAAAACGTTTAGCCAACAGGGAAACGCAAATTAATACTACTTGGTAAGGCTATCTCACTCCAATCAAACAGACTATAACAAAGAACATCTAGTGCTGAAGAGCACGCAAGGAAATAGAAAGACTCATTTGCTGCTAGGGGGAATGAAAACTGATGCAGACCCATGGAAGCAAATTGTGGAGACTTCCCAAAAACTAAAAAGGGAGCAAATGGAACCACCAGGTGAGCCAGCTAAGCCACTCTGTGGCCCATCCCCAGAGGGCTCTACATCCAATCACACAGATGTCTGCACACCCATGATGATTGCTGCTGTGTTCACAACAGCTGAGAAACAGAACCAACCTAGCTGTTCATCAACTTATGAATAAATAAAGAAAATGTGGTGCATATAAACAATGGAATTTTATTTGACTACAGAGAAAAATGAAAATTTCATGAAAATGAGTGAATCAAAAATAATTATTAATTATGCAAGGTGACCTAGATTTAGAAAGAGAGACACGTATGTTTTCTCTCTCAAATGCAAATGCTGGCTTTCGTGTTCACATCTATGTATCTATGTGAGTATAGGCCACAAAAATAGAAAGAAGAACACGAGAACATAAAAAAGAAGGTGCTAAGGAAGAGAAGAAAAGGAATAGAATATATATGATAGACACAGAAAAGAGGGTGCTGGGCTTCTCAGATGGGCAGGTAGAGAAAGCTGGGAAAGATTCATTATTTGAATGTTTTGAAACAAGGAAGTTATACCTTAGTCAGGATGTGATTAGAAAGGCTCTTCCACTTGAAGAAATGATACTTTAAAAAAAAAGCCATCCTTGGGATGACTGAGAGTGAGCTTCCATGCTCTCTAGGCTTTGTGGGGTTGTGAGCTTCCATGCTCTCTCAGCTTTGTGGGGTTGTGAGCTTCCACATTCTCTAGGCTTTGTGGGGTTGCTGGGAAAACGACAGAATGGCATGCTATGATTGGAGTATGAGTTCATGAGACGGGAAGAAACACGACCAGATGATCCCATTTGTTAACTGTTTTGAAACTTGCCTGTGAATTTGTGTTTTAATTTTTAATGCATTTATTTTATAACCCAGACCAGAAAGCCATGTAAAGAATCACAATATTCTAGCTTGGCAAAATATTTATAAATTTTTGACATTTTCATGAATCCTCAGAGAACATGATGTAGCATTCCATATTTGTGCTTTGCCCTTAAGTTAGCTGAGTGTTCAAGGAAGACAATGGTCAGTAGGTAATAGACTGTGTGATTTCATAATCATATACAATTTTCCATATTTAAACTACCAAAGCCAAATTCAAATCTACTAGAGCTAACCTAAAGCACTATGGGCCACAGTAACTTGCATAAGTTTAAGAAAATAGTGTGGATGCCTGTCCCCTGTAGGTCCTTCTGTCCTTTCCCCCCCCCCATTTTTCTACAAGACTCCTTACACTTCACCCAATATTTGGCTGTTGAGCCTCAGCATCTGTTTAGATGCTTGGCTGTCTCTGACATGGACTCTGTTGTCTGCTTTTTAATCACTCCTCCCTGTCAGGGTTGCCTCTCCAGTCCACAGAGGAAGAGGCTGTTCTCAATCCTGATTTGACTTGATGTGCTGAGGTGGGTTGGCAGGGGGGCTCCTCTTTTTTGAGAAGAAGAGAAGGAGGGATAGGGGGACGAGGAAAGGGACAGCATGGGACCAGGAGGAGAGAAGGAAGGGGACTAAGATGGGGATATAAGTGAATTAGTAAATTAATTTTTAGAAAGAACTAAAATATTTTATATATGTGTCAACATTTCTGAAAACAATCCAGGGATATTCTTTAAGAATTTTATAACCTAGTGTATGTGAAAATATGTAATTAGACAAGTGTCTCTTCAAAACAAAAACTCATAATGAAAGTAAAAAAGAACCAGTTTAAAAAAGAAACTTTCAGAAACATTATGCCTTTGATAAAAACATGCTGTTTGTTTATTAGCGTGAGTTCTAGTGAAGATGAATTCCTGTCTGAAGCACATGCTTGGGACTTTGTTAATGTTCTCCCAGGGCAGATTTTAACCACAGCAACAGATTACATCTCACATTCCAATTTGCATTCATTAAATTGCAACTCTTAAAATGGTAGTAAGGGCGGAGGCTTACTAGAAGATCTCCCCATAGTTTCCCATTCCTGAAAACATAATCTCTGCTCTTCGGCTAAAAGTAAAACTAAAAGGAAAGAAGGGAAAAGAGATTTTTCTCTGTCCGTCCATGTGACTTCTGGATGAAAACCTGCGAAGTGATGAGAACTGGACTTCCCAACTGCCTTAGCTCTTCCTCCCAGTCCAAGCTGAGCATATGCGTTATTTGATACAGTTGTTGTCATGGAAATGACTTTTGTTTGATAAATAAGTGAAATAAACAGTTACAGGAAAACTACACAGCATAAACTTTACATGTGTGAATGACTTCCTCTCAAACTCCTCTCTTCATCTTACAGTTTGAGCTCTGTCTAACTTAACAGACTCGTTTTCAAGAAGCATCTTACATACATATATGAAATACTGTGAAAGCCTGAAGAAATGAGCCAGGTGGTTCACACGGACAATAAGAGAGGTGATGATGATGAGGGATGAAGCAGGAAGACCCCAGGTACAGAGATTGCCAGCCACGGCTCTCGAGGTGGAAATGGTGTTCAATAGGCTTCTTGTTATCAGACCTAATTCAGTAGATTTCCACAGCACACCCTAGGCTGAAGCTGTACGAAATGTTATAAGTTGAGAATCTAAACCTGTGAAGTCAGTCAAGTGAAAGGGCTTCAAAAATGACCCTGTTACTTCATCCATACCCTGTTTAATTGAGTCAGCCTGGGAGCCAACATAAAATTCCACTCATCCTTGTGTATTCAAACCAGTTCCTCTAGGATCAGTTGTATTAACCTTCTAATGACTTGCACATGCGGAGTCTCTCACTGGCATTATTCTAAATGTACACACAATAAACCAATGCAATGGCTGCACTCCCTGACTTCGGGACGGCTACTACACGTGGTGTTAAGGCCACTACACAAAGCATGAATGAATTAAGATGCTAATCCTTCCTTAGGTTTTTCCTTAGCATGAGTTGCATGTTATGTAAGTTGTTACCCACAGCTACTTTATTCAAGTAGTGCTTCAGGCTGAAATAATTTGACCTTCTGATATGATGGCAAAACTCAAACATCAACTTCCACCCTGATATGGAATTATTTAACCTATCCTTAAAATTGCCTAATACCACTCCATAACTATAGCAGCCTGCATAACAGATTTCTATCTCACCCTCAGCATATTCTCTATTTATTTTCTCCTCCCAAGGCCCGTTCATATGGTTTCTCCTGAAAAAGACATTTATAAATTTGGCTAAGGACATCAAGTTGCTATATTTCCAAAGTCAGCACAAAGCCAACAAAATGTACGTGAATGAATACTTGAGTGGATGAATGACACAGGACTTCCAGAGTGAAGTTCTTTGGTACCCATTGTTGAGTATTGCTATAAAAATTAGTGCTAATAGTCATGACTGATAAGGTAAATGCAGTTGTCACTTAAAGCGAGACACACACTGACCTGTAAAAGCCACAGCAATTAGGAGTTAGGACAATGCTCAACAGGGAAGATGTACCTTTTTTTATTTTAATTCAAAAGCAAACATTAAGGCTGAGCTCTGTTTAAGCACTTCTCCATTACTCCAGAGTTGCAGTGGGTTCATATTTTCCTTTGACTTTTGTGAGCTTCACTTCTGCATAAATAAGATTCAGAATCAAAATAGATGACATGCCCAGAGCTTTAGAGTAGGGTATACATGACTTCCGTGTATTCAAGTTAAATCTGTATCTTTAGAATCTAAGTTTCTATTCTAAATCCTACTTAGATTATCTAATTCCAATTTCAAAGTTTCTTACTCAAACACCTTATTAAGCATACTTTGGTAGCTTCTCTAGTACCATGCATTTTTTAAAAAGGTGTTTTGAGTATTTTTAAAGGCAAAAAGACATTTTCATGAGTGAACAAACAATACAGTACTGTCATTTTGTAGTTTCTAAGGGAATTTGAATACATGTAAGTGCTGAATTAGAGCCAGATTTCTTAATATTCGTAGCTTAATACCTCAGAATTTTATAATCTTTACCATTTTCCAAAACGAAATTCTCTAGAATCTGACACATTCAAAAATTAGTCCGAGTCATGGGAAGGAAAACAACAAAAAGAGAAAAGCCTCCTGAAATAGGCCTGGCACATCTTTGGAGCTTCTCTTTGTCCTAAGATAAATTACTATCGCCTTCAGGTAAAACAATGAGCTCATGATGTTCTGTTTAGGTCCTGTCAAGTCCTGTGACTAAGTAACAGCTCCAAAATAAGGTCATGACATTCCAATATTTTGGGAAAAGTTACTTCCTCTTTAGTGAGAGTCCAAGTCTGTTTCAGAATATTACCTACAAGCAAGAGAATTACTAAAACCAGAAGAGAGAATTGGATGTCCAGAGAGATTAGAGAGATAGCTCAGTGGTTAAGAATGCTGAAAGCTCTCTCAGGCTTTGCTCCCAGCATAGTGCTCCCAACTGCCTATATGATCCATATATCCATAGGATCTGATGGCCTCCTGTCACCTCTGAAGGCCCTACACATATGAGTGCACTATAGACACGAGGACACGTGCATTTGCATAAACGCTTTGAGAGAGAATTGGGAGCTCATAAATCTTTCAATCTGTAATATTTTTTCTGTAAATTATTCTCTCTTAAAAGCTGCCTTGACCTTATTCATAAATGATCATAAAATCAGCATGTAGCAAAGTAGAGAAAAAGCAAACCTCTCAAAATGCCTTTTACAACAATAGGCAGCGATGTCAATCGTCTGAGCCAGTTAATATCATCCCAGTTGAGAGATGGGTCTATGGCCTGAGCCACATACTCAGCAAGTCCACTGTTGTCTCCAAAATTCCCCTTAGGAGAAAATGCCAAATCACTGGTTTCAAAGTTTTTCATCCTAGAATAGACACATAGAATGGGAATTAGAGACAGCTTTTAAAAGTGCCCCCTCTGATAAATTACTCAGTCGCTTACAGGTTGTCTTCTGCAGATTTTCTAGAGTTTGATGTAGGAGTGTATTCTAACCATGGCCATCCAGTAATTTCAACTGGCCACCTAAAGCTTGCTTTACATGTGTGTGTTTATTCAGACAAATCAGTTTTGAGGATCAATATGTGGCTATGTTCAAACATTTCCTGTTTAAGCCAGTTTACAGCTACAGACAATAGACCGGATGCTATTTTCTGCCAGCTATGCAAATTTAGCATAATAGAAAACATTTGCATGGTGCTTTATGGTTTACAAAAGCCTTTTTTATACTCATATTTGCACATTTCTTTCCTTAAAAAAATCTTTTAGAAGGTAACATTGAACCGCTACAATTCCGGTTTTATATAAAAAGTAGTAACTCAAGTGCAGAATGAGATGACCAAGAATAAAACTAGCTCGAGACATTTTGGACCTGGCCTGGGTCATTTGACTGCTAACTATATGTTCTTTGCTTAGATGTGCTGCACTGTGGGCTTGCATGGGGATCAGGACGTGTCCCCCAGTACAGAATTCTTGCTTTTCCCTCACGTTCAGCCATTCTCTCTGGTTGTCTAGTTACTGGGGCTCAAACTCTTCTCTTCCAGAGAACCTTGAAAAGAGCCTGGCTTTCACATGATCAGCAACCACCATTCCTTCTTTCCTGTATTTTTTTTCTTAGTACTGGGCTTTCATCACCATTCAGCAGATGGAAAGTGTCATTCCCTGCACCTCTGGGTAGACTCCCTCTGGGACATTCTGTGCATATGTTCCCGGAGCTTTCCCACAGCATTAGGAGCTTCCATTGCCCCCAGTTTACCTGTCTTCACAAAATTTCCCCCTTTGCCTCCTTCCTCTCCTCCAGGTAAGTCCCTGTATGCTAACAAGCTACACCTTACACTTGGCTGCTAGCTCAGTTTTGTGGCTCAGGGCGTCACAGCTTGGACATACCACAGCTGAGCTGTCGGCTTCCAGCCTAACTTCTTGATCTAGTTTGACCAAGTATTGCTCTCACTCATGACCAAGACTCTACTGCTGGATCACCCCATGCCTCACATACTTTCCCTCGCTCGAGCATGCCATTCTGGGAAGTATTTGGACAGTGGCCTAAGCCAAAGCTAAAGTTCATTCTGCTTGCAGTTGTGACCATCCCACTGGATGACTGGCAAGGTGGACATGCATGGCACCTTCCATGTGGCTTAGCAATTTACAATCCCCAAAGTTACTTGCAAACTAATTACATGAAACACTTCTCCTGAACAGCTGGAATAGAGCTTGCTCTACTGCACACCCAACCTGACCCGCTAGCCTTTCTTCTTATGGGAGACAACACAGTTGTTCGATTAGTCCAAGTTCGTCTTCCCCTCCCCCAGCTCATAGAAAAGATCCTGGAGCCGTGACTGAAACTGCATGTTTGCAGATGAACGTAGCTAGGAGCTGTATTTTCTCTTCATACAAAACTGGTTGATACTTTGCCTACATTTTAGAACATTTTAGCTAAAATGACCTATGGAGTAGTTTGGATACACAGACCATTCTGTGGACATGAACTTTGAGTTCCAAACAACCCTATTCAAGCTATTCAGTGGCAATCTTCTCAGTAGGACTGAACATACCCCTGTGGATTCATGAACATGAAGACATAAAACACCCCAAATACTTGATGCTTCTCTGGCTATTGGCTTTCTATGAAATGTCTGAGCTTTTCCATTTGTCAGAACACTTAGGGTTATACAGTATTTAACAGTCCTAGGTCTTCTGTGGTCTCCTTAATGTGAACTGAATTAAGCTTTCTGTTCAATAAATATATCCTTGGGAGACAAATGTAGTCCATTACGTCAATGAGACTAAACTTCAAACATAAATAATATTGTTAAAAAATAAAAGTGCAGTCTCTCTATCCCATCATCAGACCAGAAGAAAAGAAGGAAACCATCTGCATGTGTCCCTGCCCCCACTCCAAGCAGGCTGCGGTGCTTCGGCAGGGGTGGGTGAAAGGGTGAAATGGATAGGAAAAAACAGAAACATGGATAAAATTATATAAATAACCCTTGTTATTCTTGGACCGTGCAATGCAGATCAACACTTGAATGAATGTTGCCTTACAGAAATCTCAGGGCACAATGAAGCCTTGTTGTTACTCTAAACTTTGTTCAAAGCCAGAAGCCAAGAAAAAGTTTTCAGATATCTTGACAGAGAACCACGATGGAGTGTTTTACCGATGGCTCTGAAAGAAACTGCCATGAATGCTATTTTTATTCCGATTGTGACATATATATGTGCATATATATATATATATATATATATATATGATATATATGAGCCTTAAAGCACCTTCTGATTTTTATTTTGTAGGGAATGAAAAGGCAACACCAAAATATTAACATAACTATTTAGAACTTAATTTTCAGACCCCTGAGCTGATAAACGCCACAGAGACCAAATTTCTTCCTTATAAGGAAATTGTTGTGCCTGGGATGGCTCTTAATACAGTTTTAAATCCAACAGAGAAATTGATTTTGCTTTTATAATTACTAAAGTTAAATATCTTTTAAAAATCAATAGTATGACTAATATGAACATTGATGGTAACACAAAAATTTTAAATATTGATAATATCATACTAAGATTAAAGCCACATCTCTATCCTGAAAACTCCTTAAATAAAGTAAAACAAAATAAAAATCAGCAATTCCATCATCGTATGCAGAAGAAGAGATGGTCACAAGTCACAGGAGATGGGGACAGGAAGTCAGCTGTTCTTATGTGGTTAGAAAACCGTAATGCTCAGAACACACCCTGGTCACTTCCTCTTCAGTGTGCCCAGGTGGTCTAAACACAGACTGGAGCCATAGACATGGTTCCAATTCTGTTCAACTTTTTCCTAGTTCTAGTGGGAAAATCCCATCTGTATTAATAAATTTTTATATGCTGATTAAACAGTTACATGCCAAGCACCCACTATTATCTGTCACTGTTTTATATATTTGGCAAATTCCAGTAAGCAAGAGAGTAAAATATCTCCATCCATCACAGAAACAATCAACACATAAACTGTCAAGTGTATTGGAAAGTAAGTACAATGCAAAGTAAAGTCATACGATGGGGCAGAACAGGAGGCAAAGCAATTGGGAGAGGCTCAAATTCACATTTGAAGTATGACAACAAGGGCCGCCTTCATTATAAAGCTATTATAAAAATTAACTCAGTAGGGTTAAGTTTATTTCATCATTGCTGTTATAGCAAATGACCACAGTGGCACAGCTTCACAACGTCACAGATTTGTGGGCTGGAGGTATGGCTTAGCTGTGAAGAGCACTGGCTGCTCTTTCAAGACCCATGTTCCATTCCCAACACCCACATGCCAGCTCACGAGCATCTATAACTCTGGTTCCAAGGTACTCAATGCCCTCTCTGACCTCAGTGGGACACCACGGTGCACAGACATACATACAGGCAAAACATCCATACACATAAAAATAATTTAATATTACAAATGTGTTATATTTACCAAGATTGGAAAGACCAAAATGGTTCCCAGTGAGCTCAATTCAAGGTGCTCAGGGGTGTCCCGTCTCTCTGCCTGCCTAGAGAATACAGTATGCCATCTGCTCTCTCAGTGGAAAACCCCACTTCCCTGGCTCGGAGTACATGGTTTCAAGTCTCCTTATACCGCAGCTCCTCCTCTGGCCTACACTTTTGTTCCCAATAAGAACTCTCCGTCGCATATAATGTCTGTCGTGGTAAAACAGGATCGTCTCCCATCCTGAGATCCTTAACTCAGTCTCTTCTCTCAAGCTCTTCTTTTCGTGTAAGGTGTCAGGTTCCAGGGTTCTTTCATTTGTTAGGAACATACACCTTTGACTTCTGCGTGTGTTCCTAACAATGATTTGCTCTTGTCACTTAAAACAAAAACAAAAAAACTTTCTGGCACCGTGACAGGTGAGTAGATTACTCTTAACCCAGGTAAATGAATCATGCCCATGGAGCATGCGCAAGGCAAAAGGCCCCTGCCTCACAGGATCGAGAATCTGCGTGGTGAACTGGCTTTATTCCTGCTTCTTCCAGAGCGGAGGTTTTCTTCTGCCCCTCATGTTCATGTCTTCTGTAAAGTGCACACATGCATTTGTTTTGCCTAAAGACCAAGTGGCCATTACCAACCCTCTGAACTCTCTCTGCTCCCGGGTGCCAAGAGTCAGGGCCCTCCCCTCCACCCGGGCAGAGGAAGTAGCAAAGGCTGGAGGGAGCCAGGCTTAGCAACTCATTCTCCCCTGGATTTCCTGTCTCCTTCCCTTGCCAAACCTCACTTCTGAAAAGCAGGCTTCACCTTCTATGAGTCAGGTCAGTGCAAAAAGAAAATGATTTCATATCGGGCTGTTCACAGATGAAGTTTAGGGGGCGGAGGTGAATGAAGGCTTGAATTCCAGTTCGTGTGCTCTATCTTCTAACAGTGTGGGCCACTGAGGTGCTGCTGAGCAGAAGCCACTGGCAGTCTTGATCTCGTTAGGACAAGCCCCACCAGTGTGGCCAGTGTGCGGCTGGGATGGGGTGTTTCCGTCTTCCCCATAACCTGGATGTGTTGCTCGAGATTTGATCATCTTCAGAACAGAGCTGTGACAAGCTGGAAACCCAGGGCCACTCCTGTGAACACTAACAGCTGAAAGGGGTCTTTGTTTCATGGCTCGCCACATCATCCGGGCAGAAGTCCAGGGGCAAAGAAAGGGGGGGAGGGGTCAGGCCTGTGGTTCATCATGTGGTCACCCTGTGTTGGGAAGCAAGGGGTCCCAGCCAGGATACACAACAGTGTCATCCTGCCCGCAGGACTAGATACCTATGGGCTTGCTACCCAAAGCAGGAAACAAAAAAAAATCCCACCGTTCTATTACCATCTCTGTTTTTAAGAGCGGTGTCATTAGGAAAAGAGGAAAAGGGACATTTCTTTACAAACGACCAAAGGGAAATATGGAGAATTTCCTGTAGGAAACTGTGACAGTGTGAAACTAATTATTTTAGAAAAAAAATATATATATACACACATATACACGTACACATATATATACACATATATACATGTATATATATATATATATATGTATACACAGAGAGAGAGAAGAGAGAGAGAAAGAGGCTGTCAAAACAAACAAACAAAAAAAAAACGGTGAGTGCAAATTGCATATTGAGAAGTTGGAAATAGTTTTCTCCCTACATAGTAGGGTAATATCAAACCTGTAGTCCAGCTTTACTGCCAAGTCTTTCATTTGTTTAGGAGAGGTACGACATACAGAAATGATAGCCCTAAACCTGTCGGGGAGTGACAAGCATCCCTACTAATTACATTACCAGATGACATACAGCACAGCAGCAAAATCTTATATGGGATGCTCGAAAGCCTCTTGAGCAAATTCGTGGCTGTGGTAAAGGGCCGTTTGGTGGTCCCCACACAAGGCTGAATACTCTGCCTGTAGTGCCCTGTAAAGGCCCTCTGCCGGTGATCTGTTTTCTGTATGGGGAACTGACTTGAGCTTTGCATCTGTTCATTTTTAATTCTTTCAGAAGGTAAACAGAGGATGCTTTCGTGTGACCTCCTTTGTTTTATCTTTCTTCTGTCTTTCAAGCCCTAGTTGTTCCAAGCACAAACAAAATGTAGGCAGAGCAAGCAAGGGCTCCTGTGGAAAGTTACACAGCTCCTGGAAGACACCCATAATCATCCAACACCAAACATCATCTGCTAGCACAAAGGTTTGATGTCTGAGGTGTACAGCCCCTGGGAAAGTCACCCATCTGTCACAACTGGTGTGAAAATACAGACGAGGCTGTTTGGGCATAAAACATGGAAAGAGAAAACAATGGGGAAAGATGCCTATAGTTGAAGAAGCCTGAAGTCCTTCATCACCAAGCTCCACTGAGGTCCTGGCTTTGATTTGAGTTCCTGAAATGCTACAAGGGAAAGAACATTTCAAAGTTAATAATAGGTTGAATGGCCTGATGAAATCATTATAGTTCAAGTTTAGATGTTTTGATGTATGGTTTCTCCCAACATGGGTGAGTAAGTGAATTAATGAATCTTCATCCATGGATGACCCACATGAAAGAGAAACAGAATGAAGTAGAAGATGAAGAATCAAAAGCATGGCATCTTTTACCTCCATATTTTTGTCCTGTTTCCCATCTTCCTAGCCCTAGCTGCCCCTACATCAACAAAAATTAAAACACAAATGTGAGTCTTTGATGTCTACAAAGAAATTGGGTACCAGGAACACAATTTTTGTGACCTATACAAAGCTATGTGTATGCAATTTCATACTTCCCCAAACCTTAATGCACTCTAGTAACAAAGTATTATACATTTTACAATCATATACTAATCCTGCCTGTTGTGATAGCTCAAATGTGTGATATCCCCAAGCAGCATCTGGCTAGAGATTATGCAGAAATGCGGCAGCGGCTTTCTCTAAAACACAGAGCCTATCATTTCCAGTGAGCTAGCTCCTTTTACCCATAAGATCAATGTCTCTACAGTCAGTGCTTCTATGGAGATATATTTTTCCGTTGTGCCCATTTGTAAACTAAAATCAAAAGTAAAATGCAGCTTCTGGGGTGGCCCATGAAAGGGAATGAGGAACCCCTCTTTAAGTCTGTGAGATCATAGTTACCTGAGTTGTGGCGGCAGTTTGAACCTGTTCCGCACATCATCAAAGCGGTTGCCCAGGTAAGGGGTGTCCACAGTCACAAATATGGCCTTATAGCCCATCTGCTCAGCTCGCTTCACCAGCTGTCTGCTGACTTCACGGTCTTTGTAGATGTACAGCTGCATCCAGCGCAGAGCCTCCAGGCCAGCTTCTGCCACTTCTTCTATCGAGGAGGTGGCCCAGGAACTGAGCATCATGCCGGTCCCCACGGTCTGACAGGCTGTGCGGAAAGGAGAAAGTCAAGGTAGACATAGCACAGTTCCTCCTCCTGGACGGGCGTTCCATTCAAAGGAGAAAGACTTCTGCAAACGCAACCTGTCAGCATGAACTCAAATCTTTAAAAATAAACACACAAAACATGCATTGGCTTTTTTTCTGCCTTCCCCAGCTGCAGCAAGGGCAGGCTTGCATCCTCAACAATGGACCTGCTTAGTTTGGGTTATGCAGCCTGCGTGACAATTGGAAGTATTTTGGGATATAAGCGAAGAGGTGGAGTTCCGTCTTTGATTGCTGGTCTTTCTGTTGGCCTTTTGGCTGGCTACAGAGCCTACCGTGTCTCCAATGAGAGACAGGATATCAAAGTGTCACTGTTTACAGCTTTCTTGCTGGCCACCATAATGGGTGTAAGATTCAAGAGGTCCAAGAAAATAATGCCTGCTGGTCTGGATGCAGGCTTAAGCCGCATGATGATCCTGAGACTTGTCCTGCTGTTGCTTTAGCACCTAGAGGAATTAAGAGCCAAACTCCCATCATCCTACCGTGCCTGGCAGGCAAGGTTCTTGCACTTAAAAGATCAATTTACATAGAGGGGTAAATGTCTTAATGTTGAAATGAAAATAATGTTGTTCACCCTAATATTTAAAAATAATTGTCAATGTTTATTTGACAATTTTTTTTGAAGCACAAATTTTAGCTGTTTTTATTTGTCAGTCCTGGTCTTTAACGAATTGTTATGTACTCATTTGCATTGTGTGGTTTTATATGTGAATCTGGGGGCTGTTTTTTGCTTTTGACAATTCCAGACACTTATGACTCAAGTCAAATAAGTTTAAGTTAAACTGCAACCTGTCAGATAATGGGTTTCCTAGAATGAATCACAGAGAATGTTAATGAGTTGTATACCTCTTTGGTACATTAGGGATTTTCTTTGTATTGTTGGGATGGAGGGGTGGTTGCATTGAAGGAATTGGATTCTGAGCACAGTGGTGTCCTAACAGAATGTATTCTGTATTCAAATAAAATACATTTTATTAAAAAAATCCATTGATTTTTAACTCTATGTTTATTATATATATTTTAAGATGAATAAGTAAATAACAAAGGATTGTTATAGCTGAAGGTGAAAATACTGAGAGCAACCATCTTAGGGTACTGGCTATAGTGTATGTAATTAATATATAAAATGAAATACAACCATTGAGGATAACACTGTTGTGAAGGTTAATTTTATGTGTCAGCTTTTCTAGACCATGGTGCCAAGATATTCGGTCAAATAAATCTGGATGTTATTCTCAAGGCATTTTTAGTTTAATTAACATTTAAAGTAATAGCAGAATTGTGCAGAGCAGATAGCCTGTTGTTGTCCAGTGTCATTTAATCTTTCAAAGACTTAAAATGTGACTAATCTCTCCCAGGAAAGAAAAGGAAATTCTATAAGCTGACTGCTGTTGAACATGACTTTCATACCACCTTTCATCAGGTCACCAGCCTTCTGCTTAGTCTGCAGATTTGGGGTTTAAGTGTCTCCGTAATTATGTAACCCAAGGCACAAAAAAATAGGTCTCTATTATAAATAGCAGTAGATAGATAGACAGATAAATAGATAATATTGTTATCTGTATTAGGAGATAGATCCCATCTCTCTGGAGAACTCTAACTGTTATAATTATAAAATATTTAATTACATACACATACAATCAAGATATATATATATATATATATGTATGTATAGATAGATATAGATAGATTAAAGAGAAAAGTCCAAAACTGTATGCCATGATTCCATATTTGTACAAATTATAACTCATCTAAATGAACTAAGCATTAATAAGCTATAAACCATTATGAATTCAAGTTTTCCTTCCTTTTTACGTTTTTGAATATCTTTTTAAAAGTGTTTGCTAAGACACATTCTACCCTTGTGCCCCCCTTTTAAGGACATGTGCACTAGGTATCAAAAACAGATTCATCCTTTTGAGCAAGGTAGCCATTAATGAGAAAATTGCCTTGGAAGACATAGAAAAACATTGGTGATGGTATTTCCTTCCTAATAGTAAGAGTTATTTAGTAGAAGAGAGGCTGATTCAATGTTTGCATGCTCTACAGAAAATTCCAAGAAATAAAGCATAAGTATCTAATGCTGGCTGTAGAATCCCATGACATTCCTCTCTCTCATCCTTGTGTCAAATGGGAATGAGTGTATTTGTCCAGGTTACACTCACAGAATGATAATGGGAATCAAGTGAGATGGTGCTTATGAAGTTTCTCTGAGAGGCTCCCGACCTTCCATGCTCAAACTTCAGCCAACAACCAAGTCTCCTGGTGAACTTACAAAAGCTGGCCTCCTGGTCCAACCTATAGTTTCTGACTTGAGGGCCCTGTCGGACTCCAAGGGTTTGACTCTTCCTCACAATGCTGCTGCCACCTATGGTGGACCTCACTTAGACACCAGAAAGCAGTAGTCTAAGTTCAAGTGCTTTTAAAATGGATTTGGTTTTTGGAGCACGCACATTACTTTTCCAATATCTTTGATGGTATCTGCATCTCAAACGAAATATGTGAGATGAAGAATATCATGCCTTTGAGATAGTGTTCATGCGAGGATCTCATTTGAGAATTTCTCTAATAGGTTCTCATGGCTTGAAAATCACTGCCCCTAAGAAACGCATTTTAGTAAGTGATAATACATCTGATTCTTGTCTGATTTTCAGTAAGTTTACCAATGTGGAAACAACAGCAGAGGGCACTGAGTGCTTGAGTCAGAATCCTCTAGCCCTCACTTTACCACAAAAAAATCATGTCCTGAAGATGTGATCTAACTAAGATGATGCAGAGTTGGACAGCAAAGATGACAAAAGTTCATTGTATCTTTTTGTCTAGGACTGGTATAGAGAGAGGCTGGTAGCCAAGAACAGATAAAAGCATTTCCTCACAAAGGGAACATTCAGATAACTAAGAACCTTCATGAAGTTAGCATTTAACTCAATCATAGCTCTACTGGTTGCAATACGGAAATTTTCAAATACTTTCCTTAGCATATTAAAACCATCTATTCCATAGAGTTGTGGCAGTGTTAAAAGTAATTCACAAATCATTCCAACACCAAACCTTCTGATTTGCTCAGCCTGTCCACATTCTCAAGCACCTTACCGCAATCACTTAGAGACTAAGCGATGTCCTTAGAGACTAAGGTGGCCAAAGCCTATTCTAGAGCTACCTGTCCTCTTCTAAGAGATTGAACCCAGGGGATGCTAGTCCAAAATGTTGTCACTGAGCAATGGCCCCCAACCACCATGTTCATATTTCAACAACCAAAATCATAAGGCTGAAATTTGGAGGTGAAGACCATAAATTTCAAGTTGCCATTGTCTCTGGTGGCAAGAATTTAACAGTTGCTAGTGATTTTCTAAGAGCCTACTGGGAGTAGATGGAATATCAGATTCTGAGCATGGTGTATTGAGGCAAAGCTAGTACAACCAGGATAAAGCATGGGAGAAATCTTAGGAGGTTCCATGCTTCCTAAACAAACACTGCTGATCACTTTGATTCCTAGTCACTTATGATCACTTGCTGTGTCCAAAGAAAATCATTGGTGGATTACATATGTCACTTTTCAACATATTTTTTGCCTTAAAGTAAAGGAATTTAAAATTTTACAAAGCTCATTTAGAGCTAAAACTGAAATGTGTCTATTCAAGTAATACCAGATCTGAGAATGGTTGATCCGTGCATGCCAGCTTGATATTAATAATCCAAACACTGAAATGTACCCAAATGTGATTGCACATGTGTGTTATTCAGCACTCAGAAAAGCTGAGTTTAGTTTCCTTCAAATGTGCCAGGGTATTTCATCCTGCCATCGGATCCTGCCCTCATGGGTGGTTCCTTGGAACATCCACACCTGTTCCAGTGCAAAAGATCAGCATCTAAGCTTCACTTTTAACGGGTTAAGGCCTTTTACTGTGCTAGGTACTAAGGATTTTACATATCACCTTCACCTAAGTAATGAAGAGAAACCCTTCTAGCTCACGAGGAGGTTTTGGAGATAAGGATAACAATTTTGAAAATTTTGCATGTTTGTCCCAAAGCTACTGTCAGAGAAAGCCCCTGATGATTTGCACACACAGAGATGTCCATCCTTTTATTCCCAACTGGTTTTGAATCTCCCTGTGAAGTCCGAAACTGTGACTTCCTACTCTTTTTTTTTAATTTTTCTTAATTACACTTTATTCACTTTATAACCCCCCATAAACTCCTCCCTCCTCCCCTCCCAATCCAACCTTCCCTTCCCCTTCTCCACTCATGCTCCTCCCCAAATCCACTGACAGGGGAGGTCTTCCTTTCCTTCCTTCTGATCCTAGTTTATCAGCTCTCATCAGGAGTGGTTGCTTTATCTTCCTCTGTGGCCTGGTAAGGCTGCTCTCCCATCAGGGTGAGGTGATCAAAGAGCAGGCCAATCAGTTCATGTCAGAGGCAGTCCCATTACTATGGAACCCACTTGGATATTGAAGTGCCATGGGCTACATCTGTGCAAGGGTTCTAGGTTTTCTCCATGCATGGTACTTGGTTGGAGTATCAGTCTCAGGAGAGACCCCTATGCTCAGAATTTTTGGTTCTGTTTCTCTCCTTGTGGAGCTCCTGTCTTCTCCCTATCTTACTATTTCCCATATCTTTCGTAATATTCCATGCAGTCTGCCCAACAGTTGGCCATAAGTCTCAGCATCTGCTTTGATACTCTGCAGGGCAGAGCCTTTCAGGGCCCTCTGTGGCAAGCTCCTGACTTGTTCCTTGTTTTCTTCTTCTTCTGATGTCCATCTTCTTTGCCTTTCTGGCTGGGGATTGAGCATTTTAGCCAGAGTCCTCCCTCTTGATTAGATTCTTTAGGTGTACAGATTTTAGTAGGTTTATCCTATTTTATATGCCTATATGAGTGAGTATATACCATGTGTGTCTTTCTGCTTCTGGGATAGCTCACTCACAATGATCCTTTCCAGTTCCCACCATTTGCCTGCAAATTTTATGATATCCTTGTTTTTTTATTGCTGAGTAATATTCCATTGTGTAGATGTACCACAATTTCTGTATCCATTCCTGAGTTGAGGGGCATCTGGGTTGTTTCCAGCTTCTGGCTATTACAAATAAAGCTGCTGCAAACATGATTGAGTAAATGTCTTTATTGTGTACTTGAGCTTCTTTTGGATATATGCCTAGGAGTGGTATAGCTGGATCTTGAGGAAGTGCTATTCCTATTTGTCTGAAAAAGTGCCAGATTGATTTCCTGAGTGGTTGTACAAGTTTACATTTTCACCAGCAGTGGAGGAGGGTTCCCCTTTCTCCACAACCTCTCCAGCATGTGTTATCATTTGAGTTTTTTTTATTTTGGCCATTCTGATGGGTGTAAGGTGAAATCTCAAGGTTAGACCTGTTAGATTTCATTCTACAAAGGACAGGCTTCAGCCCTCCTCTCTGTCCGCAGATTGTGGCTGTCCACCACTGGGCTGCTGGGTGACTTTGAATTTTCACAAAGCCTGCCAAACAGAGCTCCCAGACAAGGCGCTGTTGCTAGGAAAGCGCAGCCTGGCTCTTTCCAGGGGTGAAGGTTTCTAATCTGTCCCAATGTTGAATAGTCATGGTAGTCAACACACCCTAAAGACAATATAGCCAGAGCCAGTGAGGGGGTTTAGTGTATAGAACACTTGCCAGACAAGCCTCATGTCCTGAGTCCAATCCTCAGAACCCACATAAAGATGAAAATACCAAACCAACTCCACAAAGTTACTGTCTGACCTTAAACACACACACACACACACCATAGCATGGGTAAACACACACAATAATAGTAATAGTAATAGTAATAATAATAATAAATTTAAGACATATCCAGGAGAACACACTTTCAAGTAAACATGAATCCCATGTGACATCTTGACACTCTGTTTTCTTATTGTTTCTGCCTCATTTATCATCCTGAAGGTAAACTTCAGTAACAGAACCCTGAACTACTGGCATAAAGTTGTTTGTTTCCTTGTCTCCTTATGCAGTCCAGTCTCACCTGGAATTTGGTGTGTATTTTACATTGGCCTTGAACAAGAGACCCCCTTATTACTACCATCTAAGCGCTGGCACTTCAGATGTATGGCACCATGCCCAGTTAAACTTTTATTTTAAAGATTTACTTATTATTTTTGTTTTATGTCTATGAGTGTTTTGCACATTGTAAAAGATATTCAATCATGCTAGATAACATATGTAACTAATTTTGTGATGAAAGCATCAAAATTCTATTCTTCAGGGCTGAGTATGTAGCTCAGTAGAGTATGTACAAGACTCTGAGTGCAACCCAAAGCACTAAAATAAGTTTTAAAATCCTATTCTTTCAGCAAATTTTGAAATATATAATACACCAATATTCAGTGTGGTTTTGTGCAGCACATAGCTTCTTATAGGCTATTCCTCCAGTTTAAACTAGGCTTTGCTTGACATCTACTGTTCCCTATTCTCATCCGTGAACCTTATGTTCTCATTTCTCTTCCATCACCCTAGACTTTGATTGGCATCCTCCTTCTTCCATCCTCATCCCCCAACTACAGTTTCCATCACTTCACTCTCTAACTCCATAATGTTCCATTATCCATCCACACCATATTGTCTTTACTTGTTTATCCATTAATGGATTTTAGGTTCTTCCATATTGGTTATTGGGAATAATGCTGAAATGAATAGGACAATACAAATATAAATATATATATATATATATATATATATATATATATATATATATATAGAGAGAGAGAGAGAGAGAGAGAGCATACCAATTTCAATTCCCTTAAATATTTACTCAAAAGTGGGTTTATTGGATCATGTTGTTTACTTTTTAGTTTTTAAGGGATTTCACTGACCTACCATGTCTCACTATAGCAGAGAAGACAGTCAATAAGAGAAGGGATTACCCGTGGACTGAAGAAAGCGTGGGCAAACCACACACCTGAGGAGGGGCTGTTATTCAAAGTATATGAGCAACTCAGTTCCGTAGCAAGCAAAACTCCTGCATCCCAGGCTGTGGAATGACAGGAACAGCGCCCACTTAAGTTGACTCTCAGACCCATCCAAATAAAGTACCTTATTAGAGTTAAATCAGGTACACTAGGGCAGGCCTACACATGAGGTAAGCAGGATGGCTCTGCCCCAGGAGGCCACCAGGCAGCTGAGGCTTAATTACCTTACCCTGTGGAATCTGTAATTGGCTACATAAGGATTGAGCTACTTCTAGGGCTAACGCAAGGCCTAAAGTGCAACATATAGTGGCTTATGCAACCAGCACAAGTTAATCTCTCAACAAAACAGTGAGCCTGGCAAGGGCTGCTTTATGGCTGAGCACTGCCATTGTGCTCCTGGATTTGGGGCAGGTTTCTTTGCTTCAAGTTTAATGAAAAGTTTTCCTTCTAATCCAGGTAATGTGGGTGTGAAAATCTTGGACTAACAGTGCAGATGTCATTCTCATTTTACAGATTAGGAGTCAGGGGCTGGAGAGATGGCTCATCGGTTGAAGGCACTGACTGCACTTCCAAAAGAACCCAAGTTTAATTCCCAGCACCAACATGGCAGCTCACAACTTCCTGCAACTCCAAGATCTGACACTCTCATACAGACATGCATGCAGGTAAAACACCAATGCACATAATAAACAAACAAATAAAACTGATTTTTTTTAAAAAGAGAGATTCTGAAAGACCCTTCATTGCATGGGTTTGTTTAAACTGTAGTCTTCTGAGTGTGGGAAAGGCTCTATACGTTTCGATCAGAACTTCATTTCTTCAGGAAGTTCATCTAGATTTAGGCAGAAAAGAGAGCTTCTTCAGAGGAAAATCTAAAAGGGAATCCCTTTTAGAGGTACACATATGTATGTCCTTTGTTTCCTATATATTATAAAATTTGGGTCCCAAGCCATCCACGCCAAGTCTTTAATAAAGAGGGACTCTGAATGCATCTCTGAATGTGCTAGAGTTGCTGTGTCATTTCACATGTTCATCCTGAGGTCAGCAGGTGCTAGGAAGACCTGGAGGCTCTTTAGAAGGGAATGACTTCCACACTGCATCTAATGGGTTCATATTAGAAGACTTAATTCGTTCCTTTGGGAAAGTGTACAGAGCTTTCATCGCAGGCTTTGTCTGTCCTTCTAAGGCTTGATGTCTACCGGAGCCACACAGATGTTGATGAACTTCAGATTTTGTCTGACTGTCCTGGAATGAGACCCGAGTTCTATATATATTTTAAAGTTGCTGAGTGTTGTCAAGGCTGATGACCACCAACCTTTCTTTGAGAACAAAATGGCATGTATAATTTTTCTGAAGTCCTCATCCATGTTGATGGGATATATTTAGGTAGAACTCCAAGAAAATGGGAGAAACACTGACCAGGGGTGACGAAGTAGGCATTAACTCTCACATGGCTTGGCAGTTGCTGACATCCCCCTGGTGACACCTCTCTGTTTCTGTTGGTGCCCACTGGGGAGGGGCACCGGTCATATGCTATATTTGCTCCCATACTCACCGCTAACTGGGTTTACATCAAGGAGTTAAACTGCATTAGAGAGACTACACTAAGTTGATTTAACCATCACCAGATGTATCTCATAAGCTGATATATGCATGAGTTGCTCGGCTTCCTAGATTTCAGATTAGAGGGGTTCGTTAATGAATGAATTTAAATTTAAATGTCCAAAGATGGAAAGGGAGGAAGTGTGACTACCCAAAGCTGGGAAATTATAAATGTTTAATACCAAGTCCAGGAGTCGTATGAGTAGGTTGCTAAGTGATGAGATGAAACGAAAGCTCATCATGCAGTGCTTGACATGAAAAAACTATGGTAGACCTGAAGATGTCCATCTACAGCCACAGCAGAAAAAATGATGACTTTTTTTTTGAAACATTAACTCATGACATACTTTTCCATACTTGGACTGGGGCCCAACAATTGAGCAATTTAAAATATCCTGATTTCAAATGCTTTATTTGAACATTATCTCTCTTCTCTGGAAAAGAAACTTGAGTTTCCAAAGTTATGTTTTTAAAGGAAAAAAAGAGAAGAGAAGAAAATGTTTAATTTATTCAAAAGGTCCAAAAGTTATAAGATGCATTTGATTAAAGTGCTCCTACAAAACTTAGTCACCAAAACATCTGTGCTGAAAACAATTTTGTTAGAAAAACGAATTTTGTCATCTGCACAGGAAGTGCTTGTGTAATGGGGAAAATATGCAGTGACAGAGCACCAAGCCACTGTGTGTTCTAAATTCCAAGCCTGACATGCTGAAGTACTTGCATAAGTGTACACCTTAATGACCATTGCGTGTGTCAGCCTTTCATCACGCAGGGACTAAAGACATGACGAACGTTGTTGCCAAAGCCTCTGAAAGTAATATTAGGCTTCTCTAGAAAAATAAAGTTCTGAAGAAATTAACTAAGTGAAGTGTAAATTATGTTTGATCTATTTAGAAATGGTCAAGCAAATCTTAACTTATCCTTTAAGGACTTTAACCAATTTAAGTACTCTAAACAAAGGTGAAGAAAATAGGCTTAGTTTTGCAATTCCTTTAACACAAGTTGTTCTCTGAATTGAAGCACTACATCTTCAAGGATCACACTAGCCTGCCACTGTACATTGAGGTTTGTTTGTTTTGTCAACGTACAGAAGTGCTTGTAAGGACCCATCAGTCCCTGGGGCACCTTTGCCCTCCCTTGCTTCAGCCCATCACTAAGGCACAATGCTGAGATACACAGTAAAACATCACCTCACCTGCTTGTCGGTCTCCTGTGCTGACTGAGTAGTCCAGTACTGATGTAATTGGCAGCTAATAAAGAAGAGGTCATCTGGTAGTCAGACACTTCCTAATGATGACTTAGGTGATCATCAAGGTTATACTTAAGTCAACTCCCACAGCTTAGCACTCTCGGTGTTGGGACACACTACACCCCAGTTGCTCACTATCACAATCAAATGTCCAATAAGAAGTCACAAAGACAATCACATGCTCTCCACAAAGCTACTCCATTGCTTGGCTTTTGGTGTACAACCCTTAATATCATAGCATTTTACGTTGGTCTTTAATACAGCTAGGTAAGTCAGAGCTCAGAGACATGCCTGGGCTGACTCCTGCGGTCCTCCACTGACTAGTCCTTGCCCATGTGTCCCCTTCTCCTCCACTGTCATATGATAATGGGAATAATCCTGCAGGTCCACTTTGAGGAGTGATGGCAGAGACATAAAATACAAGCATTGCACCCAGCACAGATAATACCCTCCGCCTCAGGAAAAGTCAAAAAGGTCTTTTAGACCACTGCTTTGCCTGGGTTCAGAAAAACGGAGAACAATGAGGTTCTATTCTTAGTAGGAATGTTGAATCTCATTGGTCACCTAGAATGACACAAAAATAAATAAATCAACAAAACTTTCAAAACTATATCATTTGCGTTGGAAGCAAAGGAAATGACAATATTTTCCTGTTGAATGCTTTCAGTCAATGTTAAGGCTGATCACTTAGTCTCAGAAAATCCAGAAAACTCAACAGCTAGAACGTTCTCCTCTGCTGTGCTTCGTTCTCTGCAGTGGATATGCTTTGTACTACTCCTTTCCACCTGCACCACAATAGGTGAATCCCCAACTTCACTGTGGAATGTTTTAGGTTCGAAAAGAAAGTGTTCAGATTTAATGGTTTTATGGCCCATCAAATCCTGTGTGGTAGCCTCTAATTGCATCCAGCAGCTAAGATTTCTTTAAAAACTTTTTTGACAGTTTAATAAGAATTTGCTGATATACTGGGCATTCCTGGATTGCATTAGACAATGGTGACTTTCTCTATATGCAATCCCAGCACTCCCTCCTGTGGCTATTGTCTACATAACAAGCTAGAAACACAAGGATAGATAGATAGATAGATAGATAGATAGATAGATAGATAGATAGATAGATAGATAGATAGATAGATAGATAGATACATACATACATACATACATAGATACATAGATAGATACATAGATAGATACATAGATAGATGGATATATATATATAATTTCTCATTTTTAAAGTCAAAAAATAAGTAGGCATATGCAACTCCACAGAAGATGGAGTAAAGTTCCATTATGGTCACTCTGCCTACAATGGGAAAGCTTCTCTGGTAATCCTTGCAACACAACAGCAAGCGTTGAAGGAATCAGACTTGGGGCTGAAGAGAAGGCTCAGCTATTAACAGGCTCACAACAAAAAAACAAAAGAGAAATCGGAGTGGTCTACCCATCTTGCAAGACAGAAACCAAATCTAACTATAGCACTATTCTATCAGCTAGGAAGACTTATGATCACTGTAAATGCCTTTCATATGTGAAATACAGACGTGATTTCTTCTTCGAAGAATAAGGACAATAACAATAACAACAACAACAACAAAAAGTGGGGTGGGAGCCAGCTACAGTCTCTTATTTATAGACATAAATATATTCATTAAACATTCGAACAACTTCTAGTTGTTAAGATGTTAGTTAAATAATGTTCCGCAGCAAATCTTTTAGTCACAGCATGAAAAGTCCGGGGTGTTTTCCAGCCATGTCCCTCCACTTGACAAGAGTTTTAGAAACTGTCGTATCTGTTGATGTGTAATTCAAGACTCCTTACATGTGCTCTCATGTATTTCTTAATGAATTTCACTTTCTTTGCTTTATTTCTTTTTCTCAAAATCTAAAGGGTAAAACATGCTGTAAGGGTTTTTTTGTATTTTTATTTTTATTAATTCCAGTATATTCACTTTGTATCCTCCCTGTAGCTCCTTCCCTCCTCCCCTCCCAATCCTACTCCCTCATCTCCTCCCATGACCCTCTTCAAGTCCACTGATAGAGGAGGTCCATCTCTCCTTCCCTCTGACCCTAGTCTATCAGGTCTCATCAGGACTGGCTGCATTGTCTTCCTCTGTGGCCTGGAAAGGCTGCTCCCCCCTCAGGGGAAGGTGATCAAAGCATGCTGTGGTTTTTATTTATATTCCTAGACTATCACATAGGGCTTGCCTTGGGCCTCTTGCTGCAATTAATATTTGGGAATTATCAGTAGTTGACCAGGATATTATACTTAACATCAACTAATTGAATAACATTGAGCAGCATATTCAATGTCACCCATTCTCCGTTTCCACATTAACAGGGTTAAAGGTCATTCCTTAGGGATTTGGGTTAATGTATTTTATAGGATAGTGTTTAAAGAGTAGATGAGATAATAAATTTTAAAATTGGAGACACACCAAATGCTCAATAAGTGTTGGTTATCTTTCCACAGATTTTGAAGTCTCATTTTCTGAATTTCTGAAATATTTACCACATACTTAATTGTGTCTTCAGCAAGACCCAGAGATAAATATGTCCTACCCCAGTCCTATATCCCAGGAGTTCAGTGTGTGAAAAGACAGCAAATGCACACAGGTGCTTACTCCCTGTCCAATCTCTCTAACTGTTGCCAAAAACCACAACAATAATAATAAAGACGTCCCAGGAAAACATATAAGGGCAGATATATACTTTGAACCATCTTTGGTAGTTGGTGAAAATTAATACCATTTTTTAAAGTGTAAAGATCGTTTGCTCTTCTTTGGGATTTTCTGGGGGTTTGTTTGTGTGTGTTGTTTTCATTAGTTTATTTCTCTGGTTCTGCTTCTTGGGTCTTGTGGTGTAAGTATTTCGTTTTCTATGTGGCCCTAACTGCTGTTGACCTCCTCCCTGAACCCTGGTTTCTGAGGTTGCAGACATGTGCCACCATGTTGATCTGGTTTTGTTCTGCAGTTTTCTCATTGACGTGTTTTCCATCGTCTGTTGTTTAGCAGTGGAAAGCTTTTCTTAAAGAACTGTCTTTTGAATAGCACGCATGCTCAGTGATGGCTATGTTTCTAAGGTCCTTCAGAACAGCCCCAAACCACTTGTGACACAATGTGCAAGCCACTGGCCTTGCTTAAGCAGCTGCCTTTATCAGTGAGGAAATAGTAATCCTAGAGAGTGAAAATGACCTGCCACAAGAAGCAAAACCAGTTAGTGGTGACTTTCCACATAAATCAGATGTTGCTGCTGAGCAGCCCGGGGACAGTTGGAACCCACAAAAGTATTTGCTTTGGCCCACACACTGTTGCCCCGAATAGCATTTTAGAGAATTTTGATTTATTTCCCAACATATAAAAACAAGAAATTGTATATTAAAATTGAGATTTCTGGCTTCTTATTAAGACAGTAAGTTCTGGCAGCCTCTCCTCACTTGCTCAGGAACAGTCAGCTAAAACAAGGACTTGACTGCCCCCTTTGGAATACAACAGGCAATCACACTGCCTTCACCATGTGCTTAGACTATTTGGTTCCCTCCTGTACTCTGTGGACAGAAAACGTTTCAAGCTTAGCCATTAAAGGTAATTTTTGAATTCCTCGCATAAAATATAAGATAAAAGAATTCAATGCAAAAAGTAATTTTCATTATGATAAGATCTGGATAGAGTGTGCCTTTGTGGAAGAGGTTATGTATGCAAGAGGAAGATTGGGGAAGCTGGGGCTCCAGGGAGAAAGGAGTGTCATGCCCTGCACTGTCAGTTTTCTGGCATTTCTTTCATCTCTACACTAGAATGTCTGGAACGTAAACGTAAATCTCCCAGTTACATTAAGCGACCTGCTGTTCATTAAAATGTAAAGGGGCCCTGAGTTAGTTCTACCTGGCAACCCTGTATGCATTGACATTGCATTTCAAAATTAAACATAAATGTGGAGCTCATTTTACATCCATCAAGCAGTGGGAAAGCATGGGTCTAGATCATACCTACTTGAGCTCACAGTAGTGATAGGGCAAGACAAAGGGCTTTTGAGTCAGATTTTGGGAAGAAATCTAGAAATCACACAGGGAATGTGAGACTATGAGGCTGTAACAATTTCCAGAACTGTCAAGAGAACATGCTAATTACACAGGTCAGTAATGCTAATTACTCCCTGTGGGTGTGAATGACCATCATTAATTCTCATTGGCCAGGCTGATGGACACACTTTGTCCCGAGATCACAAACTAACCTCTGTCTTTTGAACTTGGAACCAACTTCCTTTCTTTGCAAATAGTTTGTTTCCGCAGAAATACAAAATTTAGGGGCCAGTTAATTAAGAAGTTGACAAAAACTTCCATAATAACTTGAACAGATTTTACAATATTTTTAAGGGTCAGACTTAGAGTTTTTAATTCTTCCTAGGAATAATGAAAGAAATAAGTTAATACATTCTTAATTCTGTGATGATTGAGAGTAATCTACTAAACATAGTGTTGCTCCATTCTTGCTTAAACTTTCCTGTGGCTAACTACATCCTTCACTGAGCTATTATCTCAGTCTACATTTCTCCGGAAGCCAATAGTGTCAGGAAGATTGGACAAGACCTTATCGCTATGAAGAATCCCAAAGTGAGTTAGTGGAAAGGGATGATAAAGAAAGAGTGTCGATGAGCATCAGTTTCTATGCCTCTGTCTCACTGAACGGCAGAATCAGAATGCTCTGTGCGCTCTGGATCACAGAGAGCTGGAGTCTGTTCATCAGTAGCTGTGATCATAAGCTGAGAAGCCCTCGACACTGCCAACCCAGCCCACAGAAGACTTCTGTGAGCAAGCACAAAATGCCAAGTTTAGGGTGATGAAAGACAGAAGGAATGAGTTCAGATACCCAAGTCACCAGCAGTGTCAGCTTGAGGGCCCTTCCTTGTCCTGCCAAAGAAACTCATTAGCCCACACCCAAACGCAAAAAACATGGCCAAATCCACAGACCACCCAACAGTCTTTGCTCTGAATTGATGACCATTAATTTAAAAGATTAGTTCCAATATTAAATAGAACACAGCATAGATGTTCATGAGAACACAGACAGAACCCTGAGGAATGCTGGGGTCCATGAGGATGTTCCTTGGTATACATCGGTGTTATAACCTGAGATGTTATGGGTCAGATGGGAACTTCATCAAAGATCTTGGATTCTTGAACAGGGTTTGAATCTCTGACCCCTATTCTTTATGCCTTTCCACTTTATTCAAATATAGATTTGTGTTTCGGTGTCTTGGCGTCCTGTTCTGCACACACCTAGAGCTATAAATTTCTGGCTTCTGATGTTGTAGCTCCTTCAGGACATTTTCAAAGCAGCACACAGTTCTCAGGAGCCACTGTTCTGAAGACAAACTGCTGGGATCTGGACAATTCTTGTCACTTATGAATCATGTAGCCCTGACTGATGTGACTGATCTTATATGTGTCTCAGTAGGTTTGATCATGTAACTGCTTCTCTGGGCTTTCTGAGGATACAGTAACTTGGCAGCTGTGATATAATCAGACAAGTGCTGAATGGTGGTAGTTTTTGCTAAATAAATCTAAAAGGGTGAGAACTAATGGGCACTTAATATCAGCTCATGGTGATTGTCAGGGAACATAAGGTTTGATGACTAGTCCACCTGGTCTATAACCTAACACTTTCTAAATAAGCATTTTCATTTCATTTTAGCCCCTCCTCACAAGAACCATGGGCTTTAGAACCATAGGGAATAAGTTAGAGATCATGTCATTACTAGTTCTAAAAGCAGTTCTCTGAAATTTCAGTGATTTGTGCACACAAATAGGACAGCAATCCCAAGTAAGGGAATGTATCTAAAACAATCCCCTGGCCCCACAGTGACTTACCAGGAGAGCTCTGCCAACTGATCTGCTTGCCTCCCACTGTTTCTGTTCCCTGAGCTATTTTCTGGTTTCATCTCCTTATAGGAGATGGGCCAAATTCACAGACCAAAAAATGGGCCCAAAGTGAGAAGAACATAATCTCCCCCTCAGCCACTTCTTAAAACTAGTAAATTACAATAAGCATCTTCATGTACATTACAATAGGCATCTCCACCATCCAATATTGTTTCTGGCTACTTTAAAAACATGAAATTGTGAGCCATACTACCTTTTGTGAATGCTTTTTTAAATGATTCAAGTATGGTAGCTAGAGGTCTATAATCCCAGTGCTCAGGAGGCTGAGGCAGAGGAATCAGGCTGAGATACACAATGAATTATTATAAAAAAAAATAAGAGAAAAAGAAAGATGGTAAGATTAAGATTTTTAAAAGACCTAAAAGGAGACCGATCATAATCACATTCTGTGTCATTTTCAAACATTTGTTTTTTTTGGCATGCTTGCCTTTTTTTTTTTCATTTTATCTCTAATTAGATATCAGTGCTTGCAACACCTACCGAATAACAAATAAAACCAAGGAAATTCTTGTACAATTTTTTTTCTAAAAAGACAAAATACAGCCTCTTATGGAACTCATATCTTATATCTTTGATAAAAAAGTGCCAATTTCTTAGATTCCTGACTTCTATTCTTTTATCCATGTTGGAGACTGCACATTTCTCCAAAATCACACCAGACATCAAAACATTAAAATAACAACTTTACATCCCAAAATAAAATATATGATAATGACTTACATTGCTTTTCACATTACTAAACAAACTATTTCCACTTGTTGTGTCTCTGTCTCCATTCATGAATGTCTTATTTTCTTACTTTTGTCTTGGTATCACTGTCTTCCTCAAGGGTTATTTACATCATATGAACATTAGCCCTTTGCTTCTCTTATTTTCTCAAATATTTTTCAGTTCCTCAAAAAAAAAACATTTACCAGTATCCTATGAAATATTTCCTCTGAATATTTATGGAAATTTTGGTGCCCTCAAGTTTTAATCTAATATGCCCACTTCTCTGCTTTTGTTTTTTTTACCTGACATTTCTTTAAATAGATCTACCCTATTACACTCATTTAGTCCACTCTCCCATTTCCCACATCCCTCCCCCAGGGCCTGTGTGTTTCTGGATTACCAAAAACAAACACCTGGAGTCTGAGGCCACTCTTGTGCATGTGGCCCTGTATTAAGGATGCTGCCAGCCTGTGACATATGCTTACACAGTACAACCTTCTTCTGTCAAAGCAAAATTTCTATGCTCTTGGCAGAAATCTGTGGGAGTCATTTCAATGAAGAAGGAACTTCCCTGAAACACACACTAGAAAGTTGAAATATAAAGGAATGTAATTTTTTTAGTATATTAGTAGTAGTAGTAGCATGTTAGTATATTATTGTTAGGATATTTAGTATAGTCCTGGGAAGGGTGTTGAGGAAGGAGCTTTATTTGTCTGTCTCTCTTTTCCTACCTCGGACAGTGGCCAGCTCCCCGTCTGCATGAGCCATGCACTGCATGGCAGTAGCCCCCACACATATTGGCATGCTGACTCTCTGTCCTAAAATGGAAGTCGACAGGTCGATATCAGCAACATTTCGGAGCATCCGTGGATAAAGCTTCCATCTGGAAGTTAAAAGAATATTGATGTATGTAATTTAAAATTTTTAAAGTGTAACCGAAACTTTTAACATATTTTAAAAGAGAAAAATTTATTTTTTTCATTGAGACAAAGTTAAAGAAAAGTGGAGTTTTAATGTTTGCTAGCATCAAAAGTAAACAAGATGACAATGAAGATCACATCACATGACATTCCATTATATGTGGCACTTGTCTTTTTTGTGAATTTGTTACAGTTTTAAAATATAAAAATGGAGGTGACAATGGCCTTCCATGTAATTTTTACTGAACTATGACTGACAGCAGAACTCATCTATGTCAGCACATAATTCTGAGAGTTATGGCAAAACCAGGCAGCCATGTAATGGCCAAGACATCCACATCTCAGCCAGTCAGCTGAGCTTCAGATTTCCTCGTTTCCTTATGTCGGGAAATTTTGTCCTCAAACCCGATAAACATCAGCCTGTGTTTTCCATTCTCATCTTCTACCTTTAAAGAATATCGTATGAAGGACTTATACAGCAGCCAACCTCTGAATCCTGCACAGTGTGCTCAAAACCATTTGTGCTGCTGCATGTATAATTAGTTTGTACCTTTGGGTGATGAATATTATTTCACCTCATGGAAAGTACCCAAGTTGTTTATTCACTCCTGGGGATACTTAGGGCATTCCATTTTGTATTGATGATAAACACAGTAGCCATAAACATCCAGTTATAGGCTTTGGGGTGAATGAAATTTCTATTTTACTTTCCCCAGGCCTAGATGGAAAGTCCTGGAGGTTACATTCAGATTCCAGAAGGTTTGGATCTTCTCTCTGTAACAGAGAGTAGCTCAAGGCAATTGCTTTTAGTACTATGATTATTTTCTTCAAAGCTATTTAACTAAATTCATGTTTACTGAAAAATGATAATAAGGGAAGAGTTAAATTTTTGGTTGTTTTATTAGTTAAACCTTTTCCTCAGAATAGTTAATAGGAATTAAAATTTTTAATTTGTGAAAATTATTGTAAATGATATTTTTCTGTGATTCCTCTAAGTTAGGACAGAAGTTACTATTAAGCCAACCATCAAAATTTTTCCATGTCTTACAGACAGTAAATTATCTTTTCCATCAGTAGGATGTGTATTTCCTACTTGTGTATGCTGATTATTCTCCTGTTGCAAGCAGACTAAGTCTGAGCATTGTTATTATAAACGTCTTCTTTAGACACACATACAGGCCCAACCAACAGTCCAGCTGATTTTTCTGTATTTAACTGTACTCCAAACAGGTTGTTCTTGTAAATACAGTGAAGAAGGTCTTTATATTGAAAAAATGAGAGGAAATTCCTTCATTGACTAAAACTTGTTTTTTTCAGGAGCAGCAGCAGCAGCAACAGTTTTGCCTTTAGGACTTGTTAGAAAGAGGTCTGTAATCTCACACAGTAAACTAAAAACATCTCATCCCTGGACAGCATAAGAAAGGAGTTTTAGTGTGTGTCTCCTGAGCTGTTATTTGAACATCCTAATTGTCATCATTTTCCATCTCACTCCGTGTTCTGTTCCTGGAAAATCTCTTCTTCACTGTGGACACGTGAGCATGACTTTCTCATCTCCATTGAAGGGGAAGAGACAGCCCTGGAGGGAGTTTTATTACCGATAATCTCTAAGAGAGTTGATAGAATGAGAGAAAGAGATTTTAATAGTGGGGACAGACACATCATCTTTGAAAGGCATTAATATCAATATTTACTTTTGGCTAAAATAATAATGGAAGCAAAAAATAAAAAATAAAAAGGAAGCCAGAAAAGAATAATGAGAAGCACGAACTGTGGAGCATCAGGGCTCTCTCTCTCTCTCTCTCTCTCTCTCTCTCTCTCTCTCTCTCTCTCCCCTCCCTCTTTGTACGTACATGCATGAGCGCACTCGCACATGCATACTCATGTGTAAAAGGAGCCTTTTAAAATGTCACCATTTACAAACCAAGCTCCTTCTGTCCGTGAGCAGCAGCCTTACCCTCGTCCACTTGGAGGCGCAGTCGCCTTAGTAACCACATACTCCCGCTTTCCATCAAGACATTTTCAAATATTGCAGAGACTCTACAGACCTTACATTTCGGGGCAAAATTAAATAAAGCCAGCTGAACAGGACGGTGGACATTCTCTAAAGTCTCCTCTAGGTTTTAGTGTTTTCCAAATAACAGAAACTTTGCTAGAAAGTTTCAACAGATTTTTGACCACAAATTTAAACAGCTATCACCTCAATCAACAAATAACGCTTCATTATAACCTTTTGTCGCACCTGACATCTGTTTTAGGAAGAGCCTATGAAGATGGAGAGAACAGCTGGACCACTGAGTGATGAACCTTCTTTAAAATCCAAAATGAATAAATGAAATTATAACAGGACTTTCAGCTTACACTTCACATAGCACAAAGGCCTAGGTTCTAACTAACCAACCAAAAACTTACAAGAGACATAACTGCTCCCTGAAAGTGTTCACAAATTCCATAGCACGGAAGTCTTTCGCTCATGTCTCACAGGACTTGGACTGACACAGGAGTCCTAAAATACCAGCACATGTGTCCCAGTTTCTCCATCTGAACTCCCCACTCACAAACTTTAAGCAAATGATTGAAAAAGCTCCTTCCTTGCTTGTTTCATGTACCAGCCGAGAGAGATGCTATGACATTGCTACTTATGTAACACCGAAATGCCAGTAGTGGGTCTGCAATGTTTCTCAAATAACGAAGTGAGGCTGACGTTGCTTTTTTTTACCAGATAGTTTGAATGAAGCCTCCCACTTGTCAGTGTCAATGGAGATGCAACAGGAAGGAGGCAGCTTCTACTTCTGAAGTCATAATCGGGCTTTATTCCTAAATGGCGAAGTCAGTTTCCATCAGGAAAAGCATCGGAGTGTGCGACGATGCTGGGGGAGGGGACTCCTTTATGTCAGTGTGTGAAAGAATAGTGCAGTTCACTTTTCCAAATTAGCCCCAGTCTGGTCAGGCCATTCAATATGAAGCAGCCCAGCATTCTGACAGTTGCTTTATTTTTATACATTGTAGGTGGTTCAACTTATTCATCCTTTCTGGCCATGATAATGCCAGTCCTCAATCATACCAAGAAACATCTCCAAGCATCTGCTGGGTCACACAAGTGGCCCAAGAATCCAGAACTCCAAAATGTGGTTGCCAGATCTGAGCGCTGATGGACAGTGCCAGGGAGGCCGTTCCCTGTACTTGTGGGAGGGAGGGACATGAACTCCACAAAGGCCTTTGAAACGCTCTCACCTCGTGTCACAGTTATGTAAGGGCGGATACTTTTGTAGCCTCATTTAAAACAAAAGGAGAAACCTCAGGGTGACTTCCTTCCTGCTATCAAGCCAATGCCACCAAAGCCCGAAGAAATCCTCTTATTTCCACAGGACTATCCCAATGGCACAAAACAGGGATGATGGGCCATGCAGGGAACCTCAACACAAAGGAGTTCTTGAGATGTCAGACAGGTGATCCTGACTGGCATTTGCTGTAGACAAACACTAAGAACTGGATGTTCTCTGGGGAAATTTATACAATGCCTTTTTATTTCTTCAAAGAACCAAAAGAAGTATCAAGTTTCATGAAAGACGTGGCACTGCAAACACAGTTGCATTATCTGTGTCGCTGGGATAAACCAGTCCACACCTAGGATGGCATTTCTAGTAGGATAGAAGCAAAGACACTCTTCTAGTTGGTGACAACTTAGAAGTCATCAAGTCTTCTATGCCTCAGAAAGTTTCTAGAATTTCTATGATGAAGAAGGTAGTCTGTTTTACTGTACCTGTTTGCCCCTTCTCTTGGGTAGCATTTTACATCGTTGCCACCCATTAGATTATGGAAACTGAGTCAACGCTGAAATGTACATTCCTTTCTATCTTTGTCTACCCTGGTCCCAGCTTGTAGCAATCCTCTCTGTGGAAACAGTTCAAAGTATACATCAATCAATTATGCAGGCATGTCAGCACTTTCCTGGAGCACTCAGGGAGCAGAGCTGAGAGGGGACTGCAGGCTAGCCTGGTGCACATGGCCAGTCAGACACCACACAGAACTATTTAATGGGACTGTAAGCAAGTCAGTGACTCGGATCCCATGTGCCGGGATGTCTAACAAGATAGAGAAGTCTACGTAGAAATGGAACGGGTGCTCAGCAGCAGCAATGCTCAGACACCAACCCTACATATCTTTGGCTATAAAAGCCCCATAGGGCTAAGATGCTGCTTAAGAAGAGCACTCAGCAAAACTAATATCCTGGTGAGCACAGTGCCATGACCCAGGAAGGAACATTTTTAGAGCAGGAAATGTGAAGAAGCCTCCATTGTTTAAAAAATAATAATAATTTGGGAACCTGCAGAACTTTAAGTGCCTGCGCTGTTAACCAGCTCCCCACCCACAACTTCCCCAGCATTTGTGTTCAAAAACGATTCAGAAAACACCTCATCGAGGACTCCAGAGGTTGTGGAGATGTCCCATCCTCCATGCTATCACTATCCAGGCTCCACCACCAACGTCTGTGCACAACAGGTGCTGCCAACAAGAGACAGTCTTAATTAAAATTATTTAACTTCTCCCAATTTAGAAACATTAAGGTGATTCTAGTCACTTCGTCCTATATCAAAGAAAAACGCTTAATGAATCATCATAAGTGGGGAACCCTGATATCTACTGCCATCACTAAGGAAGAATAATAGCATGGAAAGAGTGCGCTATAGAAAATTCTCTCAGCTTCTCGGCTGAAAGAGGGGGAAAAAGCCACTTAAAGTTATTTTATTTTTTTGTTTTTGCCATGAAAAGAAAGCATAAACCATGTCACTTACATTTTGTGTCTGAAATATAAAATCCTGGAAAAACTAATTTGGGAAGAGAGATGAAGCACTTTACAAAAGGTGTGAGACAGCAAAGGTGAGAGATGAATGCTACACAGACATGTCTAAGGTGAAAGTGTAGACAAGTCATAATGAAAATGAATGCTAATGGAGACAGCCAGCAGGATGGGAACTTGCAGAGCAATGATCCTGCAGGGTTGACTGGTAGGGGGCTACCTAACACTTAAAGCTGCACACAAGTGTTCTCTGTCACATTCTAATAAAAAGAAGATGGATTCATCAGTGCTTATGACAATTTGTGCACATAGCTAAAGCCATTACTGCCACAGTTCCAGTAAAGGCAGAGCTCACTTTTGCTGTCAAGATTTCTTACATACCAGGAATTTTCTACCCTTTGTTAGATACGAATCCAGGCAATCATTTTCACACCATCATATAAAACTACATCTCATTTTTGCGCAATGTCACTGCGAGGTATTAAAACACAATTTTCAATAATAAAGTTTCCTACCTAGAAAACGCTCGGATATTATCAGCCAAGGTCTCCTGGTCGTTCGCCCCAGACTTGTAATAATCAAATACTGACTTTGGAAGCACCGATTGAGCATGTTGTTCATAGTCGTTGATGCAGACCAGCCTGGGCAACATTGTGGCAGGGGACAGCAGCTCAAATATCCTGGAGGGCTTTCATGGATTGCTTTCTATGCTGAGGCCATTCCATTATTTGTCAATTATTAATAGACTTTTGCCAAAGTTCATATTTAATTCTCTCTTGCTTACATCAAATGAGCAAACATTGTATGCCTAGACTTTGACATTTCATTTGCAGATTAACCACCAAATGTACCTAAAACACAGGGTTAGAGATGTGGAGGAAGCATAAATGTGTAGGGCCTATCACACTGACAGCAGAGGAAAAGGAGCTAAGAGCTAAGGGGCTTGCCTGAAGCCACCGTTGGTTCAGTTCTACAACACGCTGGCTCTTCCAATAGTCCATAACTTTGCATTTTCTTTGGCACCCACATGAGCTGACTCTTCATTTTCCTTTCACACTGCTATAATGCACATGCCATATAAAAACAATAGAAAAGGTTATAAAGTAAATAATTATCCAGTGACTACAGAACTTCTGTACAAGTAAATTTGACCCAATCATAAATATGTGGCTTTAATACAGAATGTTATAGCTAAATCTCAATTTTGTATTGCTCTTGGGGTGACTGAGGGCAGTATCATTCTAAAGAACTGTGTAATCTCAATCTTAAATTCTTCGCTGTCATGGAATAGCTGGGGAATATTTGGGTGTGCAGTGCATAGCTACAAGAGCAATGGAGTTGACCTAAGCTAGGCCTGGATTTCAACCTAGTAGGTTACACAGGTGTTCAACAGTTGAATTCTAAATGCTTAAGTCTGTAAAAACTTTCTCCGTTGAAGCTGGGGCCTTCCTTTCCAATCCACATGGTAGGCTGAGTGCTGTGGGATCAGTGGATGCTCTAGGACAGGCCTCAGTGAAGAAGTTAAAGTGAAGCATAAGCCACCATAACCTCTCTCTTAGGTGAAATTACTCTTCCTGTGTGACAGGCTTTGAGTGCCACAATGTATGCCTGACAGTTTTCAGGGTCTCCTCTAGACTCACTTCCTGATCTTCACTGAACAGTTGTCAGGTAGTGCACTTTTGATAAAATCCAAACCAAGAATTATTAATGCCACATCTATGGGGAGGTGTAAAGGATATAGCATTGGTGAAAATACAGCCCACAGACTGGGTTTTTTTTTAATTTTATTTAATTTTTTTTATTTATTACAATTTATTCACTTTGTATCCAGCTGTAGCACCCTCCGTTGTCCCCTTCCAATCCCACCCTCCCTCCCTCTTCTCCTTCCCTAGTTTACTGATAAGGGAGGTCCTCCTCCCCTTCCATCTGACCCCAGCCTATCAGGTCTCATCAGGACTGGCTGCATTGTCTTCCTCTGTGGCCTGGCAAGGCTGCTCCCCCTTCAGGGGGAGGTGACCAAAGAATCAGCCACTGAGTTCACAGCAGAGACAGTCCCTGTTCCCATTACTAGGGAACACACTTGGAGACTGAGCTGCCATGGGCTGCATCTGAGCAGGGGTTATCTCCATGCATGGTCCTTGGTTGGAGTTTCAGTGTCAGAAAAGACCCCTGTGCACAGATTTTTTGGTTCTGTTGCTCTCCTTGTGGAGCTCCTGTCCCCTCCAGGTCTTTCTATCTCCCCCTTCTTTCATAAGATTCCCTGCACTCTGCCCAAAGTTTGGCTATGAGTCTCAGAAAAGTTCCTAGAACTTTATATGTAATCAATGGCTTAGTTTGGACCTGAAATCACAGGAGACCCACAGAGCCTAGCCAACTGTCATATAAAATCCCCATAATGTTGGTCACCAAGAGGAGCAGAAAACAGAGTAAGGATACATGCCCTTCTACTCTTAACAAAATAACTAGTAGCTGAGAAAAATGGCTCCATGGTGATACATTGAGGAAAATGAAAGCAGAAATGAATATAAGCCTGAAACTGTTTTGGAAAAAGGGTTTTGACTGAATCAAAGGAGATTTGTTCTGTTTATCAATGATTTACTGTTTGGATTGATACTGAACTATACATAGGCATATTCCAATGTTTCCCAGTGGTTCAGGCAACCCATGAAAACTGTAATTGCAGCTGTCAATATCCAGTAATTCCCACCAAAGAATGAAAACTCTAAATTGTTCAGTTTAAAATCACTATGAGAATGTGCTAACTTTGTGGCTTTCCTAAGCAAGCATCCCAGTTTGATAGCAGAATCCTTATGAAACTTGATCAAGGAGTCTTAACTACCCCATCTTGACAGCAGGATCACTGGAAAGTTGATGAAAGGATTAGCTACTTCTCAGCACAGATTCAAGTTTTGTAAAGTAACCGCCTTCTTTTATATAGTCCACCCTTTGCAACAACTGCTAAAACTATTAGTCGTACCTTGCAATTTACGTAATAAGGATGATGAGGCAGTTTAGCACTGTTTAATGAAGTTTAAGCAGGTCAGAAGAGCCAGAGATCCTCAAAGTATGATCCTGGACCAAGAGCTGGGCAGCTTCTGGCACCAGGTGCCAAAGGCTGATGTGCATCTTCTGGCTTCGCTGCTGAGGAGACCATTTAGGCAACTGGGTTGAGTCATGCTGGCGACTGGGACTCAAAATACAATTTGAGAACCACGGTTTGGGCAAGAAAGGAAATAAGGAAGGAGGCTGGGATTTTAAAACCAACTGACCAGCACATCCTCAGTGCTCCTTCAGTTACAGGCCATGTAACTGAAGTTACTTTCAAAGTGCTGTCTTCGAAAGTAAACTGTGGAATGTGCGGTCCTCAAGTCACTTCATTTATGTCTTTGTGGATAGGAATAACAGGAGTTGGAGCTTATCATCCTTTGCTAATCATGACAATCGCAATTCATCCAGAGACAATAGTCTGTAAAACTTCCTTGGAGGCCCTGCACAGCAGGGTGCTTAAGAAGAGCAAGGGGGGGAGAAAAGAGCATGGGCTAGAGAGATGGAACTATTTGCTCTTCCAAAGGATGTGAGTTCAATTCCCAGCACCCACATGGCAGCTCAAAACTGTCTCTAACCCCAGTTTCAAGGGATCTGATGCCCTCACACTAGCGCACATAAAATAAAATTAATATCTATATCATATAGATAGGTATAGACATATAAAAGAAGAGCAGACAAGTTTAGGTTTTACTCACGTGGCTACAGGGTGCATTTACGTGCAGCTGCAGTGACCCTGATCTCAATTCTGAGAATCTGGACGAGGCTAATGCACTTTTCTTCATAGCGGCTGAAACACTGGAGCCTTGGCTTTTCTTTTTTAATACTGGACTTAGTAAAGCTTAATTTACTTTTCATCCTTACTATTGTAACAATAAAACCTTCAATAACACACCCCATCGTCCAACGCCTTCAGAGAGTTCTCAGGCCACAAGACTGTCCTTAGGAACATTCACCTGCTCCTAAATCTCCAGTAAAATTCAAGCTTGAGCTCAACCAACAAGAACTCTATATCCTCCTGGTGCTTTGATCCAATATGCAGTTTAGACTCTTGTTGGGAGAATGTCTGATTTCCTGGTTTTATACTTTAAAAGGTTTTTTGTTAAAATGAGGAGTAATATTTAGGGGACCAATGAGTCAGTTCCACCATCCTTGGCATTAAAAGAGACCAGCTCTCTAGCTTTAAGAGTAAGCAAGAACCCCAGGCACACTGGATGGCAGAAGACAGAGTCTCCTACAGGCACAAAGTACGTTTCCATGATTATTCATGACTTTGGCATTCATTTTCACAAGCTTTTGGTCTTTTATTTTCTATCTTTGTGAAATATTTTGGACATTTTTCTTTTTTTAATAAATTTATTTATTTTTATATCAATCACAGGTTAGGTTTTTTGCATCCCATGCTTAGCCCCCTCCCTCATTCCCTCCCACCCTCCCCAACCCTTCCTCATCTCCTCCCCACCCCCTCCAAGTCCACCAACAGGGGAGGATCTCCTCCCCTTCCATCTGATCATCTTGTCTCCTCAGGGCTGGCTGCAATGTCCTCCCCTGGGATCTAGCCAGGCTGTTACTCCCTGGTGTATATGGGGGAGGGTCAAAGAGCCAGCCATTAAGTTCAAGACTGAAACAGTCCCTGTTTCCCTTACTAGGGTCTTCAGTTCAACAATGAGTTATCATGGGCCACATCTG
>CM053748.1:2138269-2194121 GCA_028658305.1 Pachyuromys duprasi | reverse complement strand
GTGTCTCCGCTGAATTAAAATCTCCCCTGCTTATGGGTGTTTCTGGTGGGGCCATGGTGTCCTGATTTTTGTTGGGTGAGTTCTTTCGCCGATTTCTGGGCATTTGTTTATATATAATCAAGGAGCTGTTTGTGCTTTAAGGCTGAACTTCAGACTGGGACTGTCAATCTCTTGTGTTGGGAGTATTTTTCAAGAAGATCAGGGAGTCCGGTGGTTTGTTAGTGTGTGTGTTGTTGTCTCAGTTGAACTCTGTTGTGGGCTCTGTGTGCCCGGCTTTGTGCTCTGTGCTAGAAGCTGTGAGCACTGCAGGCTGGTCACCCTTCTGGTCTGGAGGCTTTGCTCCTCACACTGTGTTAGATGCTGAGTGTCCCATTTTGAGATATCAGCTGGGGGCTCTGTGCTCTGCCCTGGGCTTGCTGCTAAGGGCTCTCCCCTGGACTGGAGACTTGGCACTCCCTTCTGGGCCAGGGTCTGTGCACCACGGTCTGAGATGATATTTGGGGCACACACAGTGGGTCTGGATTGGTTGCAGGCGTTGCCAAGCAGTGTGTATCCGCAGTATGCAAGCCTGTCTGAAATGGTGCCGAAGGCCTTCTCAGACCGACCTGTGGACACACACAGGGACTGAGGTGGTCACTGGCGGACCCGCATGTGCAGGCCGGTTAAAAGTGTCTCCTAGGCCCTCTCAGTCTGAGATGTTTCTGGTGGGCTTGATTGGTGTGCACCTGCTAAATGCTCACCGGTAGAAGCAGAACCCAGGTCCTTCCCAGACTGGCCTGTGGACACACACACACACACAAACATACACACAGGGACTGAGGTAGTCGCTGGCGGGTCTGAGCAGTGTGCGCCCTGCAGTGTGCAGGCCAGTCAAAACAGTCTCCTAGGCCCTCTCAGTCTGGTTCGTGTACCCACACACACACTGGGACTGAGGTGGTTTCTGGTGGAAGCGATTGGTGTGCTCCTGGTGTATGCCCGCCAGGTCTTTCTCTGACTGGCCCTTGGACTCACACACGGACTGAGGTGGTTATTGGCGGACCCGCAGTGTGCAGGTCAGTCAAAACGGTATGTGGTTCCTCCTCCGTCTGGCCCAGAGGCTGTGAGACCCAGTCTGGTATTGGGGCTGCGGGCGCCCAGCGCGGCTGCTCGTTCAGATCAGGGCTGTGCACCGCCGGTCACCGGAGATTTTTCCGGGGAATAACTGGGTGTCCCTAGGATTTTCCCACTTGATTTCCTCACTGTAGGAGTTCCGCTCACCTGGCAATCACAAATGCTGGTGTTTTAGGTCCCAGAGTTCAGTCTCCTGGTCGCTGCGTTGTTTCTGCTATCCTACTCCTCAGACACAGTGTTCTCTCCTGGCAGCCATCTTGGATCCCATCAGTAATGTGTTCTTAAGCTCCTCCATGTTGCTGGTGTCTGGACATTTTTCATAACAGTTTTTCCTTTGCACTTTTGCACTTGATTGATGGCTTTCTTTATGGATTTTGAGTAGAGAATATTTTCTGTTATGTATGTATAAGTATATTTTCACTAAATTCTTTTTATAATTTCTTAATAAAATTTTTATTACTTTTAATTATCTGTGTGTGTGAGTATGAGCGAGAGTTTGTGCATGTGATTACAGTGTCCACAGAGGCAAAAAGAGAAAAGTTTTATCTCCTAGAAGTGGAGTTACAGTTGTGAACAGCCACCTGACATGGGTGCTAAAACTTCAACTTGAGTGTTGTGCAGGAATCCCCAGCCCTTCACAAAATTCTTGACTGGCTTTCACATCCTAATTATGCTTAAGTCAGCTTCAAATATTCATAATAGAGATCTTGTGATACTCAGTCTCCATGTTTTCCCATTCTTTCTGGTTTTCTTTTTCTCTATTACCTCCTTTAATCATGTCCCTCCCTTCCTCCCTTCTTTTATTCTATTCATTGTTTCTTTATATCTGTCCATCTCTTTCCTTTTAGATGTCCCTTCATTCTGTACTTTTTCTCTCCTTAATTCTCTTTCTTTTAATTTTCCCTCCTCTCTGCCCCATCTTCTGTCACAACCAAGTCATAGACAGGCAATTTCCTTCTACCTATTTAGCTCACTTTCTGCACCTAAAAAGGTCTTTGGGTAAACTTTTCACAAGAGGCCTTGGCTTCCCTCTGAGATCCTGACTACTAGATGAGGTTAAAGGGTATGCAAATGTTTACAGGCTTCTTTGGAATGTTTTCTCTCTTGTCCTCTGGAACTGAACTCGGCATACAGTTTCCTACGGAGGGTACAGAGGTTCAGATGAATTGAACTTGCTCTACATTGATCTGATAACCAGTGAATATTCACTTTCGTTATTGTTGTAGATAGCCGTGTAGATTTTTTTCTTTTCTTTTCTTTTTTTACTTGTTTGTTTCCTCCTATTTTGTTTGATAATGTTTTTACAAAAACATGATATATTATAAATATACAGGTAAGAGACTTCTGGTCAAAACTCTGAAACTAAAAATGTCATCAAAAATTTACAAAAATCAACTGACCTAGGGAATCAGGCTGGAGAAACTGAATGGCCCTGAGCTTGTAGTTCAACTTCTGACTTCTGGGTTGTGACTGCTCTAGTAGTATGTATGGCTTTTTAAAATGTTTTAAAATCATTCATTTTCTTTTTTTGAGATTATAATTACACAATTTCTCCCTTCCCCTTTTTCTTTCCAATCCCCTCTCATAAACTCCTTCTTGCTCTCTTTCAAATTCATGACTCTTTTTTTTCACTGATTGTTATTACATGCATATGTGTACATGTATATACATATATATTCCAAAATACATAAATATGCCCTGCTCAGAGTATCATAATGTTACTTGTATGTATGTTTTCAAAGATTGAATAATCAGTTGGTGTGCTCTGATCTGGGGAAGACTATTTCTCCTGCTCTTGGCAGTTCTTAGTTATATAAATGGATGAGTTTCCTGCATTTGCCCCAACACCTTATTAGTTTTGTTTTGCTTTCCCATCGTCCATTATCTAGTATGGGGTCTTTACCTCTTAACATAACTCACAGTTCCTCTAGCTCTTTCCCATAGGCCGTCCCAGTTTTCCATTTATCTGATCTTCATTCTTTTCGGCCATCCACTGACTTTACACAGCCACCACAGTTGCATAGGATCCAGAAAGGGCAAGAGCAACCAAAAAACAGAACACTATAAGACAGAGCCACTGACACCAAGAAACACCTCAAACACCCTAACTCCAGATCTCAGCATGTAACTGCAATCCCAGCACAAAAACACAGACATGAACAACCACAATGTTTTCACCAGAACCCAGTAATCCTATTACAATAGGCCCTAAGAAATGCACTAAATGGTTCTGGTCAAGATGGCTGTATTTAAAAAATTAGAAATATATCTATTTTCATAACCTGAATAAAATTTTTGTTCCAAATGGGTTAAGAACCTCAAAATAAGGCCAAATACCCTGGATCTAATATAAGAGAGAATAGGGAATAATCTCAAGGTCATTGGAACAGGAAAAGACTTCTAGAACAAAACACAGATAGCATAGCATTAGGACCATCAATTAGTAAATGGGAGCTTATGAAACTGAAAAGCTTCTGTATGGCAAAGCAAAAGGCTACAGAGTGAAAAGATACTCATCAGTTACACATCTGATAGAGTTAGTAACTAATATATATAAAGAACTAAAACCGAAACAAATAACAACAACAAAACACGTGACTACCAAGATGACCCAATCAAAAATGAGATCCAGACCTAAACATCAGAGAGTTCTCAAAAGATGAAACACAAATGGCTGAGAAACATTTAAGAAATGTTCACCATCCATAGCTATTAGAGAAATGCAAACTAAAACTACTTTGAGATTTAATCTTATGCCAGATGGCCAAAATCAATGAAACAAATAACAGCTCATGCTAGAGAGGGTTTAGAGTAAAGGGAATGTTCATCCATTATGGTGAGAGAACAAGCTTGGACAGCAGCTATGGAAATTAATGTGCTGGCTCCTCAGGACACTAGGAATCAATCTGTCAAGATCCACCTATACCACTCTTGGCACATACACAAAGGACTTTACATCCTGCTACAGAGATACTTGCTCATATATGTTCATTGCTACTCTAGTCAGAATACACAGAAAGTCTAGATGTCCATCAACTGATAAATATATAATGAAAATATTGCACATTTACACAATGCAATATTATTTCGCTATTAAGAAAAGTATGCAATTTGGAGGAAAATGAATGGATCTAGAAAAAAACATCCTGAATAAGGAGAATCTAGAACAAGAATATTAAATTGGAAGGGTAACAGAAGAGAAGTGTACATGAAGGAATATGGGAGGGACAAATAACAACTACTGGCCACTTGAAAATCATATGAAAACTATTATTGAAGCGTCCTAAAATATATACGTATATGAAACAGATCTCAGTGGATCTCAAATAATAGAGACAGTGCCTCAGCGAGACATATGATACCAACAAGTAAAACCTCCAGTGCTAGAAATGAGCTATATCTTGTTATTGGTCAAAAGGATCTCCTAAAAACCCACCAACACCACAGGCTATTACCAAGGTATTGAGTGCTCTATACAATTTGATGGTAAGACATTGCTGAAGACACTGCTTACCTATCTCATCAAAAATGTAGAGGCCAAGCTGGTAACTATCTAGAAGTCATCCCTACTGCCCAGCATTCATGATGCTGGGTGTTATTCTGATGGAAAATTGTAATCATCACTACCTCCCAGCTACAAACTCTGTGACCTGTAATAGTGACTGGCCTATAGGATATTCGGGTGTAATAGTATCACAAATATTATGGAAGTAACCAACCATTTTTAATTGGAGTTAATGCCCACTCCATGAGATGGAACCCATACCTGACACTGCTACAGTAGTCAAGAGCCTGACACTAGAGAGGTAATGGGCCTCGGGGAAAACCAAATACTATAATTCTGCAAAAGAAACAGAGCAATAAAATGACCCCAATGACATTCTGCTATACCCATAGATCAGTGCCTGACCACTCATCCGAGAAGCTTCTTCTTGAAATGGATAAGAGCTAAGGCAGAGACTCACAACTGGACAATGTGCAAAGAGTAGAGAGATTTTGGAGTACTCAGTCTTAAATGAGATGTCATCATCAAAGCCTGTAAGGCTTAGGAATCTAAATGAAAGAGGAGGCAAGAAGACTGTAAGAGCCAGAGTTGATGAATGACTCCATGAAACAGTGCATTCTAGACACAACAGAATGGATGGGCATATAGGTTCTGTGGTAGCATACACAAGGCCTATACTGGTTCAAGTCAATACTGAGAGGGCTATATGGCCATGGGCTCCTACCTGAAAATGATACCCACCAGCACAGGGAAAAAATCCTCAAATGTAGTCACACTCTACCCAGTGCTAACTACACTTTGAGGCAGACCCCATGCTCAGGAAAAGTTGTCCAACACAAAATGAACTCAATAACCTTTTTTTTTTTTTTGTAGACTTTTGGTCTCATTTTTCTCTGTTTGAGCATTTCTTTGTCATGTTGGTCCTTTGCTTGTACATTTCAATTTCCATTTTTTTGTGTTTTTCATTTTTTGTTTCTTTTTGCTTTTGTTTGTTTCTCTATTGTTGTTGTTGTTTAGGCTCTTGGATTTTTTTATTAATTAAAGTTTATTCACTTTGTATCCCAACTGTAGCCTCCTCCCTTAGCCCCTCCCAATTCCACCCTCCCTCATCTCCTCCCATGCCCCTCCCCCAGTCCACTGACAGGGGAGGTCTTCCTCCCCTTCCATCTGACCCCAGCCTATCAGGTCTCATCAGGAGTGGCTGCATTGTCTTCCTCTGTAGCCTGGTAAGGCTGTACCCCTCTTAGGGTAAGGTGATCAAAGAGCAGGCCACTGAGTTCATGTCAGAGACAGCTCCTGTTCCCCTTACTAGGGAACCCACTGTTGTTGTTGCTTTAAGAGAGAAAATGAACACTAAGTTATGTGGATAGGGAGGTAGGGAGGAACTGGGGGATTAGTAAAACATGATCAGAATATACAGTATGAATTTTTTCTCTTAAAAAGGAAACTCCTACATTTATATGCTTACTGAAAATTTTACTGTATATTAGGATAACACGATTTTCATAAATATTTTAAATGTTAAAATAAGAAAGTAAAGCCAGAGTCACCATTTTAAAGACTTACTGAGACTTTCCCTAATACTTACTGCTATCATCTGCACAGACACAGAGAAAACAAACTCAAAATTCATTTGGAAGTATATACGATGAAGTGTAAGGAAAATAAAACTATGGAATTTGTGGATAAATGGATAGAACTGGACAAGTATATTAAGTTCACCTAATCCCCCCAACAAAAAAAAAATGCCACCAATTCTCTCATATGAGTGTCCTAGATTCAAGTTTCTCATTTTGTTTGTTTAATATGGAAAACACACACACATATACACACGTGGAATCTAGGAATCTAGGAATAAGGCATGGATGGGTGGATGCATTGCAAGGATTGTAGAACATAGATAAAATGAACGTAGAGGGAACGACTGGTGGCAAAGCATTCAAGCAAGTGGTGCAGTAGTGGGGACAGCAAAATGGTGGCCCAGGTTTAAACGTAAACAAAATGAAGTATGCATTCTCTGGAACCTATGATCCTGAAATATACATGATATATATTAAGATATATGATATAGGAAGGGGGTAAGAGAGGACATGTGATACAAAAAAGAAAATGGAGGGGGAAATACTTGGACCTAAAGTTCAAGCAGATATGGGGACAGGGAGTTTGTGAGATGCATGGCATCCTAGTCAGGGTTACTATTGCTGTGATAAAACACCATACAAAAGGCGAGTTGGGGATGGAAGGGTTTATTTGGCTTATACTTCCACATGGTCCATCATCAAGGACATCAGAACAGGAACTCAACCGCACAGGAACTTGAGGCAGAAGTTGATGCAGAGGCCATAAAGGGGCACTGCTTACTGTCTTGGGCACATGGCTTGCTCAGCCTGCTTTCTTATAGAACCAAGGACCACCATCCCAGGGCTGTACCACTCACAAATGGCTAGACACCCCCACCCCAACATCAATCACTAATTGAGAAAATAACCCACAGGTTTGCCTACAACCTGATCTCATGGAATTATTTCCTCAGTTGAGGGCCCTCCTCTCTGCTGACTCTACCTTGGGTACAAGTTATGTGACCACAACTAAGGAGATAAGAAAGCCTTATCAATACCCACTTGTTTTCAAGAAATTACAATTTTTTAAAAAGTTTGAACAGAAGTATCCTACATTAGTAAACAATGCAGATCCAAGAAGATGTTATCAAATAAAAATATCAGTCCTGGGTATTAGTTACCTCCCTATAAGTCATACTGATCAGTGAAGCCCCAGAGGCACCTAAAACAATGTAGGCCATTGCCATTCTCTTGTTTGCCTACCAGAATTTGGTAAGACCCTCCCTATTGCTGAAGTCAACAAAATAGTTTTCTTTAGGAATGGCCACTGTGTGTTTCACGTAGGCTTAGAATTTTTAACAAACCTACCTTATTTAAAGTTCTTAAACACATTTAACTCCCTTATAACCCCCAATCTTAGATAGGAGATTAGTAGGGAAAAGGGCTATAGACCTCTTTTATCTACTTCCTGAGGATTAGGGTGAATGTGTCTTTAGGGGATTATAAAACTTAGTACCAGCAGTCCAGTCCCAAGGCAAATACCAAGCAGCAACATCCACCAGCACAGCAAGTCAGAGAAAACCCCAAGACTCAATTGATTGACCCAAGAAGTTCTCCAGAATGTTTCTCTCAGGGAAGTCAAGTGTGGAAGCATGAAGATCAGCACAGCAATGTTGATCCATAAAGCCAATCCTCACTGTCCACAGGACTCCACATAACTCCTCTCCTCAGAGTCCACCCATGAATGTTCTCAGCTGGCCAAATCTATGCCCCTAACATGAGAGAGCTCACAGAAAAATATCATGTGTCCAGCTTGCAGCAAAACATCACATGACAAAACAGAGTCTTCAAAGAAACCAGACACTTCCACTTCAGTTGAATGTCCAAATGGACGACCCATGCTAATGAGCATATGGGCAGCACTAATTGGACCCAGAGAGCTAAAAAATGATAAAATAAATTGTTTATCATAAAAGGAGAACATAGAGTTGCAAGGGAGATGAAATGAGGGCTTCTTGAGAGAGGGAGAGGTGGATATCATCAAAATATACTATATACATGTATGACAATTTCAAAGCTTAGATAAAATTACCAAAAAGTTTAATGTATTTAAAAACTAAGAAATTGTTGGGACTAACATTTTAGGAATTTAAAATTGATACTTTTACATAAAAAGTGTATTGGAACTAGGCAAATTTATTAAAAGAAATGGACTTAGGAAAGAGCTCAAGGTGACTAAACATCCAACGTGCCTCGTCTCCTTTAGTGTCTAGGTAATAACAAAACAGCAACACAACAACAGTAATAATAGTTCCTTGTTATAAAAAGGAGTAAAATACTTTCCACATTCTGATGTGTAACTTCTTAGTACAAATATCTTTTCTTATAACTAAGGTCATTGCCCATCCACAAAGCAGAACATTTAAAAAAGTTAAAATGTTCATTTTCAGTTACTACCTGAAGGATTTTTTGGGGGTAGGATTTATAATTCTTATCTGCTTTTTGATGACTGGTGAATTATTCAGGATAAGACTTCAGAACGTATAAGTTACTTATGTGAAAATTTTTATACTTTTAAAAATTTTAATGAAGTTCATTTGTATGCCATGCAATGTCTCAAACATTACTTAGTGTCAGATAAATGTGCAAATACTTCAAAAACTACAATAATGCTGTTTCCCATTATAGTGTACTGTATGTGTCCTATGCATTCACCATTACATATAATTTAGCATCACTGTGAAATGTAAAACAAATGTGTAAGATCAACAAATAAAAGCCTTACAACCTTAGATTAAGGATAAATTGAAAAACATTATTACCTGGAAATGCCAATTTCTGTTGTGGTCTCTGGAAACATTGTATCCAAAATGGCATGAGACATGACAGAAGCAAGGGCATCCTCCTTTCTTCCCTGCTGTCATACCGTCATGCTGCTCTGTTCTGTGTGACCCTTGTTACCCTGCAAGCAGATGAGCTGTGACTCCTGACTAGTGAGGCGTCTATGAGAGCATCTATGGCTCCAGGGATAGGGGTGAGGGCCCAGGAACTAGACAGACAGACAGGGAAAGGGTAGATTGATTCAGAACAAACATGGCAAAACTTCTGGTTTCATTCCACCTGCGCTGACCTGTAGGAATGATTTTTCTTCTGCTAGTCTGGCCTCCATTCCTTGTGACTGGTTCAGCCTGGTTAGATATGTTGAAGTCTAGTCCTGAATATTTTAGCTGAAGCTGTGGACCTTTCTTTTATTTGTCTAATCAGACTGATCAGAAATGAGGAAATAGAGAACTATCCCAGGCCACCAAAAGCTCTTAACCTCCCCGCTAGACCTCCAGGGGAAATGAATTTCAGTCATCCTCCTCTGAAAGGAGTTTTTCTTCTGTGTGCTTTGCTGTGTGTGTGCATCATAACCTGTAGTAAAATTTGCTCCTTGTTGCTGCCTACTGTCTCTAAGATGTTTTCCTGCCTTTGAACTCTTTAGGACAGAAAAAATGAAACCAATCTAAACTACATGTTAACAGGATTCACCAAGCAAAATCCCAGAAATTCCTTAAAATGGGGATTATTGTTTTATACTCTTTTCTGAAATATATTGGGATGAGTAACAGTCTGTGTGCTTGTGAATATGTGTGTGCATTTGTATGTATATGTGTGCATGTGTGTGAATATGTATGTGGAAGTTATGTGTATGTGTTTATTCTGTGACTGTGACACTCAACATTAAAAGAAAAACATAAAAATTGAGAATTATATGATTTTTAGCAACTGAAATTCTTTAATATAAGCAATCAGCATCACTAGAGACAGATAAATGAGAGTAGAACATGCAATCCATCTCAGATTCTCTTGTAACATTCTATTTCCACATTACATGCCCAAGGCTGTAGATGTCACCAGCCCATGCATGAGCCCCTATGTTTAAACCTTCATACAACACGCAAAACAACCAATTAGAAGGGAAGACCTCAATTACACATAGTTTTATGATTGGGAATAGATAAAATATATAGCTAATCACTAATCAAGGTCACTTGGCATTTTTTAATTCCCACCAGAAGAAAGTTTTTGTTCTGATCAACCATCTCGATAAAAGGTAAACATTCTGACCCAGACGCCAGCTTTCCTCAGGCATTAAACCTCTAGCCATGGCCGGTAGTGCTAATGTGATTTAATCAAACATCTGTCAAGTGCTAAGAAAGACTCCTTTAGTATAGTAAATTAGATCATCACTCTCTTCTGAAGGAAAAAAAAAGCTACAGGTTCTTAATGGTCATTATAAAATTATCTCTTGTCAATAGCCTCATTATAATCAGAAAAAAAAAAAAAGAAACCAAAGGCATCATTTCCATAAGTGAAGCCTGTTAGCTCATTGTGAACTAGAAGAGCAGTAATGGTTTCGGTTGTTTCTTGTGTTTTAGTTTGGTTTCCTGTGGTTTAGGTTTTTTTGCTTTTTGGGTTTTTTTTTAATTCCTCTAAAGCTTCAGAGATGGGAAAACCTTATTTAGTGCTGGATTTCCAGGTTAATGTGAGACAGTATTCCAATGAAAATATGCTTTTTCTAATCAGGACCCTACCCCAAGGAATAACTACTGAAATTAAGATCCACAGGGGCTCAAGAATCCTGTTGTACTCTGTCCAGAAAAAAGAAAAAGATAATATACCATAAAGATAGGATTGGAATGTTGGAAGAAATGATAAATTTCCACAGAAAAAATAACTTGGAAAAATTATACTGACATCATCAGCAACAGGAGATTTTTTTTCAAGTTATTATGCATGACAATTGCCCCTTCCATCTCTTATGTTATTTCTGTAACCAGTAACAATGCATGGCCTCCTATTCCTTCTAGTCCTCAGCGTGCCCTCGCCCACCTTTCACTACCCTCCTCAGCCCCACATTCATCTGCTCAGAGTGCCACAGTTAGACTTGGGGAAACTGACCATCTAGCAACTCTCAGCACTTTTCTCTTAGTAGGATTTTCAGGAAGTCATGTGGATAAGGATCATACAAATTAGCCTGGTCTTTTGGCTCTTAGCAACAGGAAAGTATCTCTTAATGTGATTTCAGTATTAATGGATAGCAACATTTTCCAGAAAGAAGGTGGCATCGTTTTCCATATGCAGGAAGCAATTTGCAATAAAGAGATAGGCTCAAAAGCACAGGAAATGCAAAACAATGGTGTTAAAAGTCATGGACCTGTGGGCAGGCTATTTATTTTAACCAATATTTCCAAGAAGGAAAATATACTTTTGTGATTCTTCCAATCAGGTGTCAGCATTACTGATTTTTTAAAAAATGCCAACATTTAATAATAATGGGAATTACGTAATTCCTTTTGAGGAATCTGGCTTCTTGAAATGTTTAGAATCATATAAATAGAACAGCACCTGGAATGCAAGCTCTACTGATGAGATGCATAATCTCTGTTGCCTTTCTCTACTTGCATTCATTGACACTCTTACAGGAAGGCAGCAGCTTCCAAAGATGTTTCCATACGGGGTTGCATGGATCCCCACTGAAAGCATCTGTGTGTCCATTTAAACATGTTTGCCATCAAGACTGCTGAACTGAATTCAGTTCCTGGAACCTATATGGTAAAAAGAGAGACCTGAGCCCTGCAAACTGTCCTCTGACCTCAACACATCCACCAGTGGAATACCTGCCAACATGCACATAAATAAATAAGCATCAACAAATAAGTACAATTCCAAAAAAGTCAAGACTGAGATCTGAGCATCTGGTTCTGTCAGTAACATCCTTGCCACAGAAGCACGAGGAACTGATTTAAGGGAAAGGCAGAAAAGGTAGCAGGTACCTGTATGTTCAGCAGCAAGGAAATGAGGCAAAAGGATGCAAGAGGTTCCCTGGCCATCTAGTATAGAAAAACTGGTGAGGTCCGAGTTCAATGACAGATTCTGTCATGAAAAAATATGGTGGACAGATATAGAGGAAGATACTATTCATGCATTGCACCAGCTCACACATACGTGCCCACACAGAAGTAAGTGGAAAATGGAAACTGTAGTCATAGACATGCAGAATTCCTATCGACTCTGATATGCACAGCTTCCAATTCACCTTCTCTCCCAATCAAGAACTCTGTTTGAGTTGCTGCTTTCCACTTACCTAAAGATCCAAGGCTCAATTGTACAGTAAAATCCTTAGAAGCAGAGGAAAAAATATTTCCAAAAGGAGTAAAGATGAAGTAGAAGTAAAAGGTTTTGTCCTTTAGGGAACATGAAGAGAATTCCTAGGGATAGTATAAAGATGAATGAGGATGCACACTGGCTTATGGAAGTGATAGCTCTGGGAACTAAGAGATGATGGAAGTAATATAGAAATGAATGATTGCTAGAATACAGTCCTTTGAAAGCAATAATCTACTCAAATAGGACTACTGGGTTTTCAAGTTGTAAACAAACCATGACAAACTATCTCAGCAGAATTTTAGAAAGAATTCAGCCCACAGGAGACCTTGTGGGCAGTAGACTTCCTCCAGCATGCACACCTACTTCTAGCATCATTTCAGATTTCAGATGGTCAATAAAGGCTAGTTCTGCTTAGTTGAGGCTCATCCTCATTCCTAAAGTGAGCTATTTCTGAGAAAGGCTGGAATTTCACAAGCCCCTCCACCCTTAACCAACCTGACTAAGGTTTATTATTTCAAGGATTTAAACAATTCTGCCTCTGACTCCACAAAGGCAGAATCTCAAAAGCACTGCTGTCGCTCAATATATGCCCCACCAATCCTCAGGTTCACTCCTAGGTCTTGAAGTGCTGCCCATTAAATTCTAATAGCATTACAAGATGCTACATTTTGAACAGCTCCTTGAGTTTTACGCACTGGAATGGTGAAAACTCTCCCCTGCTCGTGATGGTGAGATGGATGGGGAGGTCACTTGCTGGAGTCTGCACCTCTAGGATGGGCGTCACTAGGATCTGGCAGCAGGAGGCTGCTCGGCGGCTGCTGCCAAGCGTCCACTCCCTGTCAGTGTAATAGAAGTTGCTTTCCAGTGGTCAAGCACAGCTCTTAGGAAGACCTAAGGTATAGATTGATATTCTGGTGTTTCCCAGAGATTATTGTTAAAACAGTCTAGTGAATGACTTACAATCCAAATGATTAAAGAACCATCTAAGTTGAAACTCTCTGTCCCATGCCACAAAAGTAGAATGGATTATGTGGGCTGCGTTTGTGTGATGATCCTCTTGATATTGGTGAACCTTAAGTATATTATTCTATTGCTTTATACCTACTCCTTTTGTTTTTAAAGTTTTTCAATTTTTGTTTTAATAATTTTATTATCTCAAGGATTTAGGCAATCTAGTCCTACTTGCTAGAGAGAGCAGAGTCTCTTGGGGTAATTAGGATTTGGACAACAGGGTGTTAATATAGGTATCTGGTTTGAGTCAGTTAAAAGGTAGCTGACACCAAACATTCAGGAGACTATGGCCTAATAGTTGACACAGGACATTCAGGAGCCGACAGTAAACTCATGTAATATGTAGTATTCCTGGCAGAATACCACTTTCATGTGTTTTGCAGAAATATGCCCTTGAGAGCAGAGGCAAATGCCCTCGCCTTTTCCCTTTGCCAGCTAGACTGTGGAGGCCTGTGAGACTATGCACAGCCTGCATGCTGGACTACACATGTGCCAATGTGAGGCTCACATGTACAAATGTGTGCCTGGATGCTTGGCAGCATGCACCTGCCTAACAACCTATGCATCCAGGAATAAAGTACATCTCCTTGGCCTATACCCGTCCCATCTTCTTCAACCCCCTACCCTCTGATGCCCTCCTACTTTCCTGGCTTCAGACTGTGGACTTCACACATGCTTGTTTGTTATGGGACTATGTTATGTGACTATAATTTCAAACTGAGTTCAAAGAATTTTTAAACTGTGCTGTTTTCAGGTTGTTTTGGTTTGGGTTTTGATTCACTTTACATACGGATTGCAGGGCCCTCTCTCCTCTTCTCCATGTTCCTCTGGTCCCTCCCTCCCACACTTTTCCCCTTCCCCTTCTAAGAAAAGAGGAGCTCCACCCCATCAACCCTTCCTGGCACATCAAGTCATATCAGGACTAAGGGCATCTTCTTCTGCTAAGGACCAACAAGGCAGCCCAAGTTGGGGGAATTAATCCAAATTAGGCAACAGATTCCATGTCAGAGACAGGCCTGCTCTAATTGCTAGATTCTCATCAAGACCAAGCTGTCCATCAGCTCCATATGTGTAGGGGACCTAGGTACAGTCCATGCATGCTCTTTGGTTGGTGGCTTAGTCTCTGTGAGGCCCCATGGTCCTCGGTTAGTTGACTCTGTTGGTCTTCTTGTCCCCTCTGTGTCCCTCTTTTCTTCCACCAACTTCCTTTCCAAAAGACTCCCCGAGCTCTGCCTAATGTTTAGCTATGGGTCTCTGCATCTTTTTCAATCTGCTTCTGGGTGGAGCCATGCTTTACTGGCCACAAGGTCTCCTAGACTCAATACTGGTTCTTTCTAAAATTCTATTCCATTAGCCTTCATATGCAAAATGTTTGGTTTAGTTTTTTGGTTTTGAGTGTAAGAAAGTACTGTGAATTCTAATACCAACTTATTTAAATCCAGGCTCATGCCTAAGCTTTTGGGTGATTTGTCTGCACCCTTGGTCTTCATGGGCTGATGAGTTTTTGCTTTGCCAGGAACAGAGATGAGAATTAGTTATTCCAGTTCATTCCCACCTTGCAGCAGCCAAGCTTTGTATATCCAGCTAACTGGAGAACCAATAAAGCATGTGTGTAGTCAGCGGCTCCAAAGAAGTGGGCTTTCACCACCACCACCAAGACGGGCCAAACAGCTCCCTCACTTGTGCCATGTTTCACCCGTTACTCTTTTGTATACTCTTTTGAGCTCAACTCTCCTATTGCCACCAACATTCTGTTTCTGTAGTGTCTTTCGAATTTGTGTGTCACAGTGCTCACCAGGCATACCTTATTTTTATCAAAACCCCCTCACACACACAGAGCTCTTCTGGCTTGTGTGAAAGCCTAAACTCGTGTCTGCGTTTTATGAGGAGGTCACTGTACCAGCTCCAGCGGCTGCAGATGGTGTCTTGAGGCTATCGCTTTAATCTACAGTTAGGACGCCTCATACCACCAGGCGAGGGACTTATCTTCCTGTTAACACACAAGTGCAGGTCTATAGTTTTAAGATAGAAGCTGTAGACAATAAAAATTGCTTTTTAATCATCCTACTTCATGCTACTTAAAAATAAAACTGCTAGGCAGAGAGTTGCATGTCTATAATCACACTAAGGACGTTGAGGGAGGGATTATATGTCTAGAGAGTGTGGATCAGAGGCCTGTCAGGGATCGATCTGGAGCTCTAGCATGACACCCAGCATGACCCTGCTTCTAAAAGCAAACCCCAAATACAAAATAAAATATTAAAAAAGAGGCAGTGACAACTAAAAAAAATTCCTCATTTTCCAGTACATAGAAGAGTCCAAAGATCAGTTGGCTTGGCTTGGTACCTTGCTTTACACAGTTGTTAAGGATATGCAAAGCAAAACACTGTAAATTATTGCTATTAGTGAAAATAATCAAGGGGTCAACCTGTAATCTGTCATGTGCCTGAGATCTGTGCTTACAGCTTACTGCCCAGAGAGCATGGGTTCAAAGCGCAGTCAGTTTCAAGGAATAAAGACTTGGTAACTGTGTGACCCTAGCAAGCAGTTTGTCCTTTTGCAACAGAGATATTTTCTGTGTGTATCATATGGTCACCACCTAAGCAACTGTAATTCCAGAAAAGGGTTCCACCAGTGACAAAACACTCTACATTCTGATGGCAAAAGACTTTCCAAATGGTAACTAATGTTAAATTACAATGATTAAATAGAATCCCACTTTATATACTTAGGGAATTTATAAATTACTGAGTATCATTCAAATAGGAGAAAAACATTATGGAAAGATATGAAACTGTAGGCATCACTCCCTCAAGAAAACAAACAAACAAACAAACAATCAAAAAAACCCGACAGGGACAAAATCTACCTGAGGGATTAGTGAAGAACTTTCACTAAGGTTCACCTACACCGACAGAATTCTCAGCTTTACTTTGGTGAAAAGACTCAAAAAAAGTAAACTTACTGACTTTATTGGTTTTTTTTTCCTGTTTGGTTGGTTGGTTGTTTTGTTTTTAACTAGACAGCTCACTGCTATCTTTCAAATGGGATAATTTTAATATCCATTACATCAGTGTGTGTTCAAAGGAGTCACCTCACCTTTATGATTTCTGTATTGCTGCAATGGTGAGAGCCGGTTAAGTCCTTGTGCGAGTCCTAGTCTCAGGACTGTGAAGTCCAGCACCTTGGAGTCACTGATTAATGCACCAGCCCTGGCCACAGCACGTGTGATGAGATCCTCCAGGTGGCGGCGCAATGAGCTGTGATGTGCTGAGAAGCCCTTACATCGTTCATTAATCATGAAACTGTGGCATGGATTTCATCAAGTTCAGGTACGAGAGGTAGAGAATGAACAGTCAGAGAATAAATACAGAGGAAAATTATTTTTTTAACAAAGTAATATTTTCAACTGCTTCCACAGATGCTCTTTTGTGAAAATACTTATATGAAAAAGCAATACAACATTCTGTTTTACTCGGTCATCACTACCATTAGATTTTGACACAAATGAAACTTGACAATAAAATGACAGTATGTAAGCTCAGGGTTATGTATAATTCTGTGATCAGAGAATTTGTAATGTAGGCCATGTAGTTCTTGAAATGATGCACTGATTTCTCATTTCAGTTCTACACATCTATTTTAGAGAACACAGAATGCATAGGTAAAGAAAAATAAATACACTGGGCTAAATAACCAAAACTATTACAAAGAACAAACACGCCAATTTTATAATGTATTGACTTCTAAATAAAGTGTCTTTAGTACAAAAATTGCATTTCTACAAAGCTGTCTAGAGACAAATACAATTCAGTCACATTAGAAACGATTCAAAGCCACTTGTGAACAGCATCACAGACTACACACCTTTAGAGAATATGCTAGGCTGAAGCTGTCCAAGGTTTCTCAGTTGAGCCTACTGCTCTGGGTAGCTGCTCAAAAAACTGACCTTGGCTTCTGTCTGACAAGCTACAATCTTGACAGGACCAAATGCCAGAATGAGGTAAAGAGACACAACACTGGGAGAGGTTTTGTTGGCACGAAGATTTACACTATTTCTTTCTAAACAGTTGATAAATTTGATAGGCAAGTCATCACACATCCACAATACTGACAGGAAAAACATTGGGACTTTAAAAGGAAGAACCCAGAAAACCTGCACACACCAGCAAAAGCACCAATCTCCTCCTCTTCCTCTTACTTCATGCTTAGGATTTTATGCTGACATATTATTCACCCTTCTCAATCTCTTAAAAGTTCCCTTTGGACTCTATTGTTTCCTATCTTACAAAAGCCACATGGTAGATATTCCCTTCACTAACACTTTAATTCCCCCCACACTTCCAACAGATGTTACAAGATGCACTTATTCAAGCTTACATACACTCAAACCATGTGGCAATATCACAATTATCAGCCAGTGTTTGACACTAAAAACTAAACCTGTAGAATATTCAGCTGCCCAGAGCTTATCTGTGTCAAGATTTTTGCCTTCAATTACACTAGTTACTATAGAAAACCAGGATAGATCCTATGTACAAGACAAGACAGTAGTGATTCCATGCAATGGCCTGGGCAGTGAATGAGCCATGCCTTACATGTTCCATGATTAGCCTTCAAAATAAAACAATAACAACAACAAAAAAAGTGAAATTGCCTGAGCATTGCTTCCATGAGATTCTAAACAAGCTGGGATGATTCAGCACAGTTAAGGAGGTGAATAGTAAAAGAAAAAAATTTAAAGAGGTTTAACTGGAATTTTCATATATTCCAGTGAAGAACAAGGCACCTTAATCTAACTACCTGTACATAAAGTACTGTACACCCTCATTCTACAACTACTATCTTATTCATCTGATTCTAACATACAGAAAATAGCATTCTACAATAGCAGATATGGCAATGGAAGGGAAGCACGGTTAATTTTGTTTCATAAAATCATGTTTCCATGCATTTAACTTCTGGATTAAATTTATTATGGACACAAAAATAAAGTTATATTAAATGTTGATCTAATTTTAAGTTGATTTTTCCTTTAATTTTATATTAACTAAATACTGAAAATAAACCTAAAGTCTTTAAATATAAAGAAATTAAATTAGCTAAATAATTTCTGGACTATTTACCAGAAACTCAATTTTTTCCAAGATGTTAGAACAGAAAATCTAGGAAAAGTGATTCCTACAGATAAATATAATTTTACTGGACTGGCTCTTCTTACCCATAACTTTTTTTCCCAGCCTCTAATTTCTTTTAAGTATTATTCAGAAAGGAAACATATTACCTCATTGTATAATTAAATAGTTATTTGGGGTCCAACAGGAAACTGGTTGTGAATCATTTATAAAAGCCAAGGCAGACTAATTCTTCAAGCCTTCCCTCTTGTCAAACATCCCCTTAAAACCCAGCATGTCAATTGGAGGAGGGTACTTCACAGAGCACAGATATGAGCCTCATGAGAAAGGAAGTGTCAAAAGGGCTAAAACATGGGAGAGTAAGCAGTTTTTGATGGCCTCAGTTTTGAACTGATAAGTTACAAAGATGAAATAAAAACATTAATAAAAAATGAACTGTCACAATAATGTCTTTGTGCACGATTTGCAGTAGCCTCATGCAGTTCAGGAGGACAGATTCTGAAGCTCCACAACCAATAAAGCCTCCTGTGGGCAGCTAATGCAGGCAAAGACTATCTAAGCAGCCAGAAAAATATACTACATATCCCTTCTTTAAAATGATTCAATCATTTTGAATTTCACAAACCTGTAACCATTATTCTGACTCCACCAAGGGGAATAAAATTGACTTTAGTCATTTTTCATGTAGCTAGAATCTAATTTTATGGACTTATTCTCAGACAAAAATAAGTAAGAGAGATGGCAAGATTTTTTTAAAGGAAGCTTGGTTCCTTGATAGTGATATCAGACTGAGTAGGGAGAGATTTATAATACAATTCTCTAGAGGATTAAGGGAGACAAAAACAAAATCAAATATTTTACCTCCTGATATTGATTTTCATCATTTTTTCACAAAGAGCACATACTGAAAGCAAAGCAGACATGCCTTGTTAGTTGTTATTAAAGTGCTTCCAGGGACAGAGAACCTCTTGAGATGGAAACCAAATACCACAAACCTAAAGTCACTTTTACCAAGCTACCCTGTAGAGACAAAACTATGCACTCTGGGTTCAGAAAAACAAAGAATGTAGCTGAAGGAACTCTTGAAGAAGTTATCCTGTAAGTACTACAGGCTGACCTAAACAAGTTGTCTATACCTGTCTTATGAAACCTCTACTACCTATTGAATTTTCAGGGATTATAGCATGTCTCTGAGATACTTGACAGTCTTAGCCTCATCAGCTGTGGTTACTGATTACCTAGAACTCTAAGTCGAATAAGAGCAATGGATGCAGACTTACCACTGTCTGCTGCTTTCACTATAGAACAGTTGTGATATGAGGGGAGTCTTTAGGTCCACAGAGGTAGAGTCACAGAAATTAAAGCTAAGAAATAAAGCAACGACCAGAGCTCCTTTTTCAAGTTGTATCTATACCCAGGTCTCCTGCAATTTCTAGCCCCCAGACAGTGTTTGGTGGCTATGGTAACAGATGTTTCTAATGTGACAAAAAACAAATGCTTGAAAATGAAGACTCAGACACATCCTGTACTTCAAGGATGCTCTGGAATAATGTGACTTTCCTCTCACCTTATTAGGCCAGCAGCCTCACTTCTAAAGGTGCTAATGAGGACTGGAGAGAAGTCCTCTGATTGACTCTTTGGCCCTCAAGCACATCAACTTGTTCTCCACTCAAGTCCCCACAAAGATCCTAACAACATGCTGAACTCTCTTTAGGACAGTAAGGCTTACTACCATGTAACCACAGGACCAGAGATCAACCATCTTTAAAAAATGAATACTGCTCATTCAGACCCCCTCAAACAAACAAACAAACAAACAAACCCTAAAATTTGGCTTAAACTGCAGACCAGACAGAAAACTGCAGACCAGACAGAAGCAGACTTATTTTTTGTGGCCTGTATTTTCAGAAATGGCATCATGAGTCCTATGGCCCCTTGTTGGCATGCTGACTCTTGCGCTGCCTCAATGAGTCTTCAACCACCTCCTGTGTGTTGGCTGGATGAGCTTCATTGGGTTCGAGTTCCTCTTGGGACACACTGTGCTCCTTCAGGACTCCTTGGTCTTTGGTGTCACTTCTCTCCTCATCCATACTGCCTGCCAGGTTGTCCTCCTCCTCACCATCTTCTGCTTCGTCCTCATCTCCAAGGTCCTCTTTCTCTTCTTCATCATCCACAAGACTGTCTTTGTTTTCTTCTTCATTTGAGTCATCCTTTTCTTCCTCTGCATCCTGTAGCTGTTCAGCTCCTTGAGCCTCCTTGGGCCTCTGACCCTCCTCTGTAGAGAGAAGAGAGAAAATAACCTCTGGATAAACAATGGCAACTAAGTAGTTAACTCGTGTTTTAACCATGAGATGAACAAATGGGAAGTTTTCTGCTCTGAAAGTGCTGGAACCACATGAACAGGTTTTCTGGTTGCAGCTTAGACATTACATATTCCCCTACGGGAGCATCACTGACTGTGATGGTAGGGCAGATGGGAATGGAATTCAGTTTTGTTTTTGCTATGTACTATGTACTGTGTAAAAGACTCAGTGACTCACTATTTCATAGCAACTATTAGAGACAAGTTGGGCCAATCAAAGCCCTGCTCCCCTGGAGATTAAGAGCAAAGTCAAGAAGAAAAGGCCTCCTCTTACAGCAAAGTTAAACTTAAGAAATATGATTTGGGAATGCTGATAATATTCCCATACTGAATGACCTTCAGAAATGTGATTTCACTTAGGCTGGGCTGGAAGCCAGAAAACCCCTGCAGCAGTGTACAACGGCTGCCTTTCAGCTCCACAGTGTTGAAGGTTATATAGCTGTCTATGAAGTCTTACAGACTTTAAGAACTGAGGACATGATTTTATTTAAACTCCTGAGAAATTCAACAATATAAAAAAAGGCCATCAAGGCCAGAGCTACTTGGACGCAGAAGTAGAGGGAATAGATGCAGATTTGGGCAAATTGCTCTTAAAGTACTTGAGACAATGACAACTGTCTTAGAATCTCAACAAAGGTTGAGTTCCTCTAAGAATCTTTCATTCCAATTCAAAAGTAACAGTTGTGCACTGAAGAATAAGGTAGATAAGCCCAAAGAGAAAATGAAATCTTCAATATGAAGTATTTTCTATTTTTAAAAGAGGAAAGTAAATTTTATTCAAAGTTACATGGAGAAAACATCTTTAGGGAACTCAATAGAGGCGACTGAATGCTTGGTGAAGAGAGTAGAGAGCTAGAGCCAAAATGCTAAAGCAAAGAATAGCAAAAAACTCTAGACCCTCTACCCATGAGGACTTCTCAGACTCACCACAGTGTTCAGATGATGCTCTTGGAAGAGGCACATAAAAGCATTCTGAGATCACCACCAGGACCTGGAGGAAACAAAGCGACTTCACACCAAGTAGAAAAGACAGACTGTCAACCTGCCTCAACATCAGATTGTATCCCTTAATCAGACACTTAGCAGCTAGTCAAAGCCTTCAGAAAAATATATTAGAGCAGAAGAGTACTCCACAGTACATGATTCTGGAATACTTGAAAAAAAAAACTACCCATATATTTAAAAAAATCTGTTGAGAACTACATTCTATTTTAAGCAGAGACTGGGTAGCTTCACCTCTGACCCTGATGTACCAGTGACTCTACTGTGCTATAAAAGTCTTTTTTTTTTTCTTGAAAAACTACAAATATCATAAGGGAAGAATCACCTCAGTCCATGTCCACACCCAGAGAAAAGCATGGATCATATTAATAAAACTGTTGGCTGAATCCATTAATTGGCTTGTTTGTAATCAACAGCGTAGAGTTAGCTGGAACCAAAATAAACCCGAGCCAAACTCTCCAACTGCAACATTCCACTGCCCTGTGTTACCACACAGAAAGATCAAACCTGGAAGAAGCTGCCCATGTACAGGTTACATCTCACCCCCACCACACACCCTCATTCTTTCTTCTTGCAAATGTCAGGCAAGCAGTCTACCTGACTGGCCTTGGCCTTTTGCAACCCCACCCCCTCAGCCTCCTGGATACAGAAATACAGACACTGCTCTCAGAGGTATGGCACACATGCATGGCTTGCTTGCATATTTCTTTTACCTGGCTAACACATGGAGTAAGACTTATCTTTGAATGAGATTCCAAAAACAGGAGTAGCACACTATCATATTAGTATTTTACAGATGCTTTGAAATTTTAATTAAAGCCATAGTCCTTTAGATTACATTAAAACATAAGAGCATCCTACTTTGTATTCAAGATAATAAGTATACACATATTCATTTGTTCAACTTAGGTTAAAGGTTCATGTTAACAGCTCAGAGAGAAATGTTAAAAAGGGAGAAAAACAGCAGTTTAACTATAAATCAATATGGAAAAAACATGTGTTTCATATGAACCATGAATAAAGCACTCTGATACTTTAGGGATAAAGAGATTACATCCAATATAGGATTCAGATTTCCCATTTGAATGAGGAAGAGCTAGGGTCCTGGGCACAGTAGATAATGGGAAACATGGCTGCCTGGCTCCACTAAGTTGCTCCAAGTTGTATTCATAATATTCATGGGTCTATAGAGGGCCTGTAATTGCAGGCAAGGCACCCACAAAAGCCAATGAGATAAAGGAAGAAATTCTGGGTTGGAGAATAAGTCTTAGGCTACTTAACTGGTTTAAATAGCAAACAGTAAAACATATCTATCTATTGGACCAAGTTTGAAAATTACATTTTAAAAGTGAGTCATGTGTTTACTACCTTTTGTGACTTTATTTTTATTTAATTCCACAAGGAGGTTGAATTTTTCAGCAATCCAGTGTTTCTAGCATTTCCACAAACTCCAGTCACACTTACGACAGACTTGAGCTCTATGGAGGACTAACTGGCTCCCACAGTCTAGAAGAGATTCACAGCTGAGTCTTGCCTTTGTCTGGCACTGGCTGTGTGGCCAAGCACATGCCACTTAACTATGCACTCATGCCATAGTATATAAAAAAGCTGTCTATGGGTTAGCCCATCATCAAGATCTATTTATGTTGTATAGAATTCCAATATATCTTCCTTCTCAAAATTTGGGAAGAAAATCTTCTAATCCTTTTGCTAAGATTCTCTCAGTTCCAGATTATTTTCTGTTTCAAGGGTTTTTGGCAAAGTTTATAAACATTGCTTATAGATAAATGGTACTTTCTTTATCTTACACAATGACCCTTTCATGTTTTGGCTTCTACCTAGAAAGAAGCACCTAAATGAGGTAGAGAGATGCATTTTTTTTTCCACAGATGATAGCATCTATGCCTATAATACTTTAGACCTTCCTCTGCAGGAGGCCTTGGGCTAGGCAAAGATCACATGCATTGTGAAAGTAATTTACTTAGCACCAAAGTTTAGGCAGTGCCTGCACAACAATAGAAATAGAAACCAGGTAACAGAAACAAACACAAGCCCTGCCCCTTAATGTTCTAGGAATGATTTTAGTAGCTGAAAGCTGCTACTTAAGGCTACCTGGATCACTGCTACATTTTCCATGGCTTCTTTCAAGCAGTTAGTGATGGCAGGGTATGATGCTGAGTGAGCACGGATCCCTTTCAAAAATTGCAAAATGTGTACTTGATCCTCAAACTGAGCCCATGTGAAAAATAGCATATAATATTTTAGTTGTCAGGCAACTCAATCAAGAACACCAAACTAACAGCTTTGTTTTAGTTATCTTTTGAATTTTGGGAAAAGATAATACAACATTCACACTTATATGAAGCAATGACTCAAGACATTTCTTATGAAAAATGTCTGTTAAAGTTTAGCTCCATGAAAACTCACAGGAGGGAAGAGACAAGATCAAGTTTCAGACCCCAGGCAGACTGACCCACAGGCTGACCAAGACTGCAGGTCTCACCTTCAGTCTAACACTATTCATTAGAAAGACCCTGAGTTCCAAAGCCTCTGTAGGGGATCAACAGAGCAACTCAAACACTCTTTGCTTTCAGTACTAAGCTAATTTTTCAAATTTTGGAAATCATGTGCTAGAATAAATCTATCAGAATCACTTATGTAATTTTGATTCATTTAGTAACACTACACGAAATCTCTTTAGAGCCTGGCTTCTTGGCAGATATGTCATTCCTTAGGGGACATGGGAAGCTGCTCCCTAGACTAATCAGAGCCAGGCTAAAGGAGCTCTTTAAAGCAACGTTTTCCCTTTATCTTAATGTTATATACAAACTAGTATTCTTTATGAAGCTAAGATAAACAGACAACTGTGAAATACTGTCTCTGTGATTATGGAAGATAACAAAAATGGTATTCTGAAGTAGGTAATTTAAAATGAAATAATAATATGGCCATTTCAAATCTCTTATTCAAATAAACAAGGGATTTATTTTCAAAGGTACACAAAAATTTAATGATTATTGAAGGCAAATTTAACATTCTTTAAAATTATAGAATGATGAGCAGAGAGGTGTTTGCTCTTTTTTGGAAATTTATTAATAGGTTAATTTATTGATTTATCTTCTCAATTCCCTATCCAGAAATAACAGTGTTTCTCAGTTAATTAACTGACCAATTTGCAGTCAATTCTATTTTGTCTTTAAGCCAAGCTTATGATAACCCTCCTAAGTATTATTTCAATCTAAATTTCCAAAAAAAAAAAAAAAACCCAATCTCTATAGATAGGCATGGGGTTCTGAAACTCTGTCAGCTGAGCAGAGTTTTCACTGGTTTTCCCATCCACACCTATACCACCAAGGTCTGCACCTCTGATTCACCAACATCTCCACATTTGGTCTCACACTGTCTCCCCTAGAAGAAAAATACTCATGTAGTTCCCACTCTGATCAAACAATAACAACAAAAGGCAGAAGAAGCATAGAACTTATGCTCTATTATTGTACATTCCATTAAACCAGGGCAATAGGGGCCATGTTAGTTAGCAATAAAATTACTAAGCCATAGCGGGGGCCTAATAAATGATTCATACAGGTAGTGAAGGAGTCAGGCTAACTGCTCCCCATCCCCAAGACATTCCAGGCATTGCTCATAATCAGATATCCTCCAGATGGCCCAGCCAGGACCAACCAGTCTTGATGCCTCAAGGAGACCAATCATTTTAAAAACTTCCCTATAGACCCTTTTACCCAATCCTGTAAATGCTAAGGCATGTAATTCCCTGCTTGTGCTCCCCCCCCCTTAAAAAACCCAAAGCCTTTGTTCTTTGGGCATCTCCCACTTGGATGCAGGGCAGCCCCAATGCGCACTGGTCTCAATAAACCTCTTGCTGTTTGCAGAGATCTTGGTCTCCATGCCTCCCCCAAGGGCCTTCCCCAGTAACATACGACTCCCCCAAGTCTTACAGCGGCCATGCTCCACTCCACGTCTAAAGCCAATGTCCAAAGCCAAATAAAAACGAGCTAAAGTGTAGACAAAGACTATCAAGAGAGAGGCCACGCTGCTTTAGCTTTCTGCAGTAACTGTTTCCTATAAGTTATAACTTATCTGTAATATCACTATAATGTCAATTGCTATTTTTAATTTTAAGACCTTATTAGATAGCCGAATTTCATAATAAAATGTAAATAGCCTTACCAAAAGTCTACGGTATACTATTTATCTAGATGTTTCACAATCATCAATTATTTCTATTATAAAATATTTGGAAAACTACATAATTAATAACCAACAAAACTTTTCAAAAAGTATATTATCTTAATTAGAGTTGAACACACAATCAAAATGTCCATGTATACATTAAATGATACATCTAAAATATTTACCTCAGAAAAAAATAAAACCAAACCAAACAAAAACCTAAAATGTCATAAAAATTTATAGCAATTTCTGTCAATGTATTATTCTAACTTTCACTAATACCTGAGAAGATACTCAAACTCTATGGGATACAAACTTTCATGTCCCATGATTTCTTTTGGCTGTTTGTTTGTTTGTTTCTACAGCAGTAACCATGTTCTTTTTTCTACGTTCTCTAACAAAAACAAAACAAACAAACAAATAAATAAAAAAAAAAACAACCGCAGGGAACCAGAGGTAATATATAAGAATCTGATCAGGTTTTTGCATGCTTTGGGACCCTTGTCCTCCTGCTGGGTTGCCTCGCCCACCCTTGATATGAGGGAAATGCCTAGTCTTATTACAACTCGATATACCGTGTTTGGTTGACATCCTTGGGAGGCGTGCCATGTTTTGAGGGAAACAAAGAAGGAGTAGACGGGGAAGGGAAAGGTGTAGGGATGGACTGACAGCAGAGGAGGGAGAGGAAACTGTTGTCCTGACGTAATATATGAAAGAATAAATAAAAAATGCTTAAAAAGAATATGGTCACAATTAGATAATCAACTGGAAGATAGGAACAAGAAAATAGTCTGTCATCTAAGCCATTAGGTACATTCTTTGTCTCTACCACAGTGGTCACGGCAAGGAGCTTTGGGTGAGATCATAGCAACTTGGTTGACTTAAAAACGATTGCCAATTCAAGTAAGATATTTATTTCTTCATTAATCACTGTGTACATTCTTAGCAGCACTAACATTCAGAACATTTAAAAGATGATAGTGAACTTCCCGTTATATTACACATTACCATTGAAACAAAAAAGCAAATTTACTGTTTTAACTGACACAAAATGATATTTATGTGTTTTCCTCTCATGACTACCTTTTAATTTTACATGAAATTCTGTTTAAAGAGTAAGAAAAAAGACTGATGTTATCTTACCAGACCCATGAAGAGGCCAAACACCAAAGTGGCAATGACGAAAAAGACGTAAGAACACCATGCAGGAACTCCAAGGGTCACTGTGAAATAGTTGTGAAGGTGCTGCAATCCAAAGGGAAGGGGAAGTTTACTTGCAGTGCAGAGCTCTGGCTGTAACCCCAGTCTACAAACTCTCTCCACAAATGTGCCCAAAGTTTATACTCGAGTGACTCCCAATCAACAAGTCAAATTTTGAAACACTGAGAAACAGTAATTATCAAAATCACATCTTGTAAGAGCTCAGGATCTTGACAGAGGTCTGGTCAAATTACTTCGCCAGATCTTTCTGCCATCACAAGCGGTTTTCAAATATCCTTCATGAAATCATTACCTATTGCTCAGTATTTAATCTAAACATGGAATCTATTAATACATGAAACCCATGGGCACTTATCAGTTCTTATGTAAACCAAAGTGATGCCTGAGAGTATGAACCACTTAGATTTTTTTCATACTTTTCCTAATGTTAAACAATATACCAATTATAGATGTGAACTGTTCATTTCAAATCAAAGTCTACTTAGAAGTAAACTTGCTGGGCCCATATTTCCTCATATTGTTTTAGACCATGTTTGCTTCTCATTTAGAACAGGCTATAATAAAATATTTAATTTTTTAGCATAAACTAAAAACTAACAGGAATGGCAGATTTTGAGGAACACAAAATAAAAGTAAAAATTTGGACTCATTTCATCAGTTTTTGTGGGTTCTGGGAAGATCATTCAATAACTGTTTCTGTGGTCTGCTAATGTTTAGATTGGAGCCTTTTAATTCTGTGCCTAATAATTGCATTATATTTTGTGGACTGGAGCTCTTTGGAGCCCAGATAATGTCAGCATGAGTGCCAAATGCAGGAACTAAAGTTGCGAGGTGTGGTGGTTGCTTGCTCTGCTGAATCTGTCTGGCTTTGATCAAATCTTTCCTTGCTGTGCCACCATTTCACCACATTGGGAGGAATGTCTGACCGCATGCTAAAAATACCTAACTTGGTTTTCTAATTTTATAAGAACTTAGGGTTGAGACTGCCTGAGTCTTAGAAGAGCCTTTGCATGTTTGAACAGCACTGAACTGCCATAGTTAGAGGACTTTTAAAGCTTTATGGCATATGGATGCCAGGGGCAGAATATTGCTTGAATATGGAATGTCCCCCATAGGCACATGTATGCAAACTTGGTACCCACCTAATGGCATTGTTGTTGGTGGCTGTACAACTTTAAAGAAAGAGGCCTGTTTTGTGAAAGTGGGTTACTAATGGGTGGGCTTAAAAGACAAGTGCATAGCCTCTGTTCTGACACTTTCATCTCTTTCTTTTTGGCCCCTCTATCCCTTTTTCCTCTTCCTATTATTTTTATTAATTGTTTGAGAATTTCATACAATGTATTTTGAGCATATTCAATATCTCTCTTTCAACACCCTTTAGGATTACCTTGACCAACCTACCTGCTACCACAGAGGGTATTAAAGCAGATGCTGAGACTCATAGCCAAACTTTGGGCAGAGTGCAGGGAATCTTATGAAAGAAGGGGGAGATAGAAAGACCTGGAAGGGACAGGAGTTCTACAAGGAGAGCAACAGAACCAAAATATCTGGGCCCAGGGATATTTTCTGAGAATGATACTCCAACCAAGGACCATTCATGGAGATAACCTAGAAGCACTGTAGAGATGTAGCCCATGGCAGCTCAGTGTCCAAGAGTGTTCCCAAGTAAGGGGAACAGGGACTGTCAAAGAGTGGCTGGCTCTTTGATCATCTCCCCCTGATGGGGGAGCAGCCTTACCAGGCCACAGAGAGAGACAATGCAGCCAGTCCTGATATGACCTGATAGGCTAAGGTCAGATGAAAAGGGAGGAGGACCTCCCCTATCAGTGGATTTGGGGAGGGGAAGGGGAGTAGAACACAGAGGGAGATTGGGAGGGGGACAAAGGAGGAGGCAACAGCTGGGATACAAAATAAATAAATTGTAATAAATAAGAAATAAAAACAAGAAACAAACAAAAGAAACATACTTTGTTACCCAAATACTTTTGGGTGTGGGACCTGCCCTGATGTGTAGTCTCCCCCATTGCTTGCTGGGATTTTGTCTGGCTTGAGCATGCCCAAGTCCTATCCTGTGGTCACAGACTGTGACTACTCATGTGTTCATATGTGAAACTGCCCTGTTGTATCTGGAAAACATTGTTTTCTTGTCCTCATACACCACCTCTAGCTCTTAAATCTTTTGGTCCCTTCCTCCTCAATGATCCCTGAGGAGGGTATTGTTGGATATGTCCCATTTAGGGCTCAGTACTCTGTAGTCTTCTATTCTCTGCACACCAATCAGTTGTGGGTCTCTGTGTTAATTGCTATCCCACTGCAAGAAGCTTCTGTGATAAGGGTTTAGAGATGTACTAATATTGGTTATAGCAACAATTCATTAGGAATCGTTTTACTACAGTGTTTATGCAGCAGAACAACAGTGATGGTTTCTCCCCTCGGGCCAACAACCTACCCACAGGTTCCTGGTCCCCGTAATGCTGCCAGACGTGGGTTCCATCTCCAGGAGCAGGCATTAAAGCCAGTCAGGGAGTGCTTGGTTAGTCCCATAACAGTCACGACTGTAGCTCACACAGTACACAGATGGGTAAGTCTGATGATGAATTTTATTCTCCAGTGGCATGTGCATCACCTTTCAGCACTATGCAAGCCAGCCAATAGAAATGAAGCTTCTAGGTTAGTAACCATTTGAATTCTCCATTTTTGTGACTCACGTCTGTGCTATCTTCAGTAGCAGGGTACTATCACCAAGTTCTGGAGAGCAACCAAGAACAACGGCAACAGCCTGTATGCTGTAAGTCTATGGGATCCCATTGGCCAACAGCTCAAAGCGAGGTAACCAGGGTTTTCTTTGTTTCCATATGGCTCTTGTTTGGGTAATGTATCCCTCTTATAGGGTACTAACTCCATTTAAACTCTTTTTTCATATGTATGTGCATGTTTTAGGATACATGTAAGTAGGTTTTCATAATGCTTTTTTTTTCAAAAGGGCTTTAGTGTCTGCAGCCCCTCCGCCCTGACCTGCTATTTCCCATTAAATCAGTTTCTCTCTACCTCTGCAAAGTCATTGGCTGGAAAGGCCCTACCACCACGGCAGGAGCCGTAGCCACCATGCCTACCCTGCAGTACAACTGTGAACTGAAGCAAATTCTTCCTCTCTGAAGTTATTTTGGAATGTAGTTTCCAACTTCTAATGTTTTAAGAGATATTATTAAGCTCTGGCTCTATGTAAAAACTGTACATGGAACGGTTTATGCTTTCTTGATGACTCATTGTCATTACTGGGCTGAAGCTTTGAAGCATGCTGAAGAGACAGAGGACACTAAAGGTCACTCTGGCTCTGGGCTGACTCATGGACGTATTTGGACCTTGCTTTGTGAATGCCCGCTGCTTTACCTTACTCAGGAGCCACAGTAAACAGATGTAGTTTAAGTGCTTTTGGGCAGTGTCATATACCTTTCTCCAAAACAAATTATTCAAACACGTAAGAAACTTCCTAGGTGACATTTTAAACTACAAAATTCTGAATCATTCTCTGAATCATTGCATTCTGAATCCAACACTGGTTAGTACTTTAAAGTATTTTCTTATTTTAATGTTTGGTTTCAAGTTTCTTGTATCAACTTATCCTTCAATAAATCTACTTGAAATTATAAAGAAATTCAATAAAACCGTGGTTTCATAGGTAATTAATTACTAAAGACTAATGATGTGATAAACAATTACTAAGGGCTGGAATTAACCAAGTTGTTTTATAGCCACACACATCAAAATCCATCTGCTCACTTTGAGTTCACAGCAGCTTCAGAGACCTTTACGAGAGACTGGAGTTGTGGCGTTATGACACTTTATATGTAGCTGATTACAAGCGATCCACTTTAGCTTTAGATTTTTATGTTTCTGTTTCCTTAATCATGTATCCTTTGGTCAAAACACTGATACTTGCTCATTACATAAAAACATCGTATTCAATTTTATAGAAAATATTTTAAAATGTCAGCTGATAATCCTGAACTTATTCAATACATATTAACTATCTATTATGAAATATATACTTACTAATATAATATATAAAATAATATAGTATGACTAAATATAAAAGAATATATTGTATATAATATAAAATTGTTGACATATATAATTTTATATAATATATTTTTAAGTTAGAGCTAATTTTTGCTACATGTGCATGAAGAGACTAAATGAAATAATTATTAAATAAAAGAAATAAGATCATTGCAACCAGTGGTCAAATCAAGATCTCCATGAATAGCTTCTGTGCCCAGGAAGGCCGTTCTCTCCTCTAGACATCTGAACTGTTGCAGGCAGCACTGCATGTTATCATTCAAAGCTACAGTGGAGCTTAGCGTTTGGAGCTCATCCGCAATACAAGATGTATAGTATACTCTTGAGGAGTTCAGGAACAAGCTCATGATCCCTTTCACACATACATTTCAGAATCCTTTTAATATCCTTCTTATGTGGGAGCAGCCAGCAAGATCTCTTCAGTGGTAGCGAAGGCTTCTTGCTTCCTTTTACAGTCTGTCTCTGAATATCTACAAAACCTAACCTAACAAACTTCTGAAGGCTTTAAGAAAGGGACCTTGTGAATGTATATCATCACAATATAACTTGCTATGCAAGATTTCTGTATGTTGTGTTAAATGGAAGAAAAGATAAGAGATGTCCCCATCTAGATTACAGGTATCACATGGGAACTGCTACAGATTTTTATCTTAAGTCTGTTATTATTAGCCTTAGTTCAAAAGTACATGAGTTTTACAGTATGGTGCTATTCACAAGCAGGAAGCAAACAATTCAAACACAATACATAATAAACCTATGACATTAACCTCTTTCTACAGAGAAGAGAAAGAAATGGTCAAAGGACATATTAAAGCCCAAGAAATAATTCAACATTTGGCTTAAATAATTGTTGTAAATCTGGAGTGACCACATGTTATTACAGAAGCACATACAACAGAGAGTGTTATACTAGTGGGACACAGCTCTTGGTTTCTCTAACAACTATGGCAATTCCATCACTGTAGTTCAACAACAGATAAGAAACATCAAATATTGTAATAATAATGGCTGTTTAAAGAAAGCTTTATTACAAAACCAGAAAGCCCTTCTCAGGCTACAGTTTATTGCTTCTAGGTACACAGACTGACTTTCACGCCTGCTAGACAATCTTTTATCTATACAGATATTTTCCAGGAGGGAAAATGAATTAAAAATAGAACCATATCACATAAGTGTTTTTTTTTTTACAAGGGCTTCAACACCAATCTAATAAAATATGCCTGTGACACAGCTGCCAGGGGTCCCTCTTCAAATTATGCCTTCGTATAAACACATTATTATCATGATGAACCAAATGTGAGAGTAGTTTTATGGCTTAGAGAAAACAGAATTTATAAAAGTACTTATAAATTTTCATTTTCCTATTGTTTAAAAGCTATATTTCCACTCTTTAAAAAATGTTATCATCAAATATAACAACTTTAAATGTACTCACCCAAATCTTTCCAGAAATGCTAAAAAGACCAGCCATTCCAGACATCCTAAGAAAGAAAGAGAAGCATCCTAGTGACATACAAAGACAAAACCATGCAAAGCTCAGGCTAGGACCACACCTTCACTGAGCCTGTACTGGCTTTCTCTCCTCCATTCACTTCAATTCTCACAAAGGTTACAGTTCAGGGTCATTATATAGACCACTCTGCTGTAAATATATTCCAAATCCTTGTCCCCTTATCCTGTCATCATAAAAAATTTATAACTACAAATTATATATGCAGAAAGACAACATAACCAGATAACTTCCAAAAGTGAAAGCTCAATACTGTCTAGTATAGTATCTTTCAGGATATAACTACTATAACTCATTTGCTTTTCCTTCCTTTCAATCCTACCCATCCTCCTTCAACAAGCACTGTCAGCTAACAAGCACTCCTTGTATGTCGCTGTAAAATCAGAAGCCATTATGTAATCACTCTCACTGTCCTATCATCAAATTTGAACCTGATGTATAGTATCAACAGCAAAGGCAACCTGGCCGGTCAGGCCAGTTTATCAACCTGTGCCTTTTGTTTGTTCTGTGATGCCATGATTCTTTCTGTCATCCCTTCTTCCTGCATTACTGATTATTCGGCCTCTCTGATATCACCCTCTTTAATATGAAGACCTGTCGTCCTCACCTCCATCTTCTGAACTGAGCAACACTGCCCTCACATGGCCCTCCTGCTTCAGAACAAAATTCTCTCAAGCACACCTGTCTTCACTTTCTTCAGTGGACTTCTTGAAACCATTTAAATCTGGCTGCATCGTGACCACCATTTGTCAAGGTCATAATGATGTCACTCTGTTGCAGTCTATGTCCTTCTCAGAGACTGTCTTTCTTTGCCTCCTAGCATCATAGGACACAAGTACTTACTATTTCTTTCTTTAGTATCTTTTATTTAGTTTCTAAAAGGTTTCACCGTTGTTTCTCTCTGTCTCACTGGGAATAATTTTTCAGCTTCCTTTTTTAATCTTAATTGCATGCATTGATTGTATGTGTGAATACACAGTTGGGCTACATGTCATGGCCATAGGAGAAGTCAGTACTCTCCTTCTTCCAGGGGCCCAGGGATCAAACTCAGGTCATTAGACTTGGTGGCAGGTGTCTTTACTTACTGTGCTGTCACTCATCACTTGCTTTTGATGACATTTGTTTAGTATGGAGCTTCTTACTTTTGAGGTGGGTCATAGATTTATCCCTAGCACACTACTCTTTACTTCCTATCTGTTCTCTTTCACTCTGAGGCTTTAAACCCTATAATTGTGTTCATTAATTTTCCTCAGGAAACTATGTGCACACACTCAGCTTAATAGCATTACAAAGTCTAACAATCTTTTTCTTCTTCCTTTTAATATTTTATTAAATCTTTGAGAATTTCACACAATAAATTTTTATCACCTTTACCTCAAGCCTTCCCAGTTCCATCCTCATCTCCCTTTTGCCCCTTGTTTCATGCGGCCATTGTCACCTTCCTCTCCTTTTCTCCTCCTTCATTATCATCACCTCCTATTTGTGCTATATACTTGTTTGTGTGGGCCATCCAATGGGGTATGGTTGGCATACCAGGAAATCACACCCTTTAGGAAAACTGACTTTCCCTTTTAGAAAAGAAATCCAGTAACACCCATAGCTCAGAGATAAGGGCTCATGAATCCTTTCCACTCCATACTAGCGTGCTGACTGGAAGCCATGATCCTGATTTTAAATATCCCTAAGCTATCCAGCAGAGTTTATTTTATTCAATATTTTAGATAAAATCTAATTGTGTCACTTTCTCCTTCACTCTCCTCCCTCCAACTCCAACCCAAACAAAGCACCCCTTACTTCCTCTGAAACTTATAGCATTTTTTTAATGTCTAGCAGAATATTGATGGTGGGAATTAGCAAGATCCACCAAGTACTGAACAGGAGTCACAGAGAGATTTTTTTCTCTGCCTGCTCTTACCTGGGCCATAGCCACTCCTGTCCTGAAAATCCCACCCGATGCTCCCTTCAGAGCAATCTCTCTTAATACCCCTCAAATAGGCCCAAGAAGCTACACTGTTGGTTTTCGTAGCTCCATCCAAACGACCATTTCTCTCTGCCGTGTTCTGCCATCTGTCTTACTAGTTTTAAGTTATCTAATAAAGGGAATGGAGAAAGCAAGCCTATGCAATGAAGCCATAAATACTTGGCTCCTAGAACAACATCTACCATAAAAATCAGTGTTCAGTTATTTGTGGAATGAAATGCCGGAGGTGAGCTATTTTTAGGATAAGCTCCATTATCTCTCAAGCACTAACACAGGTGCCGTGCGTTAAATGGAAGGTGACATTACATTGTTTCTGCGGTATTAAGGATATTTCTTACAGCTGTATATACACAATAAAATTACTAATATGTCTACTCAAGATTAAAGTCAAGTAACAGTTTGAGAATTATTGCAGTTCAGCCCTATCTATTTTACTAAATATTGTCAAAAGGTATCCCAGAAACATTGTACCAGACAGTCAAAACCACCACCAGTTTTATTTTCAATGTAAGTCACAAGAATCCCTGAGTACTATAATTTGAGAAAAATCTGTCCTTCCAGATAATGGGAACCAGCACTCAATACCACATTTGTAAAGAGAAAACAGGTGGCATAGCTTGCTGCAAAAGTTGCAGGAAAGGTTTTCTGTTATACCAACCTTCAATCCAGCTATTCACTATTTATGACACTAAAACCACTTGCAGAATATGTGGGTCAAAAAACCAGAAACACTACATTGACCAATCACAGGAATAGGCAGTCTAGATAAGAAGAAAGGAATATGAAGGAAAATCTAGACTTGTAAGCTCCACACACTAACATGGGACCTATTATTTTACATACAACATTTTATTGATAACTTACGTTAGAGAAGCTGGGGACTTCCAGCCAGTCAGAGGCTCAACTGATTGCCATTTCTTCTCTAAGATGTAATTCTGTAAGTCTTCATAGATTCCTGGACCTCGGTAACGGCGGAATATTCCATCTTTTGCACTACAGATTATAAAATCAAGTAGAAATTAGATAAATCAAAGTATGTATTACAAAATAATAATAAAAATAATTATTGATCACATTTGTAAACTCTGCTTGAACTTTAAATTAGCTCAAAGGAAAAAAAATACTGTAGCCAGACATAAACCAGAAGGCATGTGTTATTCATTCTAATTTAATACAAATGAGAAATTCTAAAACTTAAAGCATTAAATATTCTATTTCATCACTGTATAATATACAACCATAGCCTAAATTTCCAACAAGATTTAATCAGACACTCATTTGTTAGTATGTTTGCAACGAATTATTTTTATTTTTTCAAGCAAAATAGCCACTGTTATCACATTAACAAATTATGTGTTCATATTTCCAAACTTATGTCATCCAAATCTCTAAGTTCATGATCAAAAACAAACCATGTATCTCATATCCACTTGAAAGCCTTCTCTCTCTCTCTCACCTTCTCAGCCCAGATAGGATTCACAGGAAGAATTTACACATGCCCTTTTCTCCTCTTCATCCTAATATACTACTGAGTGAAACTGGAAGTTCTGTTTCCAAGAATCCACTGAACCTGCTCTGCCTGTACCTCTAATTAGCATGGTTCACTATCACCTACTTAACATATTCTCATGAAGCACTGAATGCTAATCTTTATAAGATCATAAAATTAATAAAACTTACTGAAAAAATGCTGGAAGAGTGGTAACAAAGAAGCGGCCACTCAAACCTAGAAAAAGTATAAACAAAAACAGTTAAAAGTTAAATTCCAAGTAACTCAAGAACCCAAGCACTGAGAAGCATCCTTAAGATGCTATCATGATCACATGAACAAACATCTCTAAAATTACTGAATCACATTTATTATTTTTTGACTGAAGGAAAAACTTTTATTTCCTAATGCTTTCCAGTTACTGACACATCATACATGCTTATGTTTCAGGTGTTATCCTAGAATTTTCTCATTTATGTATTACTTGGCATTGTATGCAGGTTAAAAAGATATAGAGCAATAGATCTAAGTTGAATACTAATGTTTCCATACTACTTTTGTGGCTTTAGGTAATTTTTTTAACCTTTTTGAGTTTCAGCTGCCTCATCTATAAAATGACTATATTAACACTTGCTTAATTATTCTAGATTAAATTGTTAAGAACATAAGGTAGTCCCTAGTGAAAGACTCAACAAATTATAGATATGAAGTACCCTAACTGTCAACTTAAAAAGGACTACACATTATTATTACAGGTATCTACTTGAAGGTTCTCCATACTATAGTAGATGGTCCCATACCCATGCACATATGGGAGGAATTAAATAAAGGTAGTAAGTTTCTAAGAAGGAAAGAGAGGAATGAAACAAAAGCAGGACATCTGGAGAGAATCCAAGGGTAGATGACCTATTTCATTATATAAATATATAAAAGTAAAAAGACCATTTAGAAATAAAAATATTTTAAAATATAAGGCAGGCCCAGTGAGGCGCGCTGGCAGTCCTAGCCTACAGCGTGCACACGCTGCACGCTAAGTTCTCCTCCGCTCACAGCTGCAAGTGATGCCCTGTCTCAGAAAATGTAAAGTGCAAGAATAATATAAGGACACGTGTACTATTCCATTCCATCAATGATTATTTTAAAAAGGCTTTAAAATCCTAATTGTTTTATATAATTTTATATTTATAAAATTTTCAAGTACTGTACATGCATCATACTTATTTTTCAAGTGTTTTAGCAAATTTTTACTGAACATGAAGTACATGTCACATGCTATACTATCTACATGTAAAGGTAAGTAACCTACAGGTCTCCTTCACTCAGCAAGTAGTTCCTAAGAAATTTCGTTTGAGGAACTGTCATAGCTCCTAAAGATAATGAGTTGAAGAAAGCAGGCAGTGTTCTCTCAGAGTCCAGAAGAAGAGAGTTTAACTGATCACAATTACGGCCTCACAGAGACATATACAAAAAAAAAAAAAAAAAACAGCATGCAGCAAAGTTGACTCACAATGACTGCTAAACAGCTCTCTGCCCTATGTGATTTGCAAATCAATTATATTTAAAAGGGTACCTGTTCTGAGTGAAGGGAAATAGCATAAAAAACACACATCCTTTTTACACTTATTTCTACTGACCTCTCTTGCTGAACAATACGGAAAAAAAAATCAAATATCTATGCAAATCAAGCTGTTTGAATATTTTATATCTTGGGCCACTTGAAATTTGATACACTGAAGCTTTGCTTTTAATAATATTGACAATGTTTCATCATTTTTATAAAATAAAGCTACATTTATATAATACATATGATTACCTGGCTAAGCTTGTTGACTGGTCCCTCACTGAATGAAGGGCCAGATTCCCACTACTATTACCCATCAGTTGTATGGAATTCTGTCCTGTCCGCATGAGGTAGGGAAGGACTAAGGAAATAGGTTCCATTTATTCAGCCACAAAGGAGTCATATCCTTACTGGGGGTAGATATTTTCATGTGGCTGCTTTAGGGTCATCCACATTTGCCTGTAACCACACTCTGCTCTGTAAGGAAACACTAGTTTCTCCAAAGTGAACTTTGATTGGTCATTGGGATCTTAGAAAGTGCTGATTGGTAGATGTGGAATGTGGTTGATGTGGCTTTGGGGATGTGGTAGCAGCATAGGCATTGTGAAGATTAGAGCAATATGTCTAAGGGTGAAACAATCTGAGCAGGAGACAGCCATAAGGGGATAGCTCAGGATGGCATTCTTTTTGTAGATTTGATGCAGCAGCATGCCTGCATGATACACAGGATCTGCTGAGTGTGAGTGTGGAGAGGAAAGCCCCTAGAAACCAGAATCTTTAGTTGGGAACCCTAGTGTCAGGAGTGAGTTATCTCCTTGTTAGTCATAGAGGTCTGAGGCTCCTACACCAATAAAGGTTGTTGCCATTGTCGATTTCACTCCAGAACTGAATGGTATGACACTGACGCTAACATCACAGAGTTTGGGTTTGGGGACTGAGATAATTAAGGCTAGGGTTGAGCCAGAAGTGTCACTTCCCTGCAGAAGAGTTTTCATAGTCTGAAAGTGCCCTAAGGTAGCCCTTCGCAGCTGTGGGTGCTGTGTGCTTCTTTTTGGAAGCATCAGGCAATATGCGCCAGACCCCAAAACAGTGACACAAGTAGTTATGGACAGAACAAACTTTCTGAAAAGATTTAGCAACTGATCCACAGGGAGAAATTCACATCCAATACTTGAAACTTAGACAAACTTTGGTCAAGAAAATCAGAGGCCCTATTTCTTTGTTAAATAAATATGTACCAGCTACAGTACTGTCCTACATTTGTGTAGTGCATATAATCAGGTTATTACTTGACTCAGTGTCTTCATATTTTTCCATTTCCCATTTTTCACACTTTTTCTCACTTATTTTATATAGTAGGAGGAATATCCAAGACTTGCCAACACTCATGTTCTAGAGATGCAGGGACTAAAAGAGGGCATGGATGTTCAATGCCTCACTGAAGTTGGAGAAGAATTGTTAGACATGTCACCCCTTCCAAGCTCAGAGACCCTTGTGGAAAAGTAGGGCAGAAAAAAAAAATTAAGAACCAAAGGAAAAGCTGAAGTGTAGTGCAGAACTATCTTCCAAGCCAAATTACTTGCTGACTGTTGATATTCCTCCAAAGGCTAGGAGGATCTTGGGATACTCATCGAAGAATCCAGCCACTCTGCACAGCAGGTTGTACTGAACTCTGTCCTACTGGACTGTGGTCTTGGGGAAGGAGGAGGATGTGGCAGGGAAGGACTAAGGAAGCAGGCTCCATCTACACAGCCATGTTATCAGCCATGCAGAGAGGGCAGACCTTCCAGTGCGGCTGTTTGACAGTCACCCACGCTCCACCTTCACTCGTTGTGCTGGCTAGCTTTACTAAAAGAGGAACTTCAATTGAGACTGCTCCTACAAACTGGCCTGGGGGCAAATCTATGGTGCATTTTGCTTTGTTTGGTTTAGTTTTTTGGTTTTGTTTTTATTTATGACTGATGAGGGAAGATGAGTCAAGCTCACTGTGATGGTCCCTGGGCTGACGGTCCAGGGTGCTTTAAGCAAGCAGCAACCCTCCATAGCTTCTACTTCAGTTCTTGCTCTCAGGTACCCTGGGTTTCTTCCCTAACTTCCATTAGTGATGGACTTAGAAGCTATAATATAAAATAATTCCTTTCCTTCCCAAGTCACTTTTGTCTTGGTGTCTTAGCACAGCAATAGACATTCTTAACTAAAACACCATGCTTTGTTAGAAAGCCTTATAAACTCAGTAGTTCCTCAGGATAAACAGGTGGAATCAAATTTTGATTAGTTACTGGTACTGTTGGAGGGGGCAGAGGTTGCCTAATATTCCCCTAAAGCAAAAAGTTTCTTGCTTTCTCAGAATTAAAAAGTGAAATTTGGTCTAACTGGATGTCTACATGTAGAAAAATGCAAATAGATCCATACTTGTCACCCGGCACAGAACTAAAGTACAAGCAGATCAAAGCCTCAACATAAAACCAGACACACTAATCCTCTTAGAAGAAAAAGTGGGGAAGAACCTTCAGCTCATTGGCACAGGAGACAACTTCCTGAACAGAACAACAGCAGCACAGGCTCTAAGAGCAACAATCAATAAATGGGACCTCATGAAACTGAAAAGCTTCTGTAAAGCAAAGGACACTGTCGTCAGAACAAAACGACAGCCTACAGATTGGGAAAGGACGAGATTACAACTAACTCCCGCAGGTAAGGCAGCCTACATAAAAGAGTACACAAATGGAGACCTGAATCAAATACAGGTTCATATAAAAATATCTAGTCATGTTCTCAAAATGGTATTATTTTAATTGCTCAGTCAGAATACTGATTTTGTTAAGGATAACTTCCAGGTGAGATGTTCCTCTCCATAGACATCAAGGCTTTTTTCCATTTCTGACTACTGTGACTACAACAGCAATGAACATGAATAAAAAAAAAAAAAAGCCTATGTTTGTACCTTCTAACTTGAGCTCTCCTTTACTGGTACTTTTCATTTATATGGAAATTCCTTGGCTGTCAAATGAGTACATATCTTAGCTGTTGCAGTGTCCCGAAGAGTACCAAAAAACATTGATATTAAATTTCCATCTTGAGGGTCCAAGATGGCTGCCCCAGGAGGACACTGTGTCTGAGGAGCAGGACAGTAGTGTAGGCACTGCGACCGGGAGACTGAGATCTCGGACCTAAAACACCAGCGTTTGCGACTGCCAGGTGAGCGGAATTCCTACGGTGGGGAAATCAACTGGAAGTCCAAGGGACACCCAGCTATTCCCAGGAAAAACTCCAGAGGGTGACAAGCTGCGCACAGCCGCACTGGGTGCCTAAGCCGCCATTTCGGTCTGGGTCACACAGTACCTGGGACAGAGTGAATTTCACCCGGATACCTCGGGCTCCACAAAGACCAAACTGAGCAGGGCACAGGGGTCTTCTATGGGACAGTTTCTCCAACCAAGGACCATGTATGGATATGTCCTAGAACCCCGCTTGGTAGCTTGGTATCCAACTGAAGACTCTAGTAAGGGGAACAGGGACTGTTTCAGACATGAACTCGATGGCTGGCTCTTTGACTCTCCCCCATACACGCCAGGGAGTAACAGCCTGGCTAGATTCCAGGGGTGGACATTGTAGCCAGCCCTGAGGAGACAAGATGAAGTGGGGTCGGATGGAAGGGGAGGAGATCCTCCCCTGTAGGTGGACTTGGAGTGGGCGGGGAGGAGATGAGGGAGGGATGGGGAGAGTGGGAGGGAAAGAGGGAAGGGGCTACGCCGGGGATGCAAAGTACCTAACCTCTGATTGATATAAAAATAAAAAATTTTAAAAAACACCATTGGAAACCAGATTTAACATGCTAAAAAAAATGAAGGGTGAACTATCATATTTCAATCTACTGTCAATGTACCAACAAATAGTAATAATAAATAAAAATATGAATATCTATATGTACATATACAAATTTATGTATGTGGGTAAAACCCATATACATAGATACAAATAGGTCAAAATGTTGTATTTTGCTTATAGCTGTTAAGTCCAACATTCTATTTGGCAAATATTTTACACATATGAAAATTTCTAAGTAAGCAGATGATAAACTTTCTAAGTAAATCACATTTACAGTACCTGGTTCTTGAATGACATCCACCTTTCCCACACTGATCTGGAGCGTTTCTCCATTCTTTGCAAAAGCCTCCCACTCAGGATCTGTCCGCTGGCAGGACGGACACCGCGGGGCATAACTATCAAATCAGAGGAACTAATCAACACAAATGTGTTTGGAGCAAAATCTATAAACAAAAGTAATAGAACATTCAAAGATAAATGAACTAAAGGGGAGGATAAAAGCAAGTTTTCCAAAGTTACTTGACATAGAAAAACAAGAATGTATTTCCCCCTTATGATTTGATATACAAATATTATACACAAATCTACATATCTGTATACTTACATACAAATATTAATTCTATCAAAAACAGAATATTTTTAAAAAGTAACATAGAAAACATTTCCTCCATGTGATTTTTTTTCATAAATGAATCAACATTATCCCTGTACAGATAGCTTTGATCTAAGATGCAAATATGTTCTAAGCACCCAAAGTAAAATAACTTTCAAAGATGTCTCAATACTAGCCAAGCCAACTTGGGAATCTCTCAAATCTACTGGTGTGATAGGCAGAGATACCAGACAATTGTCACTAGCATGGTCCTCTAGCTTCCAAGTTTGTAAATACCCATGAAAGCTCTTAACTTTTCGAAAGAAAAGCCACTCAACACCTTTTTAAACAGAAAAAGTTAAGAATATTTGGGCTTAAATCCATAACCCTACTTTTTACATGTACTTTTTTCAGTGAGAAAGAGCGAATGACATCTCATAAGGGCCTATAAGGAAAGGAACATCTGCCTTAAGACCTAAGGAAGAACATCATCCAAGAAAGGATTTAAAAATGGTCCAATCTAAGCAGGAAAGTGGTATATATGAAGAGTATAGCACTGAGTAAGAGAGGGTGAAGACACAATTCACAACCTTAATGAAAATCAAGGACTAGACAGATATCATCTACTGGTTAAGAGCACTGTTGTACAAGCCTGCAGACCTAGGGTCCAAATCCCTAGGCCATGTAGAAATAAAAACAAAATGAGTGGTTGTGTGTGACTACAGTCCCAGTACTACTGAGGATAAGAAAGAGGGAGATCTTTGGAACTTTTTAGAGGCCAGCCTCCTCCAGGTTCAATGAGAAAACCTCTATCTTCAAAAAAATATGGTAAGCAGACTCTATTTCAAAAAATGAACAACCGGCCAAACAATAACAAAATACTATAAGAAAACACACACAACTGACCCAGATTGTAAAGCTGGGATTTTTTTTCTTAGTGTTGAATCAGAATATGTCAAAATAGGAATAGAGTCATTTTCTGCTTGTAAAGTGTATAGACAAAATAATTACCCAAAATAACATGTTTTAGTTCTAGCCTTGGTGACTGCCAATGTGATCTTATTTGCCTCTACACAAATAATTAGAGATCTTACAAAGAGATGATCCTGGTTTAAGATGGAGCCTGCATATAGTAACACAGTGTCAGTTCTTACAAGAGGAGAAAGAGGTAGCTCTGCAAAAAGAAGAAACACACAGGAACACACCAGTAACCACAAGAAACTAAGAGCAGCACAGAAGCGACAGTCCCACAGAGTCTCCAGAATAAACCAATCCTGCTGCATCTTGATCCCTGCAGGCCTTTGATCTCCAGAACTATGAAAGAATAAATTTCAGTTATTTCAGGCTTGCAGTACGGTAGTAACTTGTTTCAGCAGCCTGAAGAAACTAATACAGAATGCAAGATAAAGTTTGAAAGCAGAAGGACTTCAGTTAAATAAGACTTACAGGTCTTAAAGTAGCAGATCTCAATCTGCCTAATGCTGCAACAGTCCCTCATGTTGTGGTAACCCCAACCATAAAATTATTTTTGTTGCTACTTTATAACTGTAATCTTCTACTTTATGATCATAATGTAATTGTTTTTGGAGAGAGAGGTTTGCTAATAGGGTTGCAACTCACACTATCTTAGGGGAATGGCAGGGCAATGTTGAATATAAAGTATATAAGCAAAAAACAGCATATGCTGGAATTTTGCTTGAAAATAATGTGACACAATTTAAAGAAAAATTAACATTTTCATAATGTCACAAAAATGTATTGATACAAGTAGAGAAACATTTTGTTTGGTTTAATGATACTTAGAAGATAAACATCCTAAAATGATCATCTTCAAAAGAAGGAACAGGATATTCAAGGAGAAACAAGTCACAAGGCACACTTTGAAAAATATTTCAGAATGCTACCATGTAGACGTAATTTATTAAGTCTACTTAAGTTGAACATTTAAGAAGTAATAAAGTCAATATATTGAGAAGGTAAATCAGTGATATTTAAATTTAGTGATATTAAAGTTTTAATATCATTAAATTGTTTCCACACAATGAGTGAATGTTGTACCATATAAATCACAACACCAGGGGATATAGGGCTGCAAAGAACATGTCAATAGCATGGTGGCAAACACATGTGGCTTCAGGCAAGACCCACCTCCAAAAAATGCTATTTCCCCTTGATTTTTTTAAAATTCTAATTTTTGATTTGGAGTATGTGTGTTTGTCTTTATCACTGTACATGTCATGCCTTTAAAAGGGAAGTCAAAGAGGAAAAGTAATAAAGTGGGCAGTATTGTTGTTTAAGTGCTTATGATCAAACCGAGGGCCACATGCTTAGTCACACAGTTATACTCTTAGTTTTTGAGACAGACTCATGCTCTGAATAGCTCAGGAAACCCCACATTGGCCTTGAACTTCCTTGTACTCAGGATGGTCTGGAACAAGCAATCACCTTACCTGAAAGGTGGTAGAATCCTAGGGATACAGATTACCATGTCCAGTTACAAGTCCTTTTAAAATATTATTATACAGATATTAACTATAACTTTAAAATGCAAGGAATGCACCAATTAACTTTGCTGAATAGCGGAAAGAGTAAAATAGTGAAACTGAGAAACATTTTGGTCATTTAAATTATTTTAAAATGGGTAGGTATGTTAGCCACAACTAGGTATAAGTACTTATTTAAAAAAAATACTAACAATTGTGCCAAATCCAGATGGGAAATTTTACTAAAAGAAATTTTACACACACACTAAATTAATAGGCAATTTTTTTTCTTGCTTCACCAGTATTTCTTAGAGCACTCTCTTTTCTGAGTTTTTCTTGTCATCACAGACATTATCAGATATATGCAATTTACTTAGGATTTACTGTACCAAACAATAAAGATGAAAGATTATACAAGGCTCACTGTTCTACAACTAAATTAATTACAATGTCAACAAGTGAAAGTGTTGTTGGCCTCTGCACTATATACAAAAGACACTATCTCACAGCAGATGCCCTGGTCCTTTGGCTCTTACAACTGTCCCCTCTTCTGTGATGATACCTGATCCTTAGGTATAGGGGTTGTGTTATAGATTATCAACTGAGGTTGGGCACACCACAGTCATTTGTTCTCTGATTTAGATCAGTTATGGATTTCTGCAATGCTCTCCATCTACTGCAAAAAGAAGCTTCTTTGATAAGGACGGAGAGCTACACTTCTCTGTGGACATAAGGATAAGTGTTTAGAATACAATTAAAAATTATACAGTCTTCGGAAAGTGGCAGTAACAGACTTTTCTCTAGAATCTATGAACATAATTAGCTAGGTTGACAGGACCAAGTATAAATTCCCTCCAAATGAGTGGGTCTTAAGTCTCATTAGACAGCTGATAGTTACTCCCAAGATACTGGCCATAACTGTACCCTTGGGGCTAACTTGATGCTGACCATCAAAGTCTTATGCTTTCCAGCTAGGTCGGACTACTGATTGCTTTGCTCTTCTGGCAGCTACTAGGAGGGCTACTGCTCAGAGAGGAAGGAGGCTTGGAAGCCAGGTCCAGCTCTAGTCTTCCCAATTCTATGCCTGAAGTACGTGGTGCCTTCAAGCTGTGGAGACAACCAAGGACAAAAGGAATTGCCTGACATTTACTCATGTATGTTAATGATAAAAACTGAAGTCGTATGAAAGCCCTAATAGCTGCTTGAGTGAGAGAACACTATGTTCTTAGGCCTCATGAATCCCCCAAGACAACGACTACTTCATCACTTGTACCTAGAACAGACTAGCAGGACCAAGCCATGAAAAACATTTATGACATAAATAAGCAAATGGGAGATGTTACACAAATGTTCATTAAATGATATTTTTGAAAAGACTCAATAAAGAAATAATTAAGTTGCATTATTTATTCACTTAGTCAAAAACATTGAACACTTGCTACTTAATAGTAAGGCTCTAGAGTTAAAGAAGAAGAAGAAATCTTATTCCTCTATATAAAGCTCATGTAGAGTAGAAAAATAAAATATTTACTACAAAGGCATATAGCCAAATTTATACTTACTAGTTGTGGTTAGAGCCATGCTAGATACACAGGTATTATTAAAAAAAAAAAAAGGTGGAGATTCCTGTAGGAAGGTAAGACATTTAGTCAAGTGATAAGGAGTGTCAAAAATGAGCCTGCAATAATGTTTGCCATCTGCAGAAAAGAGAGATGAGAATAAGGAAATGGGTCCCTGATTGCTGAGGAACAGAGCCTTCCTTCCCTTTTATGATAAGGATGCTGATCAGCAGAGATGCTGAGAGCCTAAACCAGAGCCAGCCAGTCAATATTTACCGAAGAGCTGTCCAAGCCAAAATGACAAAGGTGTCCTACTGAAGAGAAATATCTAACAAAGTCCAGTGTTCAGTAAGCAGCTGCTAAACAATTGAGTGCCACCTTCAGAGCATAAAACCACCAGTCCCTTGAGGTAAAGGTTGAACCTTCCTCACCTTCACTTTCCCAATTTCATACCCAACACCTGACAAACAGCAAGCAACCATTTAGTGACTAACTCTTACACATTTAAACAATAAAACACAACAGGCTGCTACACTAGAGGAAATTTAAGTGTTTGACATGGGAAAATCAACATTTTTTTCCTACAGGTGTAAGAACAACACTGGAAAGACAATACTAAAACTTTGAGGTCCTGCAGAAATAAAAGACATATAGCTATATAACCAGCTTTGAAACATGAGCAGCCCAAGAACAAAGTCAGAAGCCATGCATCATAAAAATTTATTTTCTTTATAGAAGTCAGTTTCACTTGAAAAGATATTTTACCCAGGAGATAGTAGAGTTAAGTAGATCAAAATTATGCTATAGGAACTCTAGACATCTTGGACATTTCTTTGGATTGAGAAGGAGAACCACTAGAACATTACAGACAATGAATAACATTGCATATTTTGAGTTTCAAAAGAACAAACGTGACAATAGAACTAGAATAGGAGGATGGAAGCTCATCAGTAAAGAAAGGCATATGCAGAGGAACAGGTAACTCTAATGGTATTTTTTAAAGCCATACAGAAACGTACTACTGTAGTATATATATACTATATTTATATATATATAAAGAGTTTAAATGAAATCACCTCGTCATGGGGAGACAATGTATCAACTAAACATCTTATACCAAGAAATAAAACCTCTAATGCCAGAAATAGGCTGTATCTTGTTTAGTTGCAGAATAATGAGGTCCCCAAGACCCTCCAAACATCACAGACTATTGCCAAAGCTATTGGTTACCCTCCAAAACTTGCTGCTGAAGACACCACTTACTTATAACATCGAACATGGAGAAAGCAAGTTGGAGTGTCCAATTAGAAGCTTCACCCCTACTGACTACTGTTCATAGTGTTGGAAGGTACTTTGCATACTACTGAGAACTGTTATCATCAGGAACACCCAGACACAAACCCTGAGAACTAAAATAGTAATCTGCCTACAGGATATACTGGTACAATAGTAGAGCAAATGTTATAGAAATAACTAACCATTTTTTAATTGATTTAAGGCCCACTCCATGAAATATAACCCATTCCTGACACTGTTCAAGTGACCTAGAATCTTACACTGTCTACATCCTATGAGAAAACCTGCTATTACTACTGTGCTAAAGGAACACAATAAAATGACTCCCCATGACATACTGCGCTACCTGTAAACTGGAGTACTGCCCATGACTCATCCGGGAAGCTTCTTCTTGCAGTAGGTGGTAACTGACAGAGACCTACAACTGGAAAATGTGTGCAGTGAGAGACTTTGAAGCACTCAGCCCTAAACGGGATGTCTTTACTAAACCTCTCTGTCAAGGCTCCAGGATCTATGAGGAAGAGGAAGGGAAAAACTGTAAGAGCCAGAGGTGATGACTCCAAGGAAACAGTGTCTGCTGGAAACAGACTGACAGACATATGAACTCATAAAAAACTAACAGTGTGCACAAGGCCTGTACACGTTCAAACTAGTCAAAATACTAGCATGGAGAAAAAACGGACACAGTCTCACCCCTAACCAAGAAGTTATTTGCAGCTGATACCTGCTGGTAAAGTGAGAATCAGTTTTCTCCAATAGAGTGTCACAGAGTGTATCAACCACATTTCAGTGTGGGCTCTATACAGAACAAACTCCATGGTTCTTTGAGCACTTTTGTTTTGGTTACTTATTTTTTGTTATGAAATTATTTTGGAGGGTTTTTTTCATTTTTAATTGATTTCTTGTTGTTTTTTTTTAAAAGGGAGAGAAAGAGAACATAAAGTTGGATGGATATGGAAGTGCAAAGGATATGACAAAAGATAGAGGCAGAGAAAGAATATAAAATATTATATGAAAAATATAATAAAATTTAAATGAAAACCATATATTACAATTTTTTAAAAAAATTAACAGGAGCCATATAAATGTTAAAAACTACAAAAGCATTAGAAAGTAATTAAGCGAAAGGTAGTATATATAAACCAACAGAAATAAAGAAAAGATAGCATCAGAAGGTGTTTAAGGACAGTAATCAATTATAGTGAGAGAGAAGAAATGGGTAGTAAACACTATAAGATAATACATAAAAATAAATGAAAAGAAAGCAGAGTAGATAACAAACCCGTAGCACTAAAGAAATATAAGTAGTATTGGGTCCTCTTGCTGCTTTGTAAAAATGTTTCAAAATAAGAATAACCATCACGAATTCTTAACTGGTATTTCTCAAACAAAATAACTTTCAAAGCTGAAAATTTAATTCCAAAGATCACAAACACTGACTCCTTAAAAGATAAATAAATTTTGTTTTTATATTTATTTATTTTTTATTTAATTAGTTTATTCACTTTGTATACCAGCTATGGCCCCTTCCCAATCCCATCCGCCCTCTTCTTCTCCTATGCCCCTCCCCGCAGTCCACTGATAGGGGAGGTCCTCCTCCCCTTCCATCTGACCTTAGTCTATTAGGTCTCATCAGGACTGGCTGCATTGTCTTCCTCTGTGGCCTGGTAAGGCTGTGTGCCCTTCAGAGGGAGGTGATCAAAGAGCCAGCCACTGAGTCCATGTCAGAGACAGTTCCTGTTCCTATTATTTGGGAACTCTCTTTGACACTGAGCTGCCATAGGCTACATCTGTGCAGGGGTTCTAGATTATCTCCATGCATGGTCCCTGTTTGGAGTATCAGTCTCAGAAAAGACCCCTGTACCCAGATTTTTTAGTTCTGTTGCTCTCCTTGTGGAGCTCCTGTGCCCTCCAGGTAAGAAAATTTAACTAATTAAATTTTGTAATCGCTTTTCATATATCAAAGCACCAAATACTACTAGCGTTTAAAAGCAAATGATTAATACCAAAATAGGCATAAATTGTGTTAGAGGAGCTTTAGATGACTCAAGATACGAAAGCTGATCCCCAAAGAAACAAATGAATAAATGAAGAGCTATCATTTAAATGTCAAAGTTTTACCAATATGATCACAAAGATTTCTAAAACACTTCTTTACAGAAAACAAATACATTTTACCTGCAGTCTCTTAATAATCTCCAATTGTAAGAGCAGACCATCTCATAAAGCACTCACTTGGGAGGTCATACAGACATGCGTAGTGCATGGATGTTACTGTGTGTTTGTGCATATACATGCATATGTGTGTGCATGTGTGTGTAGGCCAAAGGTCAACACTGGCCTCAAAATTGCTCTTCACCTTACTTTTTAGACAGTCTTTCACTGCACCCGAGATCCACCTGTTTACTGGGCCAGCTGACCGCCAAGCACCAGGCTCTCACACCCCACCTCCGTGTCAGCGTCATGTGTCTGCCTGCGTGTCAGGGACAGCAACTGTCCTCATGTCTGTGTCCCCCCTCTCTCACATACATGGGGGAGTCACTATTTTGAAAGAATACTCAAAATGTATTTATAATAGGCATATAGTGCTTCTGAGAATACTAACAGGTATTACATTAAAGTGATGGACTTTTCCAAAGAAGAATCAGGAATGTCATCCAGTAATACAGGAAACAGATTTTTAAAATGATACGATCCTCAGTATCTCTCTGAATGAGTTTCCAGCATCCAGAAAGAAACTGGATATAATAGCATCCTCACTTTGTGCCCACCAAGGAAGTATTTTTGAGACAGTGCCTCAATTTTCAAAAATGTGTACATACACATACATGCATAGAGCTGGACACATGGCAGGTCCCAGGAATGGATGATAACTGTCTAGGCTGGGGCACTTGAAAACAGTAAAATGTGATCCATTCACAGGGCCAACAGGAGTTGTTCGCAGGCACTGAACTGGATGCTTACTGAGACTTATAACCAGCTCAGCTCAGCTTTACTGTTCTTATTTCTTTTCCTTAAACAGCAAAAAAAAAAAAAAAGAGAGAGAGAGAAAAGAAAAAATTTAAAGGAACCATTATGGAGTTAACAGTATTAGGTATGCGGAGGCCTTTCTACTGCAACTGTTTTTACACTTCACGTAAAAACACACTCAGCTCTTACCAGAAAACTGAAAAGCATCTAAAAAACAAATGAGTAAAAACTTTGAAATATAGAAATAGCTGACAAAAAGCTGTTCCTCAACATTCTTAAATATTGCAAATTGATAGTACTAACAAAGAGCTTACACCTTTGACTCCAGCACCTCAGAGACAGTGGTAGGCTGAGCTCTGTGACGTGGAGGTCACTCATATCTACACGGCCAACAGTGCCAGTCCAGACAGAAATACATAGTGAGACCCATTTTTAAAAAGGAAAAAGTTTCTCTCAAATAGAATATGACCTCATCTCCATCCAAAAGGTTATTCATATCCATAGCCTTGTAGTTTCACCAATGATTTATCAAGAGCATTTCATTTTTGAGGTCTAAATTACCTCCAAAATTTGAGGAGATAAATATGCATTATGTTCCTTAACTTACATATTTTACCCTGATCTCATAGGAAGGTACTCACACATGGGCAACTACTTAAAATATAAACTGAAGAAATCAAAATGTGGCCTTGGGGGAAAAAAAGTCTTGAGAATATCTACATGTAAACTAATTACCAAATGGTAGTGATAAATCTGTATTACCTGAGATTACAGACTATGGTAATGTGGGTTCATAAGTTATGTTTCCATAGACTTTTCATTTTCCCTTGATGCCCAATGTGTCTATGAAGTCTATTCAGATGGTTGTCCCCTTTCCTGGTATTAATTTTATGCTACCTACAATCAAGAGAAATCCCTTCCCTTGTCCTGACAGCTTCCCATAACCTTCAAGCAAGGTTCCACGAACCACCACTTACAGACTTTGTTGTTCAAGGGGGCTATTTGTTAATGCCCTTTTCTTTATGCCATTGGCCCAATCCAATTATAATACTGACTCAAAAGTCCTACCACTAAAAATCACGGCACCAGAATTTAAACATCATCTGTTTTTAAGCTAGCCACCGTCTTTATGTTTTATCTCCAAAATGACATCCTCAAGGTCTTCAAAAGGGAAACTGGTATTTCACACAAACTGGTCTTCCTTCCCTTGAAGCAATGGCTAATTTCAACACACACTTTCCCTAAGTGTAGGCATCACTAAATAGCTACCCTTTTCTAGTATGGGTATACCTCTAAGAACGTATGATTTCCTTCCCCCTTTTAGAACTCTCCCCTTGGTAAACAGCCTCCTCCATTTCTACTTTTGGCTAAAGGAATGGTGGCAGGGGCAAAGGATGCTGGCTTAGGTTCTGCAGCCCCAGCTTGACAGCGGGGGGGGGGGGGTTAATCTGCGCATGCTCCTGCGAAGGCCGCGGCCCGCCACCGCAGGTGCCGGCAGGAGCGCAGCGGCCCAGGGTTGGCCCGGGAGGGGGGCGTGCACCGCGAGGACGAGGCGACGTGCGGGGCGGGTGGGCACACTCACAATTTCAGCATCCACTCGCCCTCCATCACCAGCGTCCAGTTGGAGGCGGTCATGGGCTGCACCCGGCTCTGCTCCGCCGGCTGCGCGGCCTGCTCCAGGTCCTCCGCCGCCGCCGCCGCGAGCCAGGCGACCAGGAGCACCGGGACGCAGGAGCCGCCTGTCATGGTGGCGCCCGCGAGGAAGCTGGGCTCCCTGAGGGCCGGGAGCGGTGGCTGGGCTTCTCACCCGGAGCAACGCCCTCACCGCGGGCAGAGGAGAGCCCCAAGCCGCCGGAGCGCCGCTCCGCCAGCCACGCCCGTTCCTCCTTAGCTGCCCGCCCGGCAAGGCCACGCCCAGACGCCGTGGCCACGCCCCCAACGCACTGCGGGAAGGCGGTTGCCAAAGCAACCGTCTGCCTTTAGCCAAGGCAACGGCCGGCTCGCCCTGTTGACTGACTGGCTTGAAAAGCTGTTTAAGCAATGGCTTGCACCCTCTTCGCTGTGCATTTCTCTAAAGGGAAGCGTGGCCAGTGCTTAAACAAACGCTTTCCCCCTTTCATAGTAACACAAACATCCGACATCTGTGGGCTGGACCATGGCGACTAGAGGGAGGGAGAATTTTAAGAGCCCTCTGCTTGCGCAAACCGGAGCACCATCGTCCAAAGAGATAAAACTAGATAAATGGTAAAACTAGATTATGCAGTCTTTTAAAGAAATAAACCTTTTACAAATTGTATAGACTTGTAAAATCTGTGCACTAACAAAATGCGTCAGCTCGTGGAGAACTGTTAGTTGCAACGAAGTGTACCCCATTTTTCTATCAGGTACAATTTTGTCAGACCTAGAATCTGAGTAATCGTGCACGGTTTCCGTTATCTTTACAGATACACAGTAGGCGGATCTATACCCTGGGGCCACCAAAACCTTAAGGTGTTAAGACTCGTTACAATTAGAGGGCCCAAGAACTTCTGTAGATGTCTATATTGTAAAATTTAGTACGGTTAATACAGCATGAAAACTATAGTTTATGTTCCTAGCGGGCTATGCAACCCAGAGTACTTAAGGTCAGTCTGTAGTCGGTACTATAGAGAAGATCAAATTTGCATGCAGAGATTGTCTGGATAAGATATTATGGTGTGCACATCGAGTCTACACTGTCAGTAGAAAGCATTTTGCTTATAAAAAGATTCATTAACAAGAAGTCTATCATTTTCAGTGTGGCTTTTTAAAATACAGGATATATGGTTGATTGGTTGATTCAGTGTTGCTGTTCACTGTGTTGAGTGCAATAAGATGTTCTGACTGTGTTTTTCAATTATATTTATGCATTGAAATCATGGGATTCACTTGGCCTGGTGGCACAGGCTGGAGATCCCAGCTACCTGAGAGTCACAAGTTTAAGGCTAACCCTGGCAATTTAAGTATGCCTCAAAAATAGTTTAAAAGGGGGCTGAGGACACAGCCATGTGGTAGAGTATTTTCCCAGCAAGCAGGAGGCCCTCTTCAGCAGCACACACAAACACACACACAGGAGACAGGCAGAGAGACAGAGACCAGCAGGCAAAAAATAATGCAATGCTTATGCTTAGAATTAATTGGCTTTAGAGTATTTTGCAGGCAAAGGAAGCATTAAAAAAGATGATTAAAGTTTAGTCAATATTGAAACTAAATGCAGTTTTCTGTTATTTATTTTTGTATAAATCTATTGGAAATGAGAAACCAGAGAGAAGCAAAAGATGCTCAAAAGAAAACCATTGCAAGTGAATTTTATTATTTCTAACACTGTTTAAACAAATCCTATCTCTTTGAGTTTCAGATGAACGGGGAGGAGGTAAGAAACAGCTCAGCAAAGACTGCAGGAGGAGTTTTCCTCTATGACTAGGACAAGAGTGCAGCTTCCTTCACCCACAGTGGTGTCCAGGGCCCACTGCTTCCTAGCCACACTAAATTTAGGGCTAAAACTAGCATCTGTTTAAATACAGCTGATGGTCAAAACTTGCTCTAAGCGGTAGCTGTACAGATGGTGGGAGTGTAATTCACATGGCTCGGTTCAGGGGAGCTGCTTGCTATTTGTAGACAAGAGCATACTGTAACATGGATAGGGCTCTGTGTCTTCCCTAAAGTAAAAATCACTTCAGTGGCACACAGTCTCCTTCATAATGCTTTGTTATTGCGCACCATTCCTGTAAACTCCTGTGCTCCAGTAACAAAAAGCTATGCCCCATTGTCAAAGCACACAGTGCTTTGTCTCCTTCTCTATTCGTACAATCACTTCTTACAATCAGCTACGTGCCGCCATCACATAGCTCACACTGTTCCTCTGATAGCCCTGGCAAATGAATTGCTAATTTCAAAACCAATGGTTCTACTGTTTAGCTTCACCACACCTCTGTCCTATGCAACAATGTCACTTCTTTATCACCTGACTGTCTCTGCTTTTCTCCAAAGCCTACTAAAAATCCATCCAAGGTTGTGGACTTACTTACTTTGTGGCTTTGTGTCTTCTACACTGCAGACTCCAACCTTTTAGCAGTACTTGGCATGACTCTGAAGGTCACCCAATTCACGATATTCCTAATCTTGTGTCTTTTTCTTCTCTTGAGTATGGGTTGGGGTATAGTGACTCACTTCTAACTAACACAGAAGGGTTAGATATTCTTCAATAGTTTGCAAGAGACCCTGGGACTTCCATCCTGCTGGCACTTGCTGTTCATCTTGCTTACTCATTTGATACCATCCAAAGGGAAGCCTCAAGCCAACATCCACAAGGAACAAGGCCCACAAGACCTTGTACAACACCCTACAAGGCCTCTGTACAACAGCCTCCTGGGATCTAAACCTCAGGTACATCCATGTGAGTAACCAGCATAAAAGACAAGGCCTGATAAGTGAGTTGGAGCCTCAAGGTAAAGATCAGGTGAGTCCTTTATGCAAGAAACTAAGATATTTCAATGCAGTTTTTAAGCTACCCAGATTTGGAATAATCATCTTCTTAAGTTTCCAGGCACTGTTTGACACAATTAGTGCTATAACCTACATTGTATAAAGGAAGATACTCTAAGAGAGTCCAAAATAGTCAATCTGACTATCAGATTATTGAAATAATGGATGCCCCCAAAGAAAGGGTGACTGCTCCAGGAATCTTAAGCTGGAGATCAGCAGCCAGAAGGAGAACTTGTCTTCCTGAAAGAGATTTCACATGGTTCTAAGAACTTGTCAGAATGAGACTAAAGCCCAGATAATGATGGGTCAGTGGTGAATGGGTCTACACCTTGGCAAGGATTGCTTAGAAATGTGTAACCTTGCCCTTCTATTTAAACTTTGATCTCACATGAGGACCCCAAAGGCAGATTTAGGAGTTTCACTGGATCTCTTTGACCCTCTTCCCAATATGGCTACCTTGAAGAAATCTCCTTTTCCTGCATTCCACTTTTAACTTGGCTCCTTTAATATTCTCTTTGAGGTCAGGTGGCTAAGCATGGCCTGAGCACAGGTTGTGATCCCCAAGTTTGCCAACAGAACCTAGTACTGTTCTGTTTTTTTTGTTGTTTTTTTTTTTTGTTATCAATCACAGGTTAGGTACTTTGCATCCCATGCGCAGCCCGCCCACTCCCTCCCACCCTCCCCAACCCTCCCTCATCTCCTCCCCGCCCACTCCAAGTCCACCAACAGGGGAGGACCTCCTCCCCTT
>CM053748.1:2109036-2137769 GCA_028658305.1 Pachyuromys duprasi | reverse complement strand
GTATTTTGATGGGCATTGCATTGAATCTGTAGATTGCTTTTGGCAATATGGTCATTTTCACTATGTTATCCTACCAATCCATGAGCACGGGAGGTCCTTCCACCTTCTAAGATCTTCTTCAATTTCTTCAGAGACCTAGTACTGTTATGAATAGAGCTTTTGTCATTGGAGGAGTTGGCAATGATGGGGCTATGGGGATAGCTCTGGCTATACCAATAATAATAAAATAATAATAATAACAACAATAATAATAATAAAAAGAATCCTTATAGGAAAAGCCCAAATATGTGTGTACATATACATATATATATATATATATTCTGTATCCTTTTACTATACATATATATATATATATATATATATATATATATAATCTCCCTCTTTCTATACTAGTTCAAAAGAGGGTACATGCTTTGGCATATACTTTTGCATCTGTTTAAAGTCAGGCTAGCCTGTGTGAATAGTTCTAGCTAAAGAATTATAATCAGGAGTGTGAAGGTATTGCTGTCAAATTACCATACTGGGCCACATGGAAGATGTCCCAATGCTCCCTTGGCCTGCTACAGAAACTTTAGAGGAAAGTTCATGACATGAGAGTCTACAAGGATAGTTTGAATGGCCTCGCTCTTCCTTCTGGAGAAGAGCTGCCCAGATTGCTTCCTGGAATCTTCACATGGGCAAGGTGCGTATTTTAATAATGACAGTGTATATAAGTAAGCTAGTGTTCTTTAACTGACCACCCCAGGCTCTGTTTTCATGTTTCTGGGGGTGATAGGAGGAACTGAGTTGGGATGTTAACCTGCACTTGTTTATATGGTGGCAGATGATTGGAGGCTGAGCCTAGAGTTAGATGAAATTAACTTCATTTGCACTAACATCTGGCACCTGAGAGGCATGGATACTTGAAGACTGATCGTGTGTCTCTTCTATGTGACAGGAACTCTACCTGGCTAACTTGGGCTTCCTTGCAGCATGGCACTTTCAGGACTTCCCTGGTTATATTTCTACAGCAAGAGTTCCCAAAGGCAGGCTGAACATGCACTGTTCCTTAAGCCCTTGATTCAGAAATCTGAGAGTATCACTTCTCCCACATTCTAGTGGAGGAAAGGACACTGAGTGCCAGCCTAGACCAACAGGGAGAAGAATTAGATAAGACCCCTTAGTGAGAAGCAGCAAAAGAAATTGTGTCCATCTTTAATTTATCAAAAAGATCCTGAAGGACCAGCAAGATGGCTCAGCGGGGAAAGGGCTCTTCCGAGTATGTGCACAGGCACTTACTTGGCAAGGGAGTTCTACCACTGGAAGGCACACACTACTCATGCTTATTTGGATGGATTCACAATCCCCTGTTGATGTTTCTCATGGGAGTAGTGTTGGCATTCTGTGTGTATTACAGGGGCATGTTGCCACAGATTATAACAGACACTGCTTCTTCTCTTTGTCCCTTTGCAAGACATCCTTGCCATCTGTGTTGTTTTTCTTTCTTTTGGTGGGGGTAGGCAAAGGGAATTGGAAAGTGTTATCTTCAAGCCTTTGGCTTGACATCATGTATTTGTACATTCAGCATTCCACTGAATTTTTGTTAAACTCCTTCATAAAAAGATTCAGACAATATGATAATGTTTACATGAGAAAATAAGAATCCGATAACCATGTTTTGGATTCTGAACCTTTATTTTTCCTTGACTGACTGAGATAAAAAACGAGTTCTCAGAAGAGCTAAATCATAAATTCTATTGGTATGAGCCTTCTTGCATAGTCACCAGACAAAGATTTTTATATGATGAGCAACTGGGATCTTCCTATTAAGAGGAAAACCACTGAAATGAAATTCACAGTGCTCTATAATAGTAGGGTACACCGAGACTGTACAATGGTTTTCTGTCAGAGATGGCAAAAACAATACAAAAAAATTAAGTTAAGCAAATGCTGCAAAATTAGTTTATAAAGCACAGCCACTTATACAAACATATTTTCTAAATTTCTTACAGAAACAGAGGTAAAAAAGAGAATTTAAGAAGTAATATGTCCTAGAACAAATGGCAGGAGATGCCAGGAACAATAAAAATATGCAGATGTGTGCCCAGATAAGTGACTAGAAACAACTCCATAAAGAAGACAAGAAAACCCAAGGTCCATGTTCTGATGAAAGAAAATTAACTTTTCTTCAAACCTGAAAAGTGAGCTCAAGAAAGGAAGAGCTGTATATAAAAAGTATACAGAAACCAAGTCTATACTATGTGTGGCTAGGAATTAATTAAATCCATAGTTTAGATGAAGGTTCCTCTGGTAGCAGCTGTCCTGCTTTGAATGAGGATAGGCCCCCATAGGCACAGAGGCATGCATACTCAGTAGAATGCTTGGGGTAGGGATAGGAGGTGTGGCCCTTCTTGGAAGAGGTGTGGCATTGGGGCAATTGATGAAGCCTCAAGAGCCTCGCCATTCCCAGTGCTCTCTCTGTCTTCTACTTGCAGAACATGATGTGAGCTCTTACTGTTCCTGTCTCCATGCTTTTGTTCTGCCATCATAGACTCTGACCCTCCAAAACCATAACTCTAATTAAACATGTTTATAAGTTGCCTTGGTCATGGCACTTCATTACAGCAATAGAAAAGTAAGACAACAACAAGCTGTTTTTAATACATAAACTTGTAGGACATAGGAAAAAACCTATAGGACTTTATTTAGCAAACCCTCCAAATCTAACCAAGGTCCATTCTAATACAACTCCAAAAGTCTATCTTAAAATATTTCCCTGGGCATCACAGCATCCAAGACTAAGGTAGGAGGCTTTACAGTTCAAGACTTACCAAGTCTCAAACAAACAAATACGTATAAAATACAAATAAATGATTATGATAACAAGAAACAGAATGCTTAAAATAACTACAGGAATTTTGAAAAGAAATACAATGTAGGTCTTGATTCTCATGGATTCTAAAATCTACCATAAACTTTCAAAACAATAATGAGATTTTGGTATCGGAAATATTATGTAGATAAATGAATTGGCATAAATACATGAGATGCATTTTAAATTATAAATTTAAATTAAAATTATAACTATACACATTTATCCAAGTTATTACCTATGTTAAAGTAATAGAACACAATAAAGAAGACTTGGGAAATAATAACAAAAATATAAATAAAAATTAACACAAATCTCAGATGATAAACTCACAAAGATAATTTCATGTCATGTCAAAAACACCTGCCGTCCAAGAGAGCCATAGGGAAGCTGTCCGTTACACTTCAGCTCAACTTTCCTTTCTTGGCACAGACTTCCTCCATGACTAGGGAGGAATAAAGAAATAACCCACATCACAAGCAGCTTTTTCCTAATTCAAAGGAACACATGCCAGTTCAGCTTGTTAGTCCATTAGTCAGAATAAATCATAAAGCCTTGCCTAGCTAGCAAAAAAGCAGTGCTCTTCCACAGGAACTATTACATAGCATGCATAGCATGGTTAAGACAGATTCTTCATCCTATATCTGTGTGTGTGCATATATGTTCTCCAAAGGAGCTCCAGATCCACTTTTGATAAATCTAAAATGCTCTTTTTGAGAGTTTTTGGATAATTTTATATTCATTTGTTGGGCAGAGCTTTCTTTTTTATATTAATTTTTATTTTTATTATTTTAATCACAGGTTATTTACTTTGTATCCCAGCCATAGCCCCCTCCCTCATTCCCTCTCAATCTCACCCTCCCTCCCTCATCTCTTCCCTGTCCCCCTCCAAGTCCACTGCTAGGGGAGGTCCTTCTCCCCTTCCACCTGGCCCCAACTCATCAGGCATTTCCAGGACTGGCTGCAATGTCTTCATCTGTGGCCCAGCAAAGCTGTTCCTCCCTCGGGGGGGGGGGTGGGGAGGGAGGCAAAGGAGCCAGTCATTTAGTTCATGTCAGAAATAGTTCCTGTTCCCCTTACTAGGGAAACCCACCTGGATACTGAGCTACCATGGGCTACATCCGAGCAGGGGTTCTAGGTTATATCCATATATGGTCCTTGGTTGGAGAAACAGTCCCACAAGGACACCAGTGCCCTGATATATTTTGTCCTTGTGGAGCTCCTGTCCTCTCATGGTCATACTAACTCCCCCTTTTATGATATGATTCCTGCACTCTACCAAAGGCCTGGTCATGAGTCTCAGCATCTGCCTTGTTACACTGCTAGGCAGAGTCTTTCAGAGGCCCTCTGCGATAGGCTCCTGTCCTGTTTCTTGTTTTCTCCTACTTCCCAAGTCCATCCCATTTGTCTTTCTAAGTGAGGATTGGTCATCTTACCCCGGGTCCTCTTTCTTGCTTATTTTCTTTAAGTGCACATATTTTAGTATATTTATCTTGTCTTATATGAGTATATACCATGTGTGTCTTTCTGCTCCTGGGATATCTCACTCAGGATGATCTTCTCTAGATTCCACCATATGCCTGCAAATTTCATGATCTACTTGCTTTTAATTGCTGAGTAGTATTTCATTGTGTAAGAGTACCACAATTTCTGTATCCATTCCTCCATTGAGGGACATCTGGGTTGTTTCCAGGTTCTGGCTATTATCAATAAAACTGTTACAATCATGGTTGAGCAAATATCTTCGTTGTGTACTTGAGCTTTTTTGCATATATGCCTAGGAGTGGTATAGCTGGATCTTGAGGAAATGCTATTCTTAATTGTCTGAGAAAGCACCAGATTGATCTCCAAAGTGGTTGTACAGGTTTACATTCACACCAGCAATGGAGGAGGGATCCCAATTCTCCACAACCTCTCCGCAACCATTCTGTTAGTCTGTGTCTTTTTATTGGCGAGTTGAGTCCATTAATGTTGATAGATAATAGTGACCAATGAATGTTAGTTCCTTTTATTTTGGTTTTGGTGGTCTTACTGTGATTCACTGCGTTTTCTTTTAATTTTTGTAGGGACATTATCTGTAGCCTATGTTTTCTTGGGTATAGTTGTTGTCATTGGATTGGAGTTTTCCTTCTAGTATCTTCTGTAGGACTGGTTTGCTGTGTAGAAATTGCTTAAATTTAGTTTTATCATATAATATTTTGTTTTCTCCATCTATGTTGATTGAGAGTTTTGCTGGGTATGGTAGTCTGGGATGGCATCTGTGGTCCCTTAAAGCCTGCATGACCTCTGCCCAGGCCCTTCTGGCTTTCATAGTTTCTGATGAGAAGTCCAGTGTGATTCTGATAGGTCTACCTTTACATGTTACTTGGCCTTTTTCCCTTGCTGCTTTTAATATCTTTTCTTTGTTCTGTGTATTTAATGTTTCGACAATGATGTGATGATTTTCTTTTCTTTTCTAGTCTAGTTTGGTGTTCTGTAGGCCTCTTGTATGTTTATGGACATCTCTTTCTTTAAGTTGGGGAAATTTTCTTCCATGATTTTCTTGAAGATATTTCTGTACCTTGGAGACTGGAGTCTTCTTTTTCATCAATTCCTATTATTCTTAGATTTCACCCTTTCATGGCATCTTTGAGTTCTTGGAGGTTTGTGTTTGGGACTTTTCCAATTTTACTTTTTTTTTGACAGAAGTATCTGTTTCTGCAAGTGAATCTTCAGCACCAGAGATTCTCTCTTCCATCTCTTGTATTCTGTTGGTGATGCTTACCTTTGTGGTTCCTGATCTTTTCTCTAAGTTCTCCAGCTCCAGGGTTTTCTCTGTTTATGTTATCTTTTTTATTTTAATTTTTATTAATTATACTTTATTCATTTTGTATCCCCCCATAAGCCCATCCCTCCTCCCCTCCCAACCCCACCTTTCCTCCCCCTTTTCCACACATGCCCTTCCCCAAGTCCACTGATAGGGGAGGTCTTCCTTTCCTTCTTCTTTCTGATCCTAGTCTATCAGCTCTCATCAGGAGTGGTTGCATTGTCTTCCTCTGTGGCCTGGTAAGGCTGCTCCCCCATCAGGGTGAAGTGATCAAAGAGCAGGCCAATCAATTCATGTCAGACACAGTCCCTGTTCCCATTATTATGGAACCCACTTGGATACTGAACTGCCATGGGCTACATCTGCACAGGAGTTCTAGGTTTTCTCCATGCATGGTACTTGGTTGGAGTATCAGTCTCAGGAAAGACCCCTGTGTGGAGATTTTTTGGTTCTGTTGCTCTCCTTGTGGAGCTCCTGTCCTCTCCCTATCTTACTATTTCCCACATCTTTCGTAAGATTCCATGCAATCTGCCCAACAGTTGGCCATAAGTCTCAGCATCTGCATTGATATTCTGCAGGGTAGAGTCTTTCAGGGGCCTTCTGTGACAGGCTCTTAGCCTGTTTCCTGTTTTCTTCTTCTAACGTCATTTTGCAGCGCTTCCTCAAGACCCAGCTATACCACTCCTAGACATATATCCAAAAGAGGCTCAAATACACAATATGGACATTTGCTCAACCATGTTTGTAGCAGCTTTATTTGTAATAGCCAGAAGCTGGAAACAACCCAGATGCCCCTCAACTGAGGAATGGATAAAGAAATTGTGGTCCATCTACACAATGTACTATTATTCAGCAATAAAAAACAAGGATATCATGAAATTTGCAGGTAAATGGTGGGAACTGGACAGGATCATCCTGAGTGAGGTACCCTAGAAGCAGAAAGACACTCATGGTATATACTCACTCATATAGATATATAAAATAGGATAAACCTACTAAAATCTGTACACCTAAAGAAACAAATCAAGAGGGAGGACTCTGGCTAAAATGCTCAATCCCCAGCCAGAAAGGCAAAGCAGATTGTTTGTGTTTTCTTTATTGATTCGAATTCTGTTTTTATGTCCTTCATCTGTTTGAGTGTGGCTCCCTGTCTCTGTATGATGACCTCTAGTTTTTTCTTTGTTTCTTCTCTCTATGCCACTAACTTTGCCTCTACTTGTCCCTCTATTTGTATGGCTATTTCTCAGAGAGATTTGTTTGTTTCCTCTTTCTGTGATTCTATATAGCTGGATAAGCATATCTTTAAGGTCAATTTCCTGTGTTTCCGAAGAATTGGAGTATCCATTGATTTTGGGGGTTGCTGGTGAGGCCATGATTTCCTGATTTTTGTTGGGTGTGATTTTTTGCCATCCTCTGGCCATTTCTTTATCTGTAACCTTCACTGTTTGTTCTTGGATTCTGCAGTTCAGATTGGTACTGTATTTCTCTGGTGTCTGGAGAATTCTTCAGGGAGACGAGAGAGGTCCAATGGTTTCAGCGTATGCGTTGGTACTTCAGCTGTACCTGTGGGAGGGAAGTCCGTGGGCACAGAAGAACAATTGCAGGCAAGGGTATATGCATATATGTGCGTGGAAGTTTGCCTTGAGGGACAGTGTGCTAGAGAATGTAGAGGCCTTCAGTGTGAGGGAAGGGTGCCTTGCGGTCACCGAAGGGGTCTCAGGTGCTGAAGTTATCGCATATGCTGGTGATTATTGCATGCGCAAATTTTCTGGGTATGTCAGTGGCCTGGAGGATACTGGTATTCGTTTCTAGCTGAGCTCCAGGAGTTATTTGCCTAAACTCCACTGGTGGTCCCTCAGAGCTGGGGTTTTCCATGTCCCAGGATACCCTCTGTTTCCCACAGTGGATGTGTGGGTGGGAGATTTCTGATGTCTGGCTGCTAGCTTAGAAGCACCCTGGATCTGGGGCTCTGCAGACACTTGGGGGTGCACTCACTCTCTAGCAGGTCAAATCATAAAGCATAAGGGTTTCTCCTGTTCTCTTCTGGCAGGTTTGGACCTGCCAAGCCAAATATGTGCTCAGACAGCTCAGTTGTGTTGTAGCTCCTGTACCTGGGAGTCCAGCTGTGGCTGCAGAACTGGGGTGTCCAGGTGCCTGCCAGGAAGAGTTGTGGAGATAGTACCGTGGATTGGTGCTTGGTGCACCTGGGTGGTTTTGCAGGTCCGCTGCACAGTCCGCTCTCCGCCACTGAGGGACTGAGCAGCCCATACAGTACAATCAGGATCTGTGGAGTCGGTACAGCCGGCCTTTCTTGGGCGTGGGACCCAGGCAGGCTTTTACCATGGATCTCAGGCTCAGCAAGCGGGTTAGGCTAGCTGCTGAGGCTGCGGTGCTAGTATTCCCACCTCTGCTGTCTCGGTTCTCAGGCAGCAAGATCTGTGTCACTAGCACTGTGGTTCGGCTCCTCCCGGGAGGAGGGAGGCCTGAAGAAGGCCTGAATGCCCCTCTTCATTCCCAGAGAAGTCCGTGTCTGACCTGAGTCAAAGAGTTCTCCGCTCCTGTGTTGTCCCCTTCCTTTAGGAAGCCACAATGTTGATTTTCCGGCTTCAGATGCCCCTCCACTCACCAATTTCGGAGTTTCGAATCCTCTGGCTCTCAGAAACGATGCATGGTGATCGCCGCCATCTTGCCCCTCTCGAGCAGAGCTTTCTTAAGTATCATGTCATACACTGAAGACATAAAGGGACTCTAGAGGCTTACCATAAAAAAAGCAGAGCTAAACTGGTGGAATAGTATAAAGAGTAAATATATATATATATATATAAACTCTAAAGATCAAGAACTCCTACAAATAATGCAGAGACACACAATCCAGCAGAGTTGTGGACTAGAAACTCCTGCAGAAGACGGACATGGGAAACTGCTCATGCGCACTGCTGATCACAGAAGCATATCTGATGGTTGCTAATACTAACAAGTTCTCTGTAATTCCTTTCAGAGAAGAACCCACTGCTACCAGAACCAGACATACCAGTGTAAAATCCTCAGCAGTCTCATCAGAACAATCTAGCTGCCTGCCCTCTACTCCATGATTATGCTAACCGGTAGCATAATATCTGGGAATCTGTCAGGTGTGGACCAGTTTTAAAATTCAGGTAAATGAACAGAGCAAAAGAAAATGTTATAAACTGTTTATGAATGAAAAAAAAACCTTCCATGTATAAAAATTATTTGTAATGTTTGATGTACTCCAATAACCACCAGGTCCTTGATACCAGAGGATGCTAGAGCCTTCATTATGCCAAAAATTTTAATGGGCCATAAATTGTGTGCTAAGCTCTGTTAGCCATAGATGGTACAATTCTCTGTGCATAATAACAACATATTAAATAATAATTTTAAAATGTCCAGAAAACAGTATCTTCAGAGGTTCTGTGTGGGATACTAGATTGATATCAGGATTTACAGTTTGATATCAGGAACAGTTTGCAATGAGAAAGGTGAAAACACAATGTGGAAATAACTGAACTTCAGACTATGTTGATACACTTATGAAGCAGATGAAAAAGAATGCAGAGAAAGTTTTGGCGGGGAAATAACAGAACAAGATTGGGTCAGAAGCTCAGCGTTCACCTCAAATTGACAATGCCAACAGACAAATAACTTCAATTACATTTCTTATGAACATCCTCATTTGGCTTTTGGTTCTTGAAGGTTAGGAAATGAAGGCCTGTATTTATTTACCTAACATCTTTGAGAAGAAGAAACAGTGCAGCCAGGACATCCATTCAGTGCACTGCTTTGGTACGAGCCCGCAACAGATGGTAACTGAAGTAATTGTGTTGCTGTCAAATTTCAGTTTTATTTTATACACCTTATTTTAGGATGTAATCCTTGATACTTAATCCAAATATGTCTGGCCATATATACGACTGTGTTTTCCTTACATTTCAATGAATGTAGAGAACAATTATCGACTAAGGAAAACTTTGTATTTCTAATTAACCTTTTTTAACTATGGCAAGCGTTTCTCCCTTTGTTTTTATATATGATTTTGAAATCCAATATCAGACACACATCATAAAAGAAATATTTCATACTGGTAGCCAAGAATCTAAAGTTTGACTTTTTCTGGTAAAATACTTTGAGAAGATTGCTGTGAAATGACCTTTGTTTCTGATAGAAGCTGGAAAAAAGTTAAGGTAAATAATGTAAGATTAAATACAAATGAAATAATAGCCTGTGTTTCATAAAAATCATTGTGTACTACTATGAAATACTAAGTGGGACAGAGTATCAGGCATACCTTTTAGGCTAGTCACCAATGACATACTGTTATATATACATATGTAATTTTTAGTTCTTCTTTACAGTTTATTCCTTATATATCCCGATTGAAGCTCCCTTTCTCAGCTCCCCCAGTTCCACCCTCCCTCCCTCTTCCCCTCATGCCCTTCCCCTAGTCTATTCACTCCTGATGATGCAGCCTTGCCAGGCCACTGAGGAAGAAAATCCAGGCAGTCCTGATGAGACTTAACAAGCTATGGGCATATACATATATGCATGTATACACACACACACACACACACACACACACACACACTTGCCTCACATCCCTGACAGAAAAAAGCCCTTCCTGGTTTCTTGACTTGGCTAATTTCCATGACTTACATATTAACATCATATCTATTTCAACTACTAACCTGACATATACGACTTTTCAAAATGGCTGAAATTTACTTCTTTGTGTGTGTGTGTGTTACATGAATGAGTGTGAATGAAGGTAGCCTGCCTGTGAGCACATGTGGAGGCCAGAGCATCAGGTGTTTTACCTATCATTCTGCCATGAGACAGAGTTTCTCTCTCTCTCTGAATTGGGCTCCCAGTTTTGACTAGGCTGACTGACTCCACCTCCTAATCCTGGGTGCTGGGGATTTGAACTCATGTACTCAGGTTTGCAGAGCAAGCACTGTCACCCACTCAAGCACCTCGGTTACTGTTTGTCTGTTTTGGTTTTGGTGGAAGTTGACCCCAGAACTCACTGCAAGCAAAGGTCATAATAGCATACTAACAACATGCTAACCCTGCACTCTAAATGCTATTGGCACGTAGAAGTTGTCAAAGTGGTGAGGGTAAAGACAGACTTCAGCTGGCCCAGTGTAGCCTGGGGAGCTCTCTTTCTAAGACTTCTGCTTGGGAAACCTGGATTCTTGGCTCCACAGCAGAAAGGAATTTTGGGATGAGCCAGTATGAAGCCGTCAGTGTATTGAAGGCTGTTTTAAACATCGGTCTTGAGCACAGCCATTAACAGAATGAGTGGTACTAAGGGAAAGAATGCCATGTGGAAGTCTGGTCTGACTTCTCAAGGGACAGCCTTCTTTACAGTGGTTATGCATACACTCCTATGGCTTTCTAAGTTACACTGTTTAAAGAGTATACTTTCCAAGGGTAATGTTTAAAAGTTGAGTAAATGGTCTTAGCTGGTTTACTTATTTCTCTTATTTACATATCTTCCTCTTGTGCATTATGAGGTGTGTTATTGAGATTTGGGGAGGAGAGTGTATGGTTAACATGCTAGAGCTCGAGGTTACAGACATTCTGGCCCTAAGTAAGCAAGGTCACCTGCTTCTTTTAACATCATCACTTGCGATGTATTTGGGGAAATGTGCATTATTTCTGCTGGCAGTTTTTGTTTCCCAGTGGTGTTGATGTTTTCTTGACTGTCAGCAGGAAAGGCAAACCCGGTCCTAGAGAGAATGGTTTCATTTCCTGTCCATGTCTCCTGGATTTCCTTTTATGCTATCCTGCCTCAAAAAACATGTAATGGCGCTGTATAGGCTGCATATGTATGGATGTGCAGTCCTACACTTGTTCAAACCTATGCCCTTTGATATTCACTAAACTTCTTTCTTGTAAAGTTCCATTTAAAACCTAACCAAGGAACACGTAGGTAAAGCGGATTTTTAGATCTGAAAGTTGCTGATGTCAAGTGCCTTCTTGCAACTGTTCACAGTCATGCACATCTTGGCTTTTAGTCATGTAGCTCAGCACAGCTGGCTGGGCTGTGGCAAAGATTATCTTTCCCATGACAATCTTTCTATTTCAGACAAGAGTTTCAGCACTGCCTAAACCTTGATGAATCACAACACTACTTTTTTCCTCGAGTGGATTTAAATAAAAGACAACATGCATTTAAAACATCTGCTATACTAAACATCTTTTATTGGCAAGTTTTCAGTGCCTGCTCCTGTTTCAAACAATAAAAATGAAAATAAATCTACCAACTCTTAAAAATATCAGCTTTCCTATGCCGAGGGCCCAGAAATAATAGATAAGTTCTGAGATGCTTATTTTTTAAAATATATAATCATTTTCTCAATTTATCTTATTTTCTGCCATGCAAAACAGAATTTTCATCAAATCACTTAATAGATGATTAAAAATTTCTCTTTTGTAAACTAGTGGCTTCTAAAGTTCTCACTGGATAAAATAACGAGAAAATAGACTTGACATTACAGCTGTGATTTGGAAGAACTATCTAATTGTCTATCTTTTTAATGAGCTTCTAGACTATTTCTTTTGATACTGTTAATATTACTAAAAATTTCTAATTTTTCTCCACTTTACATAATCTCTTGATGCTCAACATCCTTAGTCATCAGGGAGATGCACATCAAAACGACCCTGAGATTTCATCTTACACCCATCTGAATGGCTAAGATCAAAAAACTCAAGTGACAACACATACTGGAGAGGTTGTGGAGAATTGGGAACCCTCCTCCATTGCTGGTGAAAATGTAAACTTGTACAACCACTATGGAAATCAATATGGCCCTTTCTCAGACAATTAGGAATAGTGCTACCTCAAGATCCAGCTAATACCACTCCTAGGCACATATCCAAAATATGCTCAAGTATACAACAACGACATTTGCTCAACCATATTTGTAGCAGCTTTATTCATAATAGCCAGAATCGAGAGACAACCAAGATGTCCCTCAATTGAGGAATGGGTACAAAAATTGAGATACATTTACACAAAGGAATACTACTGAGCAATTAAACACAAGGAAATCATGAAATTTGCAGGCAAATGGTGGGAACTAGAAAAGATCATCCTGAGTGAGGTATCCCAGAAGCAGAAAGACACACATGGTATATAATCATTTATAAGTGGTTTATTAGACATATAATATAGGATAACATACTACAAACTGTACACCTAAAGAAGCTAATCAAGGAGGAGGACCCTGGGAAAGATGATCAATTATTCAGAAAGGCAAATGAGACAGACATTGGAAGAGGTTGAAAACAAGGAACAAGATAGGAGCCTTCCACAGAGGATCTATGAAAGACGATGCACCAGGGTATTAAAGCAAATGTTGAGACTCATAGCCAAACTTTGGAAAGAGTGCAGGGAATCTTATGAAAGAAGGGGGAGATAGAAATACCTAGAGAGTATTGAAGCTCCATAAGGTGATCATCAGAACCAAAAATATCTGGGCACAGGGGTCTTTTCTGAGACTGATACTCCAACCAAGGACTGTGCATTTAGATAACCTAGAACCCCTGCACAGATGTAGCCCTTGGCAGCTCAGTATCTGAGTGAGATCCTTAGTCAGGGGAACAGGGCCTGTCTCTGACATGAACTCAGTGAAGCAGCCTTACCAGCCCACAGAGGAAGACAATGTAGCCAGTCCTGATGAGACCTGATAGGCTAGGGTCACATGGAAGAGGAGGACTTCCCCTATCAGTGGACTGGGGAAGGGGTAGGGGAGGAGAGGACGGAGGGAGGGCAGTGTTGGGAGGGTATGAGGGATGGGACTACCTCTGGGATACAAAGTGAATAAATTGTAATATACTTTAAAAAGTTAAAAAAAATAATCCCTTGATTTTTTTTCTAATTCAATTTCTAGTACTAAAAAATACAAATGACTTCGAATGTAAGTTTTATATACACCTACCTGGCTAAATGACTACGGATTGTTTTTCTTTTAAACACCTAAGTATTGGTAGCAAAAAGAGATCTAGGATGGCCGCTGATCTTACTGCACATTAACACATACCTTGAGGGTGAGCAAGGCTATGAGCAGAATGAGATAGCACCCTCTCATTAGCTATATGGCAAAGGTGACAGTAGTTTTCAGTTATCATGAGGGATTCCAATTATTTGATTTTTAATTAACCAAACTGGAATTTAGTGGCTGAAAATACAGAATAATTACCTTGCATATACAATGCCCTGGGCCAATCCCTAACACACACACACACACACACACACACACACACACGCACACACACAGAGTGAACAAATGAACAAAAGTTCAGTTGAATGGTTTGCAAGGGGAGAGACCAGGCTTTTCTTGAGGATTCATGCTTCGGCAGTACTGCAGACAGCAAGCAGGAACACGCTGAATGGGCTAGCCTCTAGCAGCTGGTACCTTCAGTTCCCTCAACAAACCTCTAGGCTTGGAAAGGAACCATGAGAACTCCTGCACCTACTGAGAACATTAGCAGAGACTCCTTCTGGCTTCTCTGTAGTTCCAGCAAGAGAAATTGAGCTAATTAAATGTGTAATTTTTAAGCCACTGGATTTGTACTAATTTGCTGAACATATTTTGTACATGTTTTGCATATTAATTTATTCTAAATAAACAATGAGGAATTTATATCTTCTTTTCCTGTTTTAATGCAACTTAATTTTTAAGTTTATTTATTTATTTACTCACTTTGCATCTCAGAGCCCTCTCCTTCCTCTCCTCCCAGTCTCACCCTCCCTCCCTTTTTCCCCATTCCCCCTCCCCTATTCCTCAAAAAAGAGGACCACCCCCCCCCAACCCACACCAGCACATCAGGTTGACTCAGGACTCAGCATATCCTTATCCCCTGTTGCCTGGCAAGGCAGCCCCTCCAAGGGGAATGATCAAAAAGCAGACAACAGAGTCCATGTCAGAGAGAGCCTCTAATCACCTTACTAAGTACCCCACATGAGGCTGAGCAGCCCATCTGTGTAGGTGGTCTAGGTCCAGTCTATGCATGGTCCTTGGTTGGTGCTTCATCTCCACAAGCCCCTCTGGGCCCTAGTTAGTTGGCTCCATTGGTCTTATTGTGGAGCTCCTGTCATCTCCAGGTCCCTTTATCCCCCCCCCCCTCACATTTCCACAAGACTCCCTATGCTTCACCTAATATTTGGCTGTAAGGCTCAGAATCTGTTTCAATCCACTGCTGGGTGGAGCCTATCAGAGGACATTTATGCTAGCCTCTTGTCTGCAAACTGAGCAGAGCATTATAATAGTGTCAGGGAACCTCTTCCTCTGTGGCTTGGCATGGAAGAAGATCCAGGTAGTCCTGATGAGACCTGATAAGCTATGGGCAGATGGCAGAGGAGGACTAGGGAGAGGGGATGGGGAAAGAGAGAGGGAGGGTGGGGCTGGGAGGAGTTGAGGGTGGGGGCTTCAGTCGGGATATATAATGAATAAATTGTTAAGACAAATAAATAAATAAGATTAAAAGAAAAAAAAAGAATAATGTCAGGGGTTGGCTTTCTCCCATGGGGTGGGTCTCAGACTAGGCCAGGCATTGGCTGGGCATTCTCTTGATCTCTGTTCTACAGTTATCCTTGCATATCTTTTAGGCAGGGTACGTTTTGGGTCAATGTTTTTGTGGATAGTTTGGTGATTCCCCTCCCTCCACTAGAAGTCCTGTCTAGTTAGGCAGTGGCCTCCTCAGTCTCTATGGCCTGTGCTACGAAGAATCTCAGCTAGAGTCACCCCCTATCCTCCCAGGAGCCTACCCTGTCATAGGTCTCCAGCTTGTCACAGAGATGCTGAGTCCATGACTCCTGGCATAGAAACAGAATGGTGGATCAGTGGAATTGAATTGAAGACCCAGGAATAAACCCACACACCTAAGGACACTTGATTTTGACAAAGAAGCCAAAACTATGTAATGGGGAAACAAAAAACAAAAAACAACATCTTCAACAAATGGTGCTGGTCTAACTGGATGTCTACATGTAGAAAAATGCAAATAGATCCATATTTATTACCCTGCACAAAACTCAAGTCCAAGTGGATCAAAGACCTCAACATAAACCAGATACAGTAAATCTATTAGAAGAAAAAGTGGGGATCAGCCTTGGACTCATTGGCACAAGAGACAACTTCCTGAACAGAATATCATGTCCTCAGGCATTAAGATCAACAATAAATGGGACCTCTTGAAACAAAAAACTGTACTGGAAGTTGTTATGTGAATGTGTTCTTGTTTTGGACCTAAGTGTGGGGTGTGGAAATGCTTTATTCACCACTGAAAACAGATTCATGTGGGGCTGATCATTATCAGCTCAAAACACACTCATGCAGGGCTTAATCTTTGTAAGAAAATGTGTGATGTTTTCCAGCTGGAAACTGCTTCATGTGATGGGCATGGTTTTTGCCAGCTAGAAAACATCCTTATTTGGACTCTGAAACATATAAATAAGAGGAGAGACAGAGAGACAGAGAGAGAGAGAGAGAGAGAGAGAGAGAGAGAGAGAGAGAGAATGCTTTGCATCACTTCACTTTGTCTTGTATTGCTTCCTATCACTTCAATTTGCTTTTCTTGAATATGCTTCTAGAGAGAAAGGCTCCAGAGAACACTTCGAGGTTGCTGCCACTGTTTGCTGTTTGATTGGACTTCTGGAATCCAGATGACTGAGATTGGTATTGCCCTAAAGAACCCAACAACCCTAACCAGCAGCAAGTAGCTAGAGAAATCTGAGTCCCTTGTCCCTACTAACCTGTTTCCTCTACCTTAACTAGGGCCAGAGGGTTGGAAGGGAGGTAGAGGTACTTAAGGACTCTAAATAAGGTACTTTTTTTAAATCTAAGCATACATAAAAGCTTCTGTAAGGCAAAGGACACTGTCAATAGAACAAAAGGCAGGCTACAAATTGGGAAAAGTTCTTCACCAACCCTACATCTGCAAGAAGACTAATATCCAATATATATAAAGAACTCAAGAAAATAAACACCAACAAACCAAATAATCCAATTAAAACAAAGAATTCTCAAGAGCGGAATCTTGAATGGCTGAGAAGCATTTAAAGAAATGATCAACATCCTTAGTCATAAGGGAAATGCAAATCAAAACAACTCTGAGATTCCATCTTACACCAACCAGAAAGTCTAAGATAATAAACTGAAGTGACAGCACATGATGGTGAGGATGAGGAGAAAGGGAACCCTCCTCCACTGCTGGTGGGAATGTAAACTTTTACAACCACTTTGGAAATCAACCTGGAGCTTTCTCAGAAAACTGGGAATAGCTCTACCTCAACACACAGCTATACCACTCCTGAGCATATACCCAAAAGATACTCTACCCTAGAACAAGGACACTTGCTCAGCTATGTTCATAGCAGCTTTATTTATAATAGCCAGAATCTGGAAACAACCCAGATGTCCCTAAACCGAAGAATGGATACAGAAACTGTGGGACATTTACACAATTTAATGCTACTAAGCTATTAAAAAGAAGGGAATCATGAAATTTGCAGGCAAATGGAAGGAACTAGAAAAAAAAAACATCCTGAGTGAGGTAACCCAGACCCAGAAAGACACACATGATATATATTAACTTATAAGCAGATTTTAGTAATATAGTACTAGATAAACATATTACAATTCACAGACCCAAAGAAGATAAGTAACAAGGCGGATCCAAGGGAGGATGCTTAAATCTCACTCAGAAGGGGAAATAGACTGGAGAGCAGAAGTGGTTGAAGAGCGGGAACAGGGTAGGAGAGGGAGCACAGAGAGAAGTGAGGGTGGAGACCAGACCTGGGGAGGGCAGGGACAGGAGGAAAGGGCCAGCCGAGAGAAGAACAAATTAATTCTATCTGTCCTTTAAGACAGCTAATAAAAACTTGACTAGAACAAGTAGAAGGGTTATTATGGGTTAGGCTTTTGTCATTGATTATCTTCTGTAGTGGTGTGTGTTCTATGTTTCAATATTGTTATAATATATGGGATTTTTATAAATAATAATTAAGCAGTGCTCTTCTGCTTCTAGTTTCCTGAAAACGTTTTGCCAGTAATGGGTGTTGTTTTTGTTTCATTATTAAAAACCTTTTCTGTACCTTTTAAAAATTATTTGATTTGTTTTGAAATATATAATGTGTTAAGTTATAGATACTTCTACAGTAACATTGAAACAACCTTTTTGTTTGGAGTCAAAGGTGGGAAAAGTTAAGTTAGTTACAATATTGTGTTCTTGTATGTTTTAATATAGTTTGACCACTTTGGCCAAAGATTATTGCATATATTAATTTCTGAAAACAATGCTTTCATATCTAATTTCTTTCTTTCCTCTTTTTACTTTCTTTCTCTCTCTTTCTGTTTTAACATCAAGAATGTTCCAGGTCTTTCTGTCTCTCCCTTCTTTCATAAGAATCCCTGCACTCTGCCCAAAGTTTGGCTATGAGTCTCAGCCTTTGCTTTAATAAATACCTCAATCAGTAGAGTCTTTCAGAGGCTCTCTGTTAGGCTCTTGTCCTGTTTCCTCTCTTCTCCTGCTCCCAATATCTATCACATTTGTCCTTCTGAATGGGAAATGAGCATCTTCCCTAGGGTCTTCCTTGTTATTTAGCTTCTTTAGGAGTATAGATTTTAGTATGTTTATCCTATATTATGTGGCTAATATCCACTTATGAGTGAGTATATACCATGTGTGTCTTTCTGCTTCTGGGTTACCTCATTCAAGGGAGGGGACAGGAGCTCCAAAAGAAGACTGATCGAGTCATAAAAACTGAGCCCTGGGGGCCCTGAAGAGAATGATACCCCAACCAAGGACAATGCATGCAAAGTACCTAAAATGCCAGCTCAGATGTAGCCCATAGGCTCAGTCTGCAAGTGGTTTCCCTAGTAAGGAAAACAGAGGCTGTCTCTTGGATGAACTTAGTGGCAGGCTCTCTGATCACCTCCCCATGGGGGTGGGGGGAAGGTGCAATGCAGCCTTGCCAGGTCACAGAGGAAGACAATGCAACCAGTCCTGATGAGACCTGATAGGCTAGGGTCAAAGGGAAGGGGAAGAAGTCCTCTCCTATCGGTGGACTAGGGGAGGGGCATAGGAGGAGAAGAGGGAGGGAGGGTGAGATTGGGAGGGGATGAGAGGGGGCTACAGCCTGGACACAAATTGAATAAATTGTCATAAATGACAATTTAAAAAAGAAGAACAAAAAATATGCTCACTTCACACAGTATCTTCTCTGGAAGAGTTGTAGCAGAATTATGTTATTTTTCTTCCAAATATTTTAGACATGAATGGAAAATTCTCTAAATCTAGAGAATTATTCAACTCTGATGTAGCTTTTACACATTATCAAGATAAATATGGTGTATATCCTAACACTCAAAAATATCAGCATAGATCACCCTTGTTTATTCAGTCCTTTGCCAGTGCAGAAATGTAGCTACAGATATTGATTGGAGACATTTCTAAAACCTATCTCAAATCTGAACGCCTTCATGTTCACTTTTTGAAATAAAGTAGGTTTGTTGACCTAATTTCTTTTATTTCATTCATGATTCTAAGAAAAAGACTCCACAGAGTGGTGGATGTCCAAAATCCAAGCACTCAGGAAGCTGAGCTAAAAGAATTGAACGTTCAAGGCTAGGCTTGGCAGCCTTGCAAGTGAAGGCCACTCTGCCTCTCAGCAACTGTAGTACCCACAAAAGATCTACAGAAAGAATTCAGTCACCCCAGTGTTTAAAAATCACTAAATGTCAAGCCAAAGGGCTCATGCATGCTGAACCTGCACATTAAATTATCATATATCTGTGGTTTGTTAATGAGGACTCCTTAGGTGTCAAAGCTGAGATTTTTGTGCTCCTGATTCACAGGACAGGACAACCCATACATTTCCTCTATGAGCACCACACTTGTATCTCCATATCATAAAATGGACCTTTAACCAGAGACAGAGAGACAGATAGAGAGAGGGAGAGAGAGAAGAGGCAGAGACAGAGAGATACAGAGAGAGAGACAGAGACAGAGGCAGAGAGAGAAAGAGAGAGAGAGAGAGAGACAGCGAGACAGAGAGACAGAGAGACAGAGAGACAGAGAGAGACAGAGCATGACAGAGAGACAGAGTGGCAGATAGAGACAGAGATTGTGAGAGGGAGAGAAAAATCAATCTTGGGAAAATCTTGATACATAGGGTATTTTGAGAATTCATCTCTCTCTCCCCTGCTCCATCTCCCTCCTGTACCCACCGCACACAAACACACACACATACACACCCTATCCCTATCCCCAATAGGCATGCACCCGTAAAAATATAAAAAATAAAAAAATAAAAATAAATCTCATTTCCTCTTTTCCCAAACCCAGCCTCAGCAAAGCAAGAAGTCAGAGACTCATCCAAGGCTTGGACTTTGATCCGAGTTGGAGATCATACCATTTAGAAAGGCTAATTGTAACATGCCAACAAGGGCATGCACTTGTACATATTTGGCCGCTTCTAAGAACAATTTGTCCTGCGATTGGTTCTTTCCCTTCAATGTTCTATGGTGCTGGCTACTTCTATGTCAGCTTGACAAAGCTAGAGTCATTTGAGAAGCTGAGAAAATGCCACCTTCGGGTTGGTCTATGGGAAAGCCTGTGCTGCATTTATTTTCTTGATTGATAATGAACGTGGGAGGGCCCAGCTCACTGCGGGTGGTGCCACACCTTAGCTGCTGGGTGTGGGTCCTACAGGAAGGAAGGCTGAGCAGGCCAGGATGAGCCTGTAAACAGCACTCCTCTGCAGCTTCTTCTCCACTTCCTGCCTTCAGTTCCTGCCATGCTAGAGCTCATGCCCTAACGTCCTTCAGTGACAGAATGTTGCTTGGAAGTGAAGGTCCTAAGACATGGAACTACCAGTTTTTGTGGAACTTTTTGAAATTGTTTCCAAGAAACATGCTTCAAGACATTTGCTATTTTTAAAACATTGCTTGATATTTAAGCACCTTTCTTCTTTTTCTTTTTTTTTTTTTTTTTTTTTGAGACATGGTCTTTGTGTAGCCTTGACTGTACCTTTTTGCTTTGTAGATCAGGCTGGCCTAAACCTCACAAATCTGCCTACTTCTGCCTGTCTGCTGGGACTAAAGTTGTGTGCTGCCATGCCCTGCTTAACCATCATTCATCACTTTTTTCAAGTTGACATCTTTATGGTGACTTATAGATGTCCTTGTTGAAAGAATGAAAAATGTACTTAATGACAAATAATAAAATAATAGATTTGAACATTTGTAAGCATTTGTCCCAATGTCAAGCATAATAAAGCTATTCAAAAGTTTTACCTTTAATATTTTAAGATATATTTTAATTATCTAACTTATGTGTGAGTGTGGGAGGGTGAAGTGTGGACCCGAGTGTTGGTGTCCACACAGGCCAGAGGCACTGGATTCCCCTAGAGCGGAGTGACAGGCACTTTTGAGCTGCCCTTTATGGGTACCAGGAATCAAAAATGCTTTCTCTGCAAGAGCAGCAAGTGTCTTAACTACTAAGCCATTTCCTCAGCCCCAGAAGTTGTAGCTCTATTTGGCTAGAAGCCATTAAGTCTTGAAACATGTGAGCTCATATGGATAGCTTCAGTTTCATATAGATAATTTCATAGACATTTCTCAAGCTCAGGTTTGTCACAACTTATTTAAAAAAACAGAAAAATATATAGTGGTCTATAAAATCTGAAACATTAATAGGATTCTGTTTCAGAAATAACCTGTGATTAATTTGTTAACACCTCAGAGTGAACAGGCACGCCTAGGTATTCAGTAGTGTGTTTGTCTGCTTTATGCTGATTCGTGCTTGTTACTTTAATTGGAGCATTTCAACATCTCATCTTGTTAAGGTTTACTAACATATGCTCAGTCTAGCAATATTGGAAAGTGTAATAAAAGAGCATATCTAACATGATATATTGTATTGTATAAAAATCTGAGAAAGGTAATAAAATACACTAAAATAAAATGATGTATTGGAAAAATACGTAACTGAATGGCAAAGAAAGAAAACATCTGACGGTTGTACAGCAGTAATTTCCTAGTGGTTGAAAAAGAGCTGCAGTGTCTCACTGGAGCTGTGTTGGTACCCCCTCCATGTCCTTATTTAACAGCTTCCGTGTACTCAGGCATACCACTCTATCCGTGAAACACAGTAACAGATTTCTGCTGATGGCATTCGGTTATTCAGAGTGCATACTCATCTTGAAAATAATGCTTCAATGAGCAATCCTGACTACACACTGCATTACACACACATAAGTTCATAGGAGCTTCCCAACACATTCTTCCAGAAGCAGTGTATGAGAATAGCTGTTTCCATGCTTTTCTCAATAGAGTTTGTGTCTGCTCCCACTCTGCCCCCACTAAACTGGCTCAGATGTTTTTCCAGTACTTTGAGTAGCACTGTTCCCATTTCTTTTTATTGTAAGATTTGCAAACTAATTGGGAAAAAAATCAAGTTTCAGCACTGTCATTATTGTACAAAGTGTTAGAAGGTACATAAGAGTCTTTTACAGGATGAGACTCAAGAACACCATGAATCAGAGATGACTCCTTATATTTAGTTTTGGTTTTTTTAAGTATAGCAATCAAATGCCTGTGTGAAGCAGGGGGAGGCCTGTGCAGTCCCACTGACTTTCACATGTCCTCTCCAAGAGCTGCATTCCCTGTATGAGATGCTCCAGACTGTGATGCACTTCCATTATGAAGCACTAAGGGATAACCTATTTGACGTTCTCCAAAGAACAACACTTCAATGATTCTGGTTCTACTGACTTTGGGCTAGTTTAGTCCAGAGACTGTGGTCCTAGAGAATTTTGAAGACAATACCTTTGGTCTGGAGAATTGGCTTAGCAGGTACAAGTACTTGCTGTTCTCAGAGAGGACCCAGGTTTAGTTCCCAACACTCACACTACAACTAACAATCCAGTTCCAAAGGACCAGATGCCCTCTTCTGGCATCCATAGGTACTGCATGCAAGTGATGCACAGAGATACGTGCAGACAAAGATAAACATAAAATAAATAATGTTAAAAACTGAAGACAATGCCTGTTTCTTGAACATATACTAGTGAATCCATTTACCAGATTTGATGACAGCCGGTTCTTGAGCAGATAGTTGACACTCTGCCTTTCCTATAACAATGATGGCTCCTTTCAAACTGCGTGAGGTGATCTCGGGCAGCCAACGGTTCTCCTTCCTCAGAAAAAGGGAACACAACAGCATGCAAGGCAGCATGACATACAGGAAAGGACAGTGTACGACGGAGCTTTTAAACTGAAAATCATTATGTTCTGTGTGAATCTGTTATCTAATTTAAAATAATTTAAATAAACAATTAGCAAAAGCAAAGACAAAGCATGCAATTTTTAAACCAAAAATAAAATGACGTGAATTTTCTGGATTGACATTTTATATTCATGGCAAGTGCTTCTTTGCTGCACAAAAGCTTTGCCAATTTAATTTTTAAAATGGAATATTTGGCACGGGGAAGATTGGGATCAAGTTAGAGTATGTCACAGTTTAAACTCTTTAAGAACAGTACAGATCTTTGTGTTTGGCTTTGGATCCCTGCCAAATATAAGACTTCCCTTTCCCTCTCCTAAAATGTATTAGTGAAGTGCACCTATTTTGCATGTTTAACTGTTAGTTTTCCACATTCTTTCTGAAATAATGGTCAAGATTTAGGACATTCCCACACTAGTCCTGTGCTACTTCACCTTTGGATCAGACATGGAACTGAGTGGTGAAAGTCTAATAAATTTATCTGTGGTGGATGTGGTCATTTTCTATCCATAAAACTTCAGATTTAATCAGCTTCTTTGAAGTTTCCCCATCTATAAAATGGAGAAACCAGTGGGAACTATTTGAGCCCAAAGTCTAGAGAACAAAGAACGCCTACCTACTGACACACTGAAAGTACTAATCTGGGAGATGAGGTAGTACCAGAAAAACAAAAGAGTAAGGGGACACAGGACAAGTGGAAATACACTGCTGTGATCATCCACGCATATGCCCACATGGCAAAGGACTTCCTGGGTTGCTAAAGGGAACCCAGACGTGGAATCTAGTAAAAGAAAGAAACAGGACAGGTAAGATGGCTTGGTGGGTAAAAGCAATTGCTGTCAAACCTGAGGAGTTGAGTTCCAGCCCCACCATGGGAAGGGGAGAAGCAACTTCCACAAACTGCACTTTGATCTTTTGAACTTCCTTCATATGTTGACTGCAGCAGAGCAACACACACACACACATACACATACACACAAAATGTATTTTTAACCCATGTGTTAAGAAAAGGAAGAAGATACTGAGTGAGATCTGCATAGCTCCACTTTCTCGGGGGTTTGCTTCGATGGCATTTAATTCTACGCATTGCACTGAGGCATCTTTTGCCCTCCAGCTGCCTTGTGGAATCCTATATTCAGAACTGTGGTATGAATGTTCATTGTCGTCTTCAAGATGGTGGAGGAGCCAGAAGTCCCAATGGGAAAACAAAATACATTGCATTTGGTTAGTATGTCAAAGTTTCAAAGCAATAGGTCCCTCCCCAAAGCCCTAATGCATATGCTCCTTAAATTACAATGAAATTAAATATAATTTTAAAATATTTTAATTGAAATGCTTTTAATGAACTAACATCATATCAGTAAGCCTTCGTGTTGCTGTTACAAAATATCTGTCATAAAACTTAAAAGGCCTCAGAGGTTGTGTTCACAATTCCGGGCTCTGTGGATTTTAGGGCCCATAATGAGGCAGTACTTCTTGGCAATGATCCAGAGATTACTTATTTCATGTCAGACAGGAAGCAGGGGAAGTGGAAGGTAATTAGACCTAGGTTTACCTTCAAAGGCACACCCCCAGTGACCCATTTCCTCCATGTCCACTTCCTAAACCTTTTACTACCTACCAAAATACTTAGGAGCCAAGTGTTCAACACGTGTGCTGGTGAAGGACATTTCATATTCACATCATACCACTCCACCTTAATCCCCAAAAGCTCCTGGCCATCACATAATTCAAAATGCATTTATTCCACCTTCAAGATTTCCAGAAGTCTTCATGGTTTCTGCTAATCCAATGTGTCTTCTGACACTTGAGGCAAAATTCTTAGCTGTTAGCTCCCGGAACACCAAAAATAATGTTATATACAGTCAAGCTACAATGGTACAAAGTTAAAATTTCAATTCTAAAATTGGAGGAATAGGAGCACAGAAATGAGGGATTAATCAAAGTAAGACCCAACTTATCCGGGCTGCTATGGAGTCCTGATGGGATCCGCAAAGGGCTTAAACAGCCCTGGTCTTGTGGTTTACTGCTTGTAGCTTGTATGGTCTCTCTTTTGGTGATTTTACCTGTTGGCCTGTTTTTCTTCCCATAGACTGTATATAGTCTTTTTTGTTCCTATCAGCATGTTGTTTTTTTGAGATCCCAGAAGAACTGCTCTACCTTTAACACTAAATGGCCTTTCTAGCCCACACTTTTTTTTTCCAAATTTTCTTCCACAAATGAGCTTTGAACTCTTAAAAATTATAAGGCCACATTTACTTATAGCAAGGACCCCATTCTTGGTACCAAACTCTGTGAAGTTTCAGGACAAGGGAAACCAAGAACGCAGTCCATGTCCGAGCCCGAAGGTGGGAAAACTTACAGAGAATCATGGATAGGAGTCCATCTTGGAAGACTAAAGAAGAGAGTTCCTGGCTTCTATGTTGATGGCAGAAACAATAGAGTCACTCAGGAACAATAGAATCACTCAGGAACAAGAGAGTCACTCAGGAACAAGAGAGTCACTCAGGAACAATAGAGTCACTCAGGAACAATGAGTCACTCAGGAACAAGAGAGTCACTCAGGAACAATAGAGTCACTCACTCAGGAACAAGAGAGTCACTCAGGAACAATAGAGTCACTCACTCAGGAACAATAGAGTCACTCAGGAACAATAGAGTCACTCAGGAACAAGAGAGTCACTCAGGAACAAGAGAGTCACTCACTCAGGAACAATAGAGTCACTCAGGAACAATAGAGTCACTCACTCAGGAACAAGAGAGTCACTCACTCAGGAACAATAGAGTCACTCAGGAACAATAGAGTCACTCAGGAACAAGAGAGTCACTCAGGAACAAGAGAGTCACTCAGGAACAATAGAGCTCACATCTTTGCTCATTAATTTTTAATCCCACCCATACACCAGTCTGTTAGATCATGACCTCTACATCCAAGTTGGCCTTTTCCATTATTGCAGGACTATCTTGTATCTGCCAGCTCCTGAATAATGTAACAGAGACAATTTATTAGAGCTTAGGCCGTAACTTAGGCTACCTCCCAGCTAGCTCGTCTAACTTAACTAACCCTGTATTCTAGTGCATGTGTTACCTTTCACTCTAGTCCCAGCAACTGTTCCTTCCACCTCCATGTCGGGCTGGCAACTCTTCCAGTCTGATTCTTCCCCAAGGTCCTGTCTCTGCCCTGAAGTTCTGCCTTTTCTCTCCTGCTTAGATATTGGTCATCAGATCTTTATTGATTCAATCAGAAGGCAAGGGAGGTGTATGTTTACAGAATTCTGGGATAGGTGATAATCCACAAAAATAACAATACCAAAGTCTGGACAGTACTCAGCTCTCTGTTGGTACAGAAATCAACATTTGACTAATACAAAGACAACCTTCCACAGTGAACAAAAGGATTACCCCAACACCACTTTAATCCCATATTGCTTGGAAATACCTTCAAGGATAAATACAGAGCTGACTTTTACTTGTCCCATAGGCTTCTGTCAATCTACTCAGGCTGAGCTTCAAGAGTAAAAGTCCCACCTACTAGCCACAGATATGCATCTGAAATGAGTCCCAAGGGCTTATGCTTTGAATTTTTTTATTCCCCAGCTGTTAGCTCTATTTTAAGAAGTTGTAGAACACTTAGGAAATGGAACCTACCTAACAAAGTAGTTTACTAGGGAAAGGATCATGCCTCACTCTACTTCCTTGTCTGCTATAATTTAAACAGCAACTATCTCACGTACCCGTCACCATGAATTGAGCTTACCTGCCAAGCATTCATCACCTTGAAAAACTGAACGCCTCTGAACTGTGAACCAAAGTAAATCTTTCCTCCCTTAAGTTATTACTGTCAAGAGTTTTGGACACAGTGACAAGAAAGCAAAAAAAATGTCTTTTCTGAGCATCCCAGCCACACAAAGTAGCACATGCTGGAATAATGGATGTTTATTTTGTGACAAAGTTGTTGGGTGAGGACCACTCAATATTAGAAGACTAACGCTAGCTCAGTCAAAAATCAAGACTCAGATTTCAAAGTGACTTCCTGTAGGTTTGGTTCAACAAGACTCACTAACCAGTGTTGGTTCAAACATTTGCTTCAAATGTCTGACCCTGAGTTGTTGATTTTAGGCATATGTAATCACAGCAAAATTTGGGGAAATTCTTCCTGGTAATTAGCTCAATCATGTGCACAAGAAAGTTTAAGACAAAATTATATAGAAACTCTTTGCAAAGTACATGTTGTATTCCATAAAGATGGGTTCTATAGAGTGCTGGGTTCAAAATAAAGGTCTGTGGGAGGGGCTGCTCTGTTCTGAGCTACACAGCTCAATGGTTACCAACCTACTAGCCATCTCTGCTCCTGGTCTTCTACGTATAAAACAAGTTATCCATTCCTTCCTTAGAAGGGACAACCCTGTATATTTAACATCCCTGGTTCCCTGAGCACTTCTCTGTGCGCACAGGAACCTTCATACATCCCACAAGTTTCTGTTAAATGGATATTGGATTCCTGGATTCCCATATCAATAAAAGGAACACCTTTCTACCAAATTGTTGTAACTTGGAAACTATGTGCATTGCTCACTATGTTTAAAGAAACTTGGTTCAGTCCATTAGTAAAGAGTCACACTTTTAATTATGTTGGTGTAATTAATCCCATTCCGTCTTTAACCCTGGTTAACTAGAGAGCTTTTCTCAGCCTATATTCATAAAACCATCATATGTGGTCTTTTAACAAAATAGTTTTTTGGTTTTGTTCTTGTTTCGGACTGTATTCTATTGCTGTGAACGTGAGCTGTAATGATGGGATACTATTGTATTCAGTTTTTAGAAATGATAATGAATGGAGCTACCATGTGTAGCTACATTCAGAATTTTCCTTGCAGTTATGTTTATATTTGATTTGATTGAGATTTCTGAGTCAAATGGTGAAAGCTGGTTTAAGTTCACTAGGAAAAGGAAGAAAAATTGAATAATCTATTCCTTGACAATGAGGAACTTCCTTTAAGACCACACTCACATCGTGTTTCTCAGGCTTCTAACCAGCAAGTTCAGCCTGTATCTGCAGACGTTGCCTTCAAACATCTGCTCCTTTTCTAACAGCTTTGCAGCCTCTTCCTCCTGCACTTTTTAACTAGAACCCTTTCCAGGTGGGGGTTCCATTCTTCCCTCATGTATTTATTTCTTCTTCAAATCTTTATTCTCTCAGTCTGAGCCCATGGATATTTTTCTTGTACTCTGGGCTAGAATCCAATACTGCTATTACTTACCTAATTACCCAAAGTGCCCTGCTTTGGCAGAGGAAAGCCTTGTCAAGTCAGTAGCTGGGTCCTTTGACATTCCTACATCCTTTGCTAACATCTCACAGTCTGGCACTATAAGAACTGTGTAACTCCATTACATATTTTTAAAATGTAATCTCTTCTTATTTTAAGATGTAGAATAAAAACATTTTTATGTAGTTAATACAAGAACAGGATTTACAAAAGCCTAGTGATTATTTGAAAGAAAGATTTTTATTTATTTATTTATTTTTATCTCAATCACAGGTTAGGTACTTTGAATCCCAGGCTTAGCCCCCTCCCTCATTCCCTCCTACCCTCCCACTCCCTCCCTCATCTCCCTCCTCCCTGCCCCCTCCAAGTCCACCAACAGGGGAGGACCTCCTTCCCTTCCATCCAACCCCAGCTTATCCTGTCTCCTCAGGGCTGGCTGCAATGTCCTCCCCTGGGATCTAGCCAGTCTGTCACTCCCCGGCTTGTATGGGGGAGG
>CM053748.1:2081589-2092102 GCA_028658305.1 Pachyuromys duprasi | reverse complement strand
GGGGGCGGGGAGGAGGGAGATGAGGGAGGGAGTGGGAGGGTAGGAGGGACTGAGGGAGGGGGCTAAGCCTGGGATTCAAAGTACCTAACCTGTGATTGAGATAAAAATAAATAAATTAAAAAAAATAACTTGTAACTACCCCCACAGCTGAAAACAAACATTCATAGCCAATTAGAACAACCAAAAACCTATCCAACCTCCTTTAAGTGAAATGGGGTGTCATTATGTTGATTTTAACCCATACAACACTTTTAAGGGCTCAAATAAAATTGGGGAAAATGGTTAAGCAGGCTAACAATAATATTTGTGGCCTAGTCTCTAAATGTTGAGAAAGTTTAGGCTTGAGTGAAGTCCTGTTTGGAAGAGGCTGAAAGGCTGGACCGGTGAAGATCAGCAGCTTTCAGTGAAGCTGTCTTGGGAACAGGCTTTGATGAGGAGCAATGACTGAAGCAGCGGAGGCTGGATCACACAGGATGCTGGAGTCATCTCAGCTTCCTGGAGGATGAGTCTTGTCAGTATGATCCGGCATCACCAGTGTCCAGTTCTTCTCTTCTGAAAACATACAATTTCTCACAAGCATCATGCAGTCCTAAAATTATAAATGAGATGTGAAGAATGCACAGATCAGCTCAGGATGTTTCTCTGCTCTTGGCATGAGCAGAAGAAAGACATCTGTAAATCTTCATCCATGCCATATGAAAGTATTGTATGTAATAATGAATCATGAGGATTCTGTAGCTGACCTCTCAATGAGGATATATATTGCCATCATCATTGAACATACAATCGTTGACAAGTCTTACCATCTACAAATGTCACTTGCCTTTATTTATTTTCCTACTAGGACTAATTTCATTTTAGCATAAAATGAAATTCATGTGTCCATCCCTAGAATTTGCATAATGGAAAGTCAGAGTTCACTTCTACAGGCTGACCTCTGCTACACATATGCCACTGTACACCCCCCCCACATGCATAGATGTGCACACACATATATATGTGTACACACATACAAACATATATACATGATGAAATTAATGTTTAAATCAGAAAACAGTAAGAAAAGAGAATCTTTCTTCATTATTTCATCATTATTTCAGGCAATTCAGGATTTGTAAGTGAAATTTCTAAAACAACCCAATGAGCTTTTGCATGCCTGAGGGTAAAGCAGTCAATGACAACTGTGGTCTGGTTTTGATCAATGATTTTCCTTCTGAATTTTTCTGATTGATGTAATATTTCTTGTTTCCCAATCAGTGGGTTTATGAAGAGTATTTAAAGACGATTGTGGTCCACTGAGTGAGGTGGCCTCCTAGAAATTACATGGCTGAAGAACTGTCCAAGTGCATAAATGTTAGAAACTAGGCCAAACAGTGGGTCAGATAGTGGAATTCTCGCCTCTGTCTGTCTCTGCCTCTGTCTCTGTCTGTCTCTGTCTCTCTCTGTCTCTGTCTCTCTCTCTCTCTCTATGTCTCTCTCTCTCTCTCTCTCTCGTGTGTGTGTCTGTCTGTGTGTGTGATATCTTAGAATGACTCCCTGCGTCTTCTGCATGTACTCTTCATACGTTAAAACCAATTTTCAATCCACTAAAAATGAGCTGTTGCCCCCACGACCCTTAGCCTTTAAAGCTGCCAGGAACAGTGCAGCCTCATACTGACTTCCTTGTCCTTTTGAGTCAATTGTCTTAAAGCATACGTACCACATCCCACTGCCAGCTTGGCTTCTGTGTGTATTTCTCACTGTCAATACAGCCGTCTTTCTATTCTGGTTAAATGGCTCTCACACTCTTTGTAAGGAAGAGTTGTCAAAATGCATACCAAATTTAAGACAAAAAACATATTTGTCTTTCTAACCACTTTTCAGTTTTAAAAGCAAGAACAAAAGAAAAATAATCAGAGATGAATCTCACTGTGAGTCACTTGATAATAAATTTCTTTGGTTTTGTGACAGGAAATATTTCCTAAAAGAAAATTAATAATTGGAAAGGGTTTTAAAAAGTAAGTTCTCCATCATGTCTGAAGCCTTGTTACATGTTTTATTTACTTATATTCCAGTCCCTTTCATCTCATAATAGCTTTTCTATGATGGAATTTCAAGTGTAGATGAAATATAAATTTAGTTTAATTAATTTTTTCATTCTGGGTATTGAACCTCAAGCCTTGCATTTGTGAGGTAACTACCACAAAGCTCCATTCCCAGACCTGATATTCAGTTTAGGTGACATGTAAACATCCAATTTACCATTTACTAATGTCCCCTGTCTCAAAGCTCACTAGTGGTCTCCTGGTTAGCTGAGGAACTAGAAACTTCTGATCTTACTTACAATCACCTCACCCCCAGTCACAGAATATACATTGTTCATTTGTGCACAGTGACTGAGGATAAAATTTTATTCTGTCTGTCATTCCCTGTTAAGCTGGAGTATATAATACACTCATATATGAGTATATATGAAAAGTTAAGTATGAATATGATGTATAAAAATGTATAAAATTCATGGATGGGGTAGATGGTCCAGTGCTTAAGAACACATAGTGCTCTTGTAGAGGACCTGAGTTCAGTTCACAGCACCACTACCTTCGGCTTTAGCTCGATCCATTTTCCTCTTCTTATCTCTGCAGGCAGCTTCACTCCCATGTGCATATCCACCCCTCCCCCTAAAACAGCCCCCCAACACACATCCACATCTAACTTAGAAAAGAAATGAAAACAATTCTTTTAAATGTGTGTTTAATACATAATCAGATATAGAGAATAAATGTAAAAAAAATGTTTCCTTAGCCCAAGAATGTGCTTCCTTTGATATGACCATGTCTTTCATCTTCAATTAATAACACGCACGTGCCCACACTTTGTTGGCCAGTTCGACAAGGCTTCCCAGACATTCTGGCTTTTTACTCTGTCAATAGCTGACTTCCTATCTGTTCCCCTGTAGCCATGGAACTCTAAAATCCCTTCTTTTTTTTTTTTCTTCTTTGACAATCCTATTTATTGTTCAAATCATCTTGTTTTCTCCACTCTTAGATGAACGTGTTTGTAATTTGAGACGACAATATTTTATGGCTGTAATGTCTCAGCCTCTTCTATCTCTTACCTCCATCTCTGGCCTGAGGCCCCGTTCTAAGTACTTGTGCTTCTTATCTCACATCTCTCTCAGGACTCGTCAAGTTCAATCTCAGCTTGCACAGGGAGGCAGGCTAGAGTGACAGTGAGGTCAAATAGTCTTCAATCAGTGAGGGCCTGAAGTTCATGGACCCTTGAGTGGGACAACCCTGAGTTTTATTTTTATTTTTTCAAAAATGAAGTGCAGTGGTGGGCTTCAGTTTCCCTTTCTGTACACATCCGCAGTACTGTTTTCTTTCTTTCCATACCTCCTTTCTTCCTTCCTCTCCTTTTTCTGCCCATCCCTAGCAAAATATCTGTGCCCTTAGGCTTATTTCACAGTATGCTTCTGGAAGTGTTGAGCTTGAGACCCCCTCAGTTAGAAGGTCAGTGCCTATTAAAGCAGGGAAATCTGAGATCTTCACCACTGTTCACTGCAGCCGCAGCACAGAGCTCATGGTGAGCATCAGACAGATGCATGCTGGGTAAGTAAGTGACTGCATGTGTGTACGTGTGTGGCGGGTTGAACCTGTGTCTCTTAGGATCCATAACAATATTTATGTTTCCCTTAAGACTTGCCTGTCTTTGGGCCAAAATATATGGGAAAACACGGGCGCATACAAAGGGCTTGTAAAAGAGCTTTGTGGGGGCTTGGGCATTTTAAATTGGTATTTAAACTGTATCTGAACATTGAAGATTTGATTACTGAAAGGATTTTTTTTTTTGAGAAAAAAAGGGGTTACCTAATTTAGTCTTAATAGTGCAGGAACAACACAGAGAAAATTGGCAGGTTCCAAAAAAAAAAGGTAGCTGAGGAGGCTAGGAGCCCTACATTACCTGTACCCAGAAATGAATATCTATCAGTCATAAAATGAAAAACATAGACTCATACTGATAATCACATTCCCGGAGATTATCAGCAGTTTTAATAAAGACACATAAGCATAACTGCGAGTGTAAAAATTCTAAGTGTTCTTGCAGCATCATGAACACTGATAGGCCAAACATATCACCCACTTAAAATCTAAGTCAAGAAAGAGCATTATTCTACTTTCTATGGTGACATAATTTACAAAAACGTCTGGTGTGGTGTTAGGTTAAGTTTTTATTTCTTTCTGAGATATGTGATATTGTGATTCATCTGCTTTGATATAGGTTCTATGCAGTTTGGTCAGACTTAAAAGCATTCTTACCCATATGGTGCACATATGTGATTATTTCTGAGGATATTTAAGTAGGAGATGACCCGCTGGATTAAAGAACATACATCTATTTAGGCTTAGTACACTCTGCTGAACAGTTTTTCTAAAAATGATTTCTAGCTTTTCTCCTAGCACATCTGAGAATTCCTCTTGGCTACTCTTAGACTACTATTTTCTTTCAGTTTTATTTTGCCATTCTTTGTGGAGGGATTAAGGGTATAATATTAATGTAGATTTCCTTGATAATAAGTAAAGTATTACACCTGATTTTGTGTAAGCAATCAAATATTTACACTTGAAAAGCAACATATAGTCATTGAAAAAGCAGGTATGAGAATTATAAATGGGCCAGGTAATAGTGGTACTCACATAATATTGGAGATCACTGAATGAAAAATATTCATATAAAAATACAGCACTATGCTGAGTAGAGGCTAGAAGCTCCATTACTATTATGTTATTATCCTTATTTTATTAGATAAGAATAGCCTTAAATATGATGTTAACCTTTGGTACTAAATATTCCACTTGAAGCTAAAATGCAGAGACTTTGCTGAGTAGAAATACAGAAAATACAAACCAGTGATAGTAGAACCAATAAAAGAAAAAAGGCAAAGGAGCAGAAATCAATCAATCAAAACATCCCCAAAGACTGCATTGCTTTTTTTAAATTATGAGTACAGTCTTAATCAAAATAATGACAAATAAAATTTCATCTTTAGTAGCATTTCTGTACTTTAGTTTTACTATAATATAGTCCCAAAGAGTTTCTTTTTTTTGCCTGTGAAGTCCAGTTCTTTGAAATGCACTTGATTATTGTCAGCCTGATTCAGAGACACATTTTCACCATTAAGTATCAGTTGATTAATGTAGTGATGTTAATCCAGCCCAATGAATACAGATAAACGGATTCCATCTGGTAGAATGATACATGAACCTTATATCTAAACTCAACCTTTAAGGGTTATTAGGATTTGTTGGAAAGGATGGTGAGGACTTAACAAGACATCAAAATAACAAAATCAGAAGCACTAGCAATCGTGACACATGCAACATGCAGTGATCATACATGATAAAAATGCAGCTGTGCACCAAGTATAAAATATGTAATAAGCAGGGGGTACATGTCAAAGATCTGAGTCTAAATTCTGATGGAGTTGACCATCATTCTGAATCTAGTCTGGCGGCCTGGAAGGACTCATGAAAGTATTCAGAACTGAGAAATGAGAAGCAACATGTCCTTATTCCCAGGGTATAACTTCTTAAATCTTACACATAATCCATGAAATGACATTAGGGTTGGAAGTGCAAATGCTTAAACATTTTACAAGAGAATTGGTGTATAAAGAAATAATTCCATAATGATATCAGAGAAAGGAAATGATTATTACTTCTAAATATGTTCTGAAACAATCTTGAAAAAAAAAACTTGACAACCTACTTGCTAAGAATTACAGAATGGCGAAATATGGCAGTGTGAATTGTGGGCTACCACCTGTACTTTCTCATTCTAAAAATACTTTAACAGGACTACACAACAACCACATTTAGAAAGGAAAAGAGGAGTTTAGTTTGTGTTGCATGACCCAATTAATGATAAATGACCAAAACAATTCATTGCATAGGTTTCTCATGTACATATACTCTGCTTCTAAGCAGCTTAAACCTGGTTTAATAGAAATCAGTATCAGAATGATCAGAGCAGCTCAGGAAAATATTAATACCTAACCTATATTCATATTTTAATACTGACCAATAGAAACCTTCTAAATCTTCTTCCTATTATTGTATTCTTTTGGCAACTAATTGCATTACTATAATTCAATCATTAAAATTTTTACTGTGTTTGGGAACTTTTCTAAACAATTGGGCCGTAGGATATCATGATATCACAAATCTCATTCCTACATGAGTTTTTAAAGGATCATAGCAACTTCTCTATGCACTGAAGTTCCTCACCCCTTGTTAAAAGCAACCACAGCTAACATTCCCACCATGACAATCAGGACATTGAATTATACTTGGCAATTGTGTTAGGCTAAGAGTCACCTGCCTAATAAAGATAAGTGACATTATGATTTCAGTACTGTAGAATCTAAACAAACACTTAATGTATATCCTGTAACTCATTAAGCAAAGTTCATACTTTATGAATAGTTATGAATCACTTATGACTGTTTGATGTTTCACATCGTGAGAGCTTTTGACATTGCAGTTCATTTTCCCAGAGAGGACACTGAGTCCTTAAAATAATTATTTAGCTAACCTCAGAGTGAACCAGCCTTGCTGTCACTTCCAACATTTGGATGCACTCATTGTATTAATAGGTCTTGGCGCATTTGTCCTGCTTTATTTCCATCTTTTAAGAATAGATCTTGTTCTCAGTGGCCTACTCTGAAAAGATAAAAGGCATATTTGAAATAAATCTTACTGAAGCTTTTAACTATTATTTCTCCTTAGAATTTGGCTCTCAAATTGCATGCAGTTAAATCATAGAGGCATTGAGAATACTCATCGTTGGCAAGAATTCCTTCCATAGCGTTTGCTTCTGTGTTTAAAACTGGCATATATTTTATCTTAATTACAGAAAGTTCCTGAGTAAATGTATGCTTGTTTTCAACTGATCATTAAAACCTAAGAATTTTACTACCAATACCATGAGTAAATGCATATTTGAAGAAAACTCACATTTGGGCATGTCTTAATGTTGTTTCTAGGTATGGCTTCCTATATATTATAAACTGCTTGGAAAATTCACTGCTATTGTCATTTGAATGTTGCTGCTTTGGATTATATAATTATTCACTTCAATGAGACATATTCCTGCCAGATTATCAAGAAATATAAATGTGTAATTTGCCTGAAATACCAACATTTCACTTATAGAAAAATATTTTAGAATAGCCATCTGAAGGAAATATGGGACTTAGAAAGATAGTCTCACCTTTAATGGGCATAATTTCTATGTAGTAAGATTCTATATTAATAAAATTTACAGAGGCTTTGAAATATATGTTTTTTCCTGGGAGAGAGCATGAGAGAAGCTAAATATTCTTGAAGAATTCCTGAGATTGCATGCTTAAACAAAGCTGTCTGTGTGACGAGAATAAAAGAGAAGGAATGAATACATAGCACTCTGCCCCAACACCAGCCATTTTCTGTTGAAAAGGTTCCCGTAGAGGAAAGCATAAAACAGAGTTATGAACGTTGCAGCTTGCTGAAATTTTTAGGCATGAAAAATTTCCTCCTCAGCATTACAGATGAAATGAATTTACATCCATCTTTTAATGTTAGTTATAGATTCACCATATAATCTGTTCTATATGATGTATTCCACAGTCTTCAGATTAGATCTCAGATCTTTTAATACCCGCGTTCTCTAAGATTTTATTCATAGAAGCCTTAATTTTCTAAATATATATATAAGATTTTAAATGCCACACTCTACAGGTTATTTACTCAGTGTCTGCAGTTACTAGCTTTATGGTATCTACTGAAGGTCAACATTTATTTCTCTCTCCCATAGCTCAAGTTTTGCTGAAGTTCTAAATTTATGGCTCACTCTACTAAATACTGAAAGAGATAAACAATCTCTTTAAAATAAACAACCAAGAGTGCAGTGGATCTAAACAGCACCATTTTTTCTTCTAGTGAAAGTCACACAATCTCAAGGTTTTCAGATTTTAACAGGCTGATGGCCTGTGTTAATGCAAAACATTAGAAAAGCTTGGAGGCATGTATGTTTTGATCATTTCTGTAGGTTGTGAGAGTGAGCATAAACCACCCTAACTACATCACAATTGTGTTGTCTAATGGAATCTCATGTTAGAGTGTCCAGTAGCCACAACATTCCGCAGGACTTGCAGACTAATGAAAATGATGTGAAAAGAGTAACCCACGCAAAACCTTACAACATATTTTTAAAAATAATTCATTTATTTTTATTTTGTGTGCATTGGTGGTTTTACCTGCATGAGTGTCTGTATGAAGGTGTCACTTTCTCTGGAACCAGAGTTGGAGATAGTTGTGAACTGCCTAGTGGGTGCTGGGAATTGAATCTCTTCCTCTGGAAGAGCAGCCAGTGCACTTAACTGCTGAGCCATCTATCCAGCATCCTTAGAACAGAGTAAAAAATTTGAGTATAAATGTATTTTCCAGAGATTCAAGATGGCGGCCTCAGGAGGACACTGTGTCTGAGGAGTAGGACAGCAGTGTCAGCACAGCGACCAGGAGACTGAACTCTGGGACCTAAAACACCAGTGTTTGTGATTGCCAGGTGGGAGGAAATCCTACGGTGAGGAAATCAAGTGGGAAGGTCCTCGGGACACTGAATCAATCCCTGGAAAAGGTCCAGGTGAATGACGGGCACACATATGCCAGCCTAGATTTGAACACGCAGCCTCCCGGGGCAACCCCAGCCGCCATCCCAGACTGGAACACACAGTCTCTGGTCCAGACTCAGGTGCCCCCAGATACCATCGCACTCTGGGGTGCACAACCTCTGGCTCAGAAGGAGGCACCAAGTCTCTGAACCAGAGTGGAGCCCTTAGGTGCCAGCCCAGACTGGAATGCAGAGCCTCCAGACCAAAGCAGAGCCCTCAGCTGCTGGCCCAGACCGGAGTGCAGAGCCTCCAAACCAGAGCAGCATCCCCAGCTGCCATCTCAAATCGGGACACTCAGCCTCTGGTCTAGAGTGAGGTGGCAAGCCTCCAGACCAGAGTGGCAACCAGCCTGTGGTGCTCACAGTTTCTAGCACAGAGCACAGGGCCGGGTACACAGAGACCACAACAGAGTAAGCCTGCAGCATCATCCACAGACCTCAGAGTCCAGCCTGCTGAGCCTGCCAGAGATTGAAGACCACTGGGAATTCAGGAAACCAGCGCAGGCGCTTGGTGCCCACAATCTATGCTTGCTAAATGCTCTAGCGCCTTCATCCCCTCCTGAGCTTGCTTCCAAAGCCCATAGCCCAAGCATCTACACTCTCTAGCACTCCCCTTCAGGACACCTTCCGAGAGCATGCATGTGCGTGAGCGTGCATGCACACGCACACACACACTTACTCTCCTCCCCCCTCACAACAATGATTCTGCATCATTGGCTTTTCCTCCCATGGGTACAACTGAAACAACAACACTCACTCTCAAACCTCTAGACTTCCCTGATCTTCCTGAAGAATACTCCAGACACCAGACAAAAACAGTTCCAGTCTGAAGTTCAACCTCAAGGTACAAATAGCTCCTTGATTATATATAAACAAATGGCCAAAGTTCGACATAAGAACTCACCCAACAAAAATCAGGACACCATGGTCCCATCAGCAACACCCAAAATCAATGGAGATTTTAATTCAGTGGAGACACAGGAAAACGATGTTAAAGCTATGCTTATGCAGTAATTAGAGGAACAAAAAGAGGAAATGAACAGAGCTCTCAAAGAAATACAGAAGAATATAACTGCCCACGTAGAGGAAGAATTAAAGACATATAGAGAGGAAACAAACAGAAAAATAGGAACCACATTCAATCAGATGAAGGAAATGATGCAAAGCATGAAAACAGAATTAGAATGTATAAAGAAAACACAAACCTGGAACTGGAGAACTTAGAGAAAAGATCAGGAACCACAAAGGTAAGCATCACCAATAGAATACAAGAGATGGAAGAGAGAATCTCGGGAGCTGAAAATACACTTGCTGAAATTGATTCCTCACTCAAAGAAAAAGTAAAATTGGTAAAGTTCCAAACACAAAACATCCAAGAAATGAAGGATGTCATGGAAAGACAAAACCTAAGAATAACAGGAATATATGAAAAAGAAGACTCCAGGCTTTAAGGACCAGATATATTTTTAAGAAAATCATAGAAGAAAATTTTCCCAACTTAAAGAAAGAGATGTCCATAAACATACAAGAATCCTACAGAACACCAAATAGACTAGACCAGAAAAGAAATACCTCATGTCACATCATAGTCAAAACACTAAACCTACAAAACAGAGAAAAAATATTAAAGGCAGAAAGGGAAAAGGGTTAAGTAACATAAGAAGGCAGACTGATCAGAATCATACCAGACTTCTCATCAGAAACTATGAAAGCCAGAAGGGCTTGGGCAGAGGTCATGAGATGCCATCCCAGACTACTATACCCAGCAAAGCTTTCAATCAACATAGATGGAGAAAACAAAATATGCCATGACAAAACAAAATTCATG
>CM053748.1:2063633-2073749 GCA_028658305.1 Pachyuromys duprasi | reverse complement strand
ATACAATGGAATACTACTCAGCAATTAAAAACGAGGAAATCATGAAATTTGCAGGCAAATGGTGGGACCTGGAAACGATCATCCTGAGTGAGGTATCCCAAAAGCAGAAAGAAACACATGGTATATACTCACTTATATAGACCTATAGGATAGGATGGACATGCTGAAATCTATACACCTAGGGAAGATAAGCAAGAAGGAGGACCCAGGGTGGGATGATCAATCCTTGCTTAGATGGACAAACGGGATGGACATTGACTGTAGGCGAAAACAAGCAACAGGAGCCTACCACAGAGGGTATCTGAAAGACTCTAAATAGCAATGTATCAAAGCAGATATTAAGACTCACAACCAAGCCTTTGGCAGAGTGCAGGGAATCATATGAAAAAAGGGGGAGTTAATAAGACTTGGCCAGGACAAGAGCTCCATAAAGACCAAATAGATCAGGGCACAGGGGTCTTCTATGAGACTGTTTCTCCAACCAAAGACCATGTATGGATATAACCTAGAACCCCTGCTCGGATGTGGCCCATGGTAGCTCAGTATCCAACTGGGTACCCTAGTAAGGGGAAGAGGAACTATTTCTGTCATGAACTCAATGGCTGGCTCTTCGACCCTCCCCCCACCCCGAGGGAGGAGAAGAGGTCATTGCAGCCAGCCCTGAGGAGACATGATAAGCTAGGGTCAGATGGAGGGGGGGAGGTCCTCTCCTATCAGTGGACTTGGAGGGGGCAGGGAGAAGATGAGGGAGGGATGGGGAGAATGGGAGGGAGTGAGGGAGGGGGGCTACGGCTGGGATACAAAGTACATAACCTGTGATTAATATAAAAATAAATAAATTACTTAAAAAAAAGAAACTGAAAGCCTGTGAGTATGGATAGAGACTGTGCATTTTCTTTATATGTAGTATCTAAGGAGAAACAAGATGTAGAAAGATAGGACATCTGAGAGGCTAATGTGAAAAAGAGATGCAGAGATCAGGACCATGAGGTATTGTCTCCAGGGACTGCAGCTTCTTCTGAACAGAGAAGCCATGTTTCTTAGATTTCATTAGATTCATTTCATTTACATACAGTTTATAGTCTGTGTGCTGGCTAGTTTTATGTCAACATGACACGAGCTAAATTCATTTGAGAAGAGTGACCATCAATTGAGAAAATGCCTCCGTATAAGATGGGGCTTTCAGCATGCCTGCAAGATATTTTCTTAATTAGTGATTTATGGGGAAGAGCCCAGACCATTGTGGGTGGGGAACCTGGGCTGGTGGTCCCGGGTTTTAGACCAGAGCAGGCTGGGCAAGCCAGTAGGCAGCACCCTTCCATGGCTTCTGTCCCAGCTCCTGCCTCCAGGTTCGTGCCCTGCTTGAGTTCCTGTCTTGCCTTCCTTTGGTGATGAACAGCAATATCGCAGTGTAAGCCAAATAAATCCTTCCCTCCCCAACTTGGCTTTGGATGTGCTCTTTTATCATAGCAATAGTGACCCCAGCCAGGAGAGTCACTCTTAAACCCATCGAAAAATAAGAATTCAAAATAGATACTGCTTTTGAAATTTTAGTTTTCATATCATCTGTCATCTTTTTTCTATGTCTAATTTTAAGATTTGAGGGGGACACAAGGCAGGAACAACTCAGAGCAGTTACTTTCTGTTCCTGTTCTGTCATCCATTATTTAGGGTCAGCCTTGAGATCAAATTGTTACCAGACTGTGTGGGAGTTTCCATGCCGCTGACATGACTGTGATAATATCTTACTGATTATCAAAAGGATGACAGACTATTTTATATGTAGGTTTACTGCTATTCTGTTTCTACTGTTTATTTAATGGGGTTTTCAAAGGCTAAATAACTGTAAAAACCAACATAAGTCATAAATATATTTTAAACCTTTTGATGATGTGACTTACTTCTTACAAAAAAGGTATTAAAACTATGTTTAATTAAACACTATTAGAAATTTCATGAACTTTATTAGATTTGTCTAGTAGTGACTTATGACAAAATAAAAAAATATGCCAACGTCATTAAAGTAGGATTAGTTTTGTTAAGCCTTTGTCCAGTACCATATTTTTTCCTTGGTGAGAGTAACATTCACAAAGATAAGGAGACCAGGTAAGAATTAGCCACAGAATTAGAAAATGAATCAGTGGTGTGGCACTTGACATAGAACATTGGTCTTAGAGTCTTGTCTTCAGAGGCAAAGCTAAAGCTGAGGAAGACGTTTAAATGACTTGTCAAGTTTGTGTTCTCAGAAGGAAGAGGCAGAAAGGACAGGGAAGGGAGGAGGGCACAATGATGTGAGGTAAGTGATGTCTAGACATTGTCTCTGCTCTGAAAGGAGGTTAGGGCCTACTCACACCTTGGACTTGATCTAGCCTCAGGAAAAGTGGGTTATGGTCAATCATTGGCTACGATTTGTGGCTAGATGAGGGATTTACAAAGTTGCCATTATCAGTGTATGGTTGCTAGGGATGGTGCATATAAAAGCAGAAGCATGAGGCCAAAGCATATCTGAGGGCATCCGGGAGGTAGAAACTGGAATAGACAAACTGTATTTGCAAGGAGACTTGATAGTACTCGCTGTTGCTCCATGCCTGGGGTCAATAGCCGGCTGCCTCCTTCAAATAAGAGCCCTGCTGTTTCTGCCTCACTGCTGAGAGTCTGCATTTGCCCTTGCTCTGAGCTTGTTGAGTCCTGACCAGGATTAATGGTGTCTTTACAATGGCCACATTGTTAAAAGAGAACTTTTGAATTTGCTGCCTAAGCCAGAAAAAAGAAAATCTATTTTACTTCATTGCCAGTGTTGCCTGTCAGCATCAAAAAATAGAAATTTGGTTCAAAAAGTTCAGAGTGATTCTTTGTAAAGTTTTCTGTTCCCATTTACTCAGCATTTCCCAATACACTGGGACAGGGTTTAGTTTTCTTACAGTCTTGCTATAACTACCTGGCTGGCCTTGAACTTTTCCTGATACCAAAGTGCTAAAATTATAGCCATGGACCATAGTGCCCAGTTTCCAGCACTTGGAATAGAGCACTTCACAAGAGAAAGACACATTTTTGGAGTCATATTAGAAAGGTAAATAGAATTATATATACGTATGTAGAACATTTTATATTATATGTATCACTTAATATATACATTTATATATAATATATATTTGTTTATATTATATATAATATATATGGGCTATACTTAATACATTATCACCCTGAAATGACAACTGCATAACCTTTACTCACAGAAAAAAGAAATTTAATTGTGATGTCTCATGGGTTTTCTTTGCTGAATTCTTCTATGAATGATTAATATTGAAGAAGTAAACATTAATTTCACTGACTTTTAGGAATACAGATATTCCAGACTACACATAAGTAAACACACCAGAGTATAGAATGATAAATAAGCTTTAAAAGCACATAACTACGACAGTAGTTGTAGGATAAACAAGTGTATCCTTCCAGAATCTTTTTATCAGATGGGATTGATCCTAGGGCCTTGCATATATTAGGCAAATGCTCTGAAACTGAGCAACACTCACAGCTAAAGACAAGCTATTACAAAATCTGTGTCCACCAGATAAAGGGGAGAACAATGCTTTATGTCTGCCATTTTTTTAGATCAGACAAAACTGTAAATAACAGAGTCTTTAAAATAGCCTAAGGATCTCTTTAGGGATGCTTTTATTAATGGTGTTTGAAATCTTACCAAGAAATAGCATCACAATAAAGGAGACACACATGAGCACCTGAAATTGTGATCTACGTGTCTCCTTGCTGCCATGGGTTAGGTGCAGACATTTCAAATATAAAGACTGTCAAATTATCAGATAAAATTGAATTCATTGCCGTTGTCAGTATGATTAATAATCATACATGAGTATAATACTCATAAAATATAAAATAAGAAATAAATACACAACAATGCCAGATAATACTGAGTTATTGGGATTAAATCTAACAAAGATACATGCAATGTTCACTGGTAAAATTATACAAAGTTGTATTTAGAGATTAAGAAATATAAAAAGGAATGGAAGTTTATGATTATCAGTATTCTGAGTTTTCCACAATTGAACTAGTGATTTATGCTGCCCAGTTTTATGTCAACACAAGCTAGAGTTACCTGAAAGGAGGAAACCTTATTTGAGAAAATGCCTCCATAAAATCTGGCTGTAAAGTATTTTCTTAATTAGTGATTGATGGGGATGGGGCAGTCCATTGTGGGCAGTGCTATCCCTGGACTGGTGTTCCGGGTTTTATAAGAAGTCAGACAAAGCAAACCAGAGGAGCAAGCCAGTAAGCAACACTCCTCCAGCCCTCTGCATCAGCAACTGCCTCCAGGCTTCTTCCCTGCTTGAGTCCCTGCCCTCATCACTTTTAAAGATGAACTTTTAAGGATAGAACTGTGAGAAAAAAAAAAAAAACTTTTCTCAGCAAGTTGCTTTTGGTCTTGGTGTTTCATCATAGCAACAGTAACCCTAACTAAGACAAAATTGCAAGCAATTCCAGTTAATATTACAACAGATTTTTATTGCAGAATTTCTAAGATACAGCCACAATTTTTATGGAAGTATTTTAGACCAGGAACATTAGAGGTTCTTTGAAGCAGCAAGAGAGGAGGAAGGTTTGCTGAACTGTGAATCTAGACATGTTTTAAACTGGATGTGAAGAAACAAACACAGTGTAACTATTACACAGGAACTAGGGGCAGAGAGAGGATGTTGGTACACAGTGAACTTTGCTCTGTAACAGAAGATGGATGAGTAGAATTCACGTCCCACCATACTTTAAACTCCTGTCTTAAACGGTTTTTTAAAGTTTTAAAAGTTTAGAAGATATAGGCAAATGTTCTTTAGATACTAAGTCACAAGGAAGAAACTAAAGAAAACTATGAGCATGGGTTTCTGGCTAATATTTGTCAGCAGAGGTGAGACATAAGGAGATGAAAGGAGAAATGATCATATTTTGTCATCTTAGACATTCCAGCTTTTATTTTGTTTAATTGGCTATGAGAATATATTACATAAAATTGCAGAATGGATAAACAAAAACATATAAATGCAGGCCTTGTGCAAAAATATTACAAAACAAGGATGATGATTAATCCTGTTCTAAACAGCCAACATCTTAGTAAAAAAAATCATTTGTTTACATTTATTTGTTTGTTTTATTTTACTGTTGTGTATATACATGTAGTTCAGAGAAAAACTTATGGGAGTTAGTAGCCTCCTTCCACCAAATGAATATCTAGGATCAAACTCAGGTTCTTTGGCTTGGCAGCAAGTACCTTCATCTCGCTGACCATTTTAAATGTTTAAGCTTTACTGCTCACAATATTTGAGGGAAAGGAAAAAGCATGACACAATGATTATGGTATGGACTTTGAGGTCAGGAAGACATGGGTTTACAACCTAAATTCTTGCTCTAAGACTTGGAATGTTTTTAGAAATTAGTAAACAAAACAAACAAACAAAACTGGAAGCCTCAATTTCATTTCATCCCAAGATGGGTAACAACTTTCTCTCGGGTTGGTTTGAAGTTTTCAACAACATGAAATTATTGATGTCAGAGATTCCCATAGAGTTCAAAAAGTCTTAAAGAGAGTTAATGAGCATCACACACACACACACACAACACACACACTACACCCACGAGTATAAGCTTTCTTTGACTCTTAAAATTTTGACGATTTTGAATTCTTCTGATATATTTTGAATAATTTAGGGGGAACAGGTAACAAAAATTTGTAAGAAAATTCAGTAAGACTTCAATTTTTACGTATGGAAGAGGTGAAAAAGGAGAGGGGGAAGGGAGGGGAGGGGAAGGAGGAGGAGAGGGAGAATGGGGAGGAGAAGGAATGCAGCAAAATGATTCCAGTGTAGCTGTGGTTCTAGAGGTGAGGGGTCAAGGTAAGAATATGCAAATTTCTCAGACTGAGTTTACCCTTGGTTACCTTATCTATAATTGGATTGTTGATTTGGGCCATCAAATCATTCTTTGAAGTCTGATGGAATTCTAATGAACTATCTCTCCCCTAAAAGGGCAATGTCTTTTCTCTGTGCATCATTGAGGAAATACTACAAAAGGTGGATGCATGAAGTTCCTCGTGTCTGCAACTTCAGGACGTTTGGGAGAAAGAACTGGGTTTCATAAATCCTTGGAAATCTATATTTGATATGAGCATGGACAGACATGTAGAATGGCTCAGGAGAGTCAGCGTGAGAGCAGAAGAGTCTTTTAAAATGGGTACACTTCCCATCGCAGGGTAGCCCAGAACTAAACTAAAGCTTCGGTCACCATGATTCCAGAAATAAATATTTGGCAAGTGTGTTAGACAGAATTCCATCTCTATGACAAAACACTTGAGAAGTCAAGTTAAGAGATGAGAAGCTCATTTTGGTTCCTAGATTCAGCGCATGGTCTGCAATCATTATTCTGACTGAGGCAAGACTGAACATGACAACAGTGAGTATATGTGAAGGACAAGGCTGCCGACCTCATGAAGGTCAGAAAACAGGGCCACATGCCAGGGAGAGGGACAAGATGCCTCTTTTCAGGGCATGTTCTCAGCGACCTACTTCCTTCAACTCTGCTATACCTTCTCCTTTCCCCCATCTCTCAACCATGCTCTAAGATTATGAATTTATCAAATGCTGAATATTTTGAGTAAGTCAGAACCCTCTATATCCAACTTCCTGTTAGTCCATCAGCTGGCAGCCAACCCTCCATTGGATGAGTCTTTGGGCAGGAGGCTTTCATATTCAAACAAAAAAAAATAGTTCTAAATAAGTTTTAAAGTTTTATTTTATCTTGTGTGCATGTGTGCACGTCTCTGTCTCTGTGTATAGGTCTGTGTTGCGTATAAAAGCACATGTGTGTGCATGTGCTTGCGGAGGGTAGAAGAGGGCACTGGATCCCTGGAGACTGGAACCACAGGTTATGAGCTGTTCAATGTCAGGGCTGGGGATCCTCATGATTGAACAGCATCTACCCTTAACCATTGAGCCACCCTCTGCTCCAGCCTTTCAAGAATTTTTATTACAGCATATCACTATAATTATTCTTAAATACTAGCTACTGTTGTTAATCTCTTGCTGTAATAATTTACAAATTAAGCTTTGTCTCAGATAGGTGTGTATGAATTTAGAAATAACATTCAGTATTATATAAGCTTTGGCTGTCCATTAGGGGCTTTGTAATATCTCCTGCATATTAAGAGGAATATAAAAGAGGAAAAAATGTATAATAACAATCAAGATTGTCTTGGAAAGAAAAATATGTGATATTCATTCCAGTTATGGAGTCAGTATAAAGTTGAGTGGATGGCTTTTTCTATGATAGGCCACTACCGCTACCCCAGGAGAGGAACAGATCAAAAGGAAAAGATGGGGAACAAAATTATGCATGGGACATGAAGGTAATGTGACTCCAAATATTTGGGGACATGTGGTATTGGGATATTTCATTTTCTATATAGGAAAATAGTCTGTAGTTCACAATGTAAAATAAAACTAAATGAAGACTTGCTTTGAAAACTTAACAGGCAAAATTTAGGTTGTCTCCTTAGGACAGAATGATATATGAACAAAACAGTAAAGCAATATTTCAATGAGCAGATTGTTATCATAAGTAAAAGACAGAATCACTGGATTGCCTAATTAAATAAGAGACTGTGATAGATGGGTCTTAATATGGTCCCCTTTGATCCTTTCCCTTTGCTACTCATGGCTTTGGGTAATTGCTTCAACAACAGAATGCCTCAGCCTTCAGAGCCCGCCAATTCCCACATTAATAACAAAACATTCTGAATACATACATTACCTTGCTTTAGTGAAGCAGGGGTCACGTACCATGTTATCAGCTGGCAAAAAAGAAACACCCCTAAGATCAACACAAAAGGAGCAGAATACTATGAGTGCCATGTAGGTTAAATGAAAAGTTGACCAGGACTGTCCTGACTCTTCGCAGGAAACTGCCTCTGGGTGACATGCTGACTGTAGCCTTATGAGGGACATGGAAGCAGAGGATTTGCTGAACCAGGACCAAATCTCAACCCACAGAAACAGTGAAATCACAAATGTGCAGTGTTCTAAGCTGCTGTGTTTGTGGTGATTTGCTTCCCAGCAACAGATAACTAGTGCAGATGTCATGAAGGCACTAATGTGAGTCAGAGGTGAAGAAGGCATTACAACACGTTACAGTCATGGGCTTGTTCACGGGTTACATAAAAATTCCTACAAGTCCACAGAAAATGGTGATTTGAGAAGTTAGACTAATGAAAGGATCGGACAATTCACAGAAGAGAAGCTTGCGTTGACCACAAGCATATGAAAAACTGGGTGTTCTTTCTCACACTTCAAAACATGGAATTTAAAGATCAAATAGAATTCTATATTTACTACTAGACAAAAGTTTTCAATGGCTCTGTAAACTCGAGTACGGCCAGTGTGCATACACATACACACCAAGTTGAGAAAAGTGCCAATGATCACAACTATTTTGAAAAGTGTTTTATAAAAATTATAAGATGCACATTTATAATCCAGCATTTTCTTTTTTGAGCTATATGTTCCAAAAGATATGAATGGGGACATTCACTCTTACACTAGTTAAAAATAGAAAGCACCCCAGATGACATTCAGCACTAGAAAGGAAGAATTATGCTTGAATGTTTTATAGAGTAAATAAAATGGATGATTAACTCTATACCACGCACATAGATATAAAAAGTAAATGAGAATTCTTAATAGATACCATGCTATTATTTACGTAATAAAATATGCAAAATGGTATGGATTAAATAATTTAATATAAAATTATTTAAATTTTCACTTTTTTGTTTAAAGATATTTTTCCTTAATAACAAACTAGAGAAATGGTTTCTGAAAGTATATATACATTTTCAGATAGTACATCCTGATTACAGTGTCACCTTCCTCAGCTCCTCCCAGTTCTTGTCCATATCCCTTCCCTCTGTATTCACTCACTCTCAGGCCCTCATTAGAAAGCAGGCTTCAAAGGGTTAATAATGAACTAACATAAAATCTAATGAGATAAAACAAAAGAAAAACAACATAATAGGAGAAGACAAACAAACAGAAGGAAATAGTCCAAGAAAAGAACCAAGAAACAGATATATGCGCAGAGACATACTCATTCACACACTCAGGAATCCCTTAAAAACAGAAAACCAGAAGCCATAGTAAATATGCAAAGGAACTTCAGTGTTAACAAACGAGAGAAAAATAAAAGAAGACAAAATTAAGAAGAAAAAGATCTGATACAATATTATGAGATACAGAACCTTTGAAGATCTGACTGAGTTAGTTTTCCATTAGCTGCCCACTGCTGGGCACACATACAACCAACCCTTAAGAGTAGCTCGTTTCACCAGTGAGACGCCCTTGGAGACATCTAAATTCTCATTTGTAAGAAGATATCAATTTGCAAAGGCTTCTGGGTTGGGTATGGAGACATGTAACTATTTATCCTTTTAACTCTAGGGTTAAAAATAAATAAAACAACCAAATTAAGTATGCTCATTACCTACGAAGACCAGTTAGGGCCTTCATTCCTTGAGGAAATCTAATTGTGTTTACATACACTTTACCATATGTCATCCCTTCTACTATTAATTATAATCATCCATATAATTTAAAAACTTCAGATTTGAGGTGTCAGAACAAAATTTTGAATGATCCTTGGCTTTTAAAAAATGGGCTATTATTTTTAATAATAACAAAATAATACTGGAAATGTTAACAATGTTTTGTTCAATATAGTGGAAGACATGCAAGACTCAGAAATTTTTTTATTTCTTTTTTTTTAATTTATTTATTTTTATATCAATCACAGGTTAGGTATTTTGAATCCCAGCTGTAGCCCTCTCCCTCATTCCCTCCCACCCTCCCACTCCCTCCCTCATCTCCCTCCTCCCCACCCCCTCCAAGTCCACCAACAGGGGAGGACCTCCTCCCCTTCCATCCAACACCAGCTCATCCTGTCTCCTCAGGGCTGGCTGCAATGTCCTCCCCTGGGATCTAGCCAGTCTGTCATTCCCCAGCTTGTATGGGGGAGGGTCAAAGAGTCAGCCATAAAGTTCATGACTGAAACAGTCCCTCT
>CM053748.1:2017777-2063133 GCA_028658305.1 Pachyuromys duprasi | reverse complement strand
GTCATGCCACCAACCAGAATCACTTCTCCTATATCACTCTTGCTGACTTCTGCATCCTGCATAGCTTTCTGGCACGGAGCAATAGTTCTCTTGATGAGATCTGTGACAATGCCTTCAAACTGAGCTCGAGTAAGCTTCATATTCAAATGCTTGGGTCCAGAAGCATCCATTGTAAGATACGGCAAGTTGATGTCAGTCTGCACAGATGAGGAGAGTTCACACTTGGCCTTCTCAGCAGCTTCTCGAACCCTCTGAAGTGCCATGTTGTCTTTGGTCAAATCAACCCCTGTCTCCCTCTTGAACTCCTTGACAATGTGCCGTAACAAAGCTTGGTCAAAGTCTTCACCTCCTAAGAAAGTATCCCCATTGGTGGATTTCACCTCAAACACTCCTTTCTGAATTTCCAGGATAGAAATATCAAAAGTTCCACCACCTAAATCATACACAGCAATGACCTTATCTTCAGATTTGTCGAGCTGAGTACATATTGTGAAGGCAGAAGAAGATGGGGTGCTGGTATCACATGCAGTCACGTGACTTTCTGACCACCTCTGGTTCTTGCAGCTTCAGCAGTAAGAGTTACTGAGTTGGCTGACTTTGGAAGCTACATCATATAAATATTAACTTGGTAGCTTTATATTGTTTATGGAACAAGCAATTTCTTCAGTGACTCTCTGTATGACAGTTTTATTTTTCACTTGGTATTAGAGGCATTTAAGTCCGGTTTCCGTCCTCTATAGTTCTTGAAGTTCTTGTAGCTCTCTCTAGGGGAGTCCCTAGAGAACAGGAATTGGCAGGAGCTCAGAAGTACAAGGACAGCCCAGGCCATTTTGGCCTTGCAGCTTTGTAGGGGTCCCAGCTGCCATTCACGTTGCTGTCGGCTCATTTTGATGGGACTGTAGCATCTTGCTTGCTGCTGGGTTTCCTCAAAGTTAAACTGGCCTCATGATGGGTGGGCTGCTCTTATCTAATGCTCTTATTCAGACACCACAGTGATGGAGAGACTGTTTGCCCTCGCTGTTCTTTGATGGAAATTCAGACTGCAGTGTAAGGGTTTCCAGGGCCACCGTACCTTCTGTTGATGCAGGTCAGCAAAAGGGTGTCCTGCAGGGAGTGAGAGGCTTCTGGCTGTGGAATCCCCATCCCTACCCCAACTCCCACCCACTCCCAACCCCATGACCAGCCCCGTCCTTTCAGACAGGTGACTTCTCTGACTTACAGGAAACCTGACACTATTTAAACAATTCAACTCTAACTCCCCTTGTTGAATCTACTGCGCTTCAAAACTGTAGGAATCTTTTAACCCCACTGGAAGCCTTCCTTGCTCCTGGACCTCAGGACTGTCAATGTAGCGTTTCTTTGGTTGGTTGTTTTGTTCTGTTTTTGTGTGTATGTGTGTTTTTGAGCCACGGCTTCTCTATGTAGCCCTGGCTGACCTGGACTTTGTAGAGCAGTGTGGCCTTGAACTCACATAGATCAACCTGCCTCTGGCTCCCCCAGTGATGACATGACAGGAGTGCATCACCGGGCTCAGTTTACCTCCGTACTTTAGCCCGAGGAATCTTTAAGTTTGAACTTCATTTAGGATGAAATGTTTAAGTTCTCTCCTCCTTGAAGGACAGCCCTTCCTTATATAAGCTACCTTACTTCCTGCTTTGAAACCAGCCCTGACAACTAAGCAATTTCTTTTCTTTTCTTTCTTTCTTTGTACTTTTTTTCTCCTCTTTTTGTTTTCCTTTGAGTATTACAAATTTCCCTAGATGATAAGCATTTAACATATTGTGTATGTTGTGTGAATGTGTGTGTTTGTGTGTGTTTGTGTTAGGGGTTGAACCTAGGGAATGGCTAGGCAAGTAGTATATCCTGAGCTAAACCAGCAATCTTTAAAACCAATTAAAAGATACATATTTTAAGTTTTTAAAAACTAAAACAAAAGTAAATATATGCTGGCCAGCACATGGGCTGGCAAGAGGGATCAGCCAGTAAAAGTGTTTGCCAGACAAGGCTAAGTATCTCAGTTCAACTCCTAGAATATGCATACACTCGCGCAAGTATGTGGTCATACATGTATGCAAGCATGCAGGCACACTAATATTGAACACACTAATACTGAAAAAATGTAGATTGGCCATTGTCCACTGATGAGCTCATTGTCACCCAATGAACGTTTTCGTCTTCGGGCTTCCATTTAGTCATTATCTGCTCTCATCACTTGGGGTGCTCTGATTTACTCTAATAATCCCTATCTTCTCCACTAAAGAAACCCCACTTTTTTATCACTCTAGTCGGTATATGTGGAGACAACCAAGGGGCAGGCTTTTTGAGGTTGAAGGTGTCATCTTCAGAAGACTGAAAGGGCGTGGTGCAGGATCCAGAGGCAATCTCACTGACGTACACTGGCACACCTATTTCTCAGCCCATCTTCAGTATTCCCTGAACTATACATATCACAGAGAACACCTAGGAATGATACTGTCCTGTGTTAAAAACAGAGTCAGGTGTCAGGGACAGAGAAATCAAACAAACAAAACCCCAAACTCAAAACATGGAGTAGAGGCTGGCTTTGAACTTCTTACTTTCAAGCAGGAATAGGTGTGGGAAAATGAGCATTTTGCAAACTCATTTTACTTGTAATTTTGCACAAATATAAATACATATGTTGACAGTCATTGCTCAGACTAGGAAAGTGCAATTTTCAGAGCTAAAGCCTTTCTCAAGTTTGTTGAGATTCTTCATGTGACGCTTGCTGCTCAGACTTGATCAGACATGGGCCCGTCTGAGGAAGAAACAATCAAGATTACCCAGGGCCTATGGTTTTGTTTTTTTTTTTTTTAACTCAGGTGACAGTGATTTTGCCTGTTATAAATGTCCAAAGGCCATTGGCTAACACATGTTTTCTTTACTATGAAGTATTATATTTTCTAAATTCTACTCTGGCAATTTTTAAAACATTGATGAGATGCAGATATTTTTGAGGCAGAAATGAAAAAGAACTATGCTTGTTTCTTTTAATCCTCAGTGGTCAATCCTTTCTAAATTGTATATTTGAAAATTCTCCAGAATAACAATTAACTGATGAAAGTTTTTTCTATGCTGATGTCTCCATTCCTGATGAAAAGAATTATTAATTTTTCTCTTTCATGTATTCTTAGTGATTTTGTCTAAAGCTTGATAACTGCAAGGGCAATTTAGCATTAAGCTACTGTTTCTGTTAGAATAATTGAAGCATTGGGTGATTCTAATTCCTATGATTCATACTTAGATCTAAGAAAAGAAAAAGAGAAAGAAAGGAAGGGTAGAGGGAAGAAGGAAAGAATGAGATTCCCATTTGGAGACAGGAGGTGAGAAGGGCCTTCATTGATGATACTAGGAGCGTGACCACCCTACAACTACAGACAGAATCCCCGAGTCATAGCCCGAGTGTGTTCAAACACACCAACGCTCTCTGAAAGCACAAGACATAAAGAAATTGTACCTTGTATATGTCAGGATTATTTTCCAACCTTTAAGCAACAGATTTCACATTCTTATGTATTTTGGCACTGGCATAAATCAGTCTCCAATAACTAATAGTACACTTATAAAAGTAATAAAAAGTTTAAAGCAGCTGAAGACAGTCAAGTATGAGCAACCTAAGATGGTCTAGAACAGCAGTAACTTTCAGGATGCCCAGCAATACGGCTAAACTACAGTGTGGTATGGAACATGCATTACAGTATCTCACATAAAACTGTAAAAGTCAGTATGAACATTTTCAAAAGGAAGGCAAAACCAATCATTGAATCTTAAAAAACCTTTTTTGTGTGAGTTTATTCTGACAAAAATGGAAACATTGGCAAGCCAGTCATTACTAGCAATGACCTTTTGTCACTGAGTAAAAGGACGTGTTCTTTATTGCACACAGTTTTAAACAATGAATTCCAGTCATTAGGACAGTGCTCCTAATCTATTTCAGAAAAGGTCCTCTTTCTAGTAAACTACAAGACACATTGTAATCACTGTTGTGAGATGATGGTCAGGAACCTTGTCTGACTCCAAAACCTCAAGAATCTTAAACTCAAGTGAGAAAATTGGACACAAACATTCCTATCTCTTTTGCAACCTGAGAATGCCTGCTTCAGCTCTAGGCAGGGAAATAACCAATGGAGGTTTCCAAACACATACGGTAGAAGTAATTTTGCTGAATCATTCACTTATAGTTTTTAATTTTATTTCTGTTTACTTATTTTGATTTCATGGATTATATGTAGATTCTGTTACCAGTCTTTGTTTCAAAAGAACAAACAAAACTAAAGTCCTTATTAATCACCTTTAACTCTAGTTCTTTTATACTGCATTATTTTTGGTATGTATCATTGAATTCCATTGGCATGTACACCGTGTAAATATGAATGTATTCTTTTACTCATTAAAGCTTAGGTCAAGCATATATATAGTCCATGTTCATTTTTCTGCTTAAAACAGAATCCTACTAGTTAACCCTGGCTGACCTCGAAGTCACTACACAGACCAGGCTGGCCTTGACTTATGTGAAAGATATGACCTCACATTTAAAGTCTTTGAAGTTATAGAGTCAAACACAGTTTGTGGTCATGCTCCTGCCTCCCAGGTGCAGCGATTAAAGATGTGTGCCACCATGCCCATTCTGCATGTTTTCATAATCCAAGAATTCACTGTCCATGGAATCTAAAGGAAGATCATTTGCGTATGTGTGTGTGTGTGTATGTGCTTGTGAAAGAGGAAGAGAGAGATTTGTTTTATTGAGACCGGGTTTTTCTGTGTAGCCTTCGCTGTTCTGGACTCATTCTGTAGACCAGGCTGGCCTCAAACTCACAGAGGTCCGCCTGCTTCTGCCTCTCTAAACGCTGGGATTACAGGAGAGGGTCACTGCGCCCAGCTGTGTGTGTGATTTTTAATGTACGACAATTCTTATATTTGTATCACTGTGCTTACTGGTCACTTAGAAAAGCCCCACCAATCTTTCGTGCCAAAACATGAATACCCGCCAGTGTCTTGTATTTAAGTTGCTATTAATATTTCCTATTGATGTATCTTCTGGTAAAGCTGTTAGTCATAAACAGCTGAATTACCAATTCGCCACACAGAGACTGGGATTTTAGTTAACCGAGAACACAATGCTGGGCAATAGTTACTCCCTCCTAAACCTCCAAACACTCATTGTTTCCTTACATTTAGATTTCCCACATTATACTTGCTTTTAGTGATATATTAGGTCCAGTCCATCTCCACATAGTTCTAAGATCTCTCCTCCAGCTCTGCCTTTTCCTAGCTCTCTTCCAAGTTCTCTCTCGCCTTTTCTCTTCCCACTCATTTCCTGCCCTTTGGCTCCTCCTAGCTCAACATTGTGTCTAGTTGTTTTATTTTGTTTACACAGGGTTGAGACAGGATGCTTAGAATAATTATCACAATACAATATCTAGATTGAAACCAGAGAGTGGGTGGGGGGAAATAAGCATTTGAATGAACAAGGGTAAGGTGTATACATTCCAAAGGAACATTATACCAACAGTCTTTCTAACTGGTGGATATATATTCCACTGAGGAGAGTAACAGGAATTCTGCCAAATTCTCTTTCAAAATGGTTGTGCCAAATTATTCCCACCAGTCATGCAGGAATGTTAATATATTATTAACTCTTGCCAACACCAAAGTTTAACAAATTTTACATTTCTTGCCAGAGAAATTCTATTTCTCTGGGTAATGAGTGATGTTGAACATATTTCCTATGTAGCTACTAGCTAGATGGATTTTCTACCTTGGATTTGTGTCTGTGAAATTCAAATTAAAAATATAATGATTGAATAGTGTTCAGATAGTTTAACTTTACCAATATTTGAGCAACATTTTGTGAAAATATTTCTCCTTTAATGATAAAGATATTTGATAAAATATCTCAATTAGCTATATGTTATCAATGGTTTCCACCATTTTATGACTTATCTTTTAACTTTTATAAAGATATAGTTTATATTCTGGCAGTGGTGGCTCATGCCTTTAATCTAGGCACTTTGGAGGCAGAGGCAGGCAGATCTCTGTGAGTTTGAGGCCAGCCTGGTCTTCAGAGTGAGTTCCAGGACAACCAGGGCTACGCAGAGAAACCCTATCTCGAAACACCAAACAAAAGCCAACCCTTAGGGAAGAAGGTAGAGAAAGACCTGGAGGGGACAGGAGCTCTCCAAGGAGAACAACAGAGCCAAGAAACCTGGGTCTAGCGGGGACTACATAGAGCAATACTCCAAAAAAGGACCATGCATGGAGAGGACCTAGAACCCCTGCTCAGAGGAAGTCCATAGGCTGCTCAGTCTCCAAGTGGGTTCCTTAGTGAGGGGTAACAGGGGCCGTCTCTGACATGAACTCAGTGGCTGGCTCTCTGATCACTTCCCCCTGGGGATTGCAGTCTTGTCAGTCCACAGAGGAAGATGATGCAGCCAGCCCTGACGAGACCTGATAGGCTAGGGTCAGATAGAAGGGGAGGTCCTCTCCTTCCTCCCCTATCAGGGGACTAGGAAAAGGGCATAGGGAAAAGAGAGAGGGTGGGTGGGACTGGGAGGAGACGAGGGAGGGGGCTACAGCAGGGATACAAAATTAATAAACTGTAATAAAAAGGTATAGTTTATCAAACTTTAGTATTATATAATTTAAAGTATCATTTCCTTAGAGAATTGTTAGACCTTTCAAAAAAAAATCTCTCTCTGCTAATGTTTTATTTATATGTTTGGATAGACGGGAGATTGTGTTTGGCCTGTTTTTTGTTGTTGTTGTTGTTGTTGTTGTTGTTGTTTTCAGATGGATGGCCTGTTTCTCCAGTGTTGTATAGTGAATAATCTCTTTCTCCAATGATAGCCCATACCACCTCATTTACTTATGAGAATTTCCCTAGTGCACATGTAACCTTGATTCTCTAATTTGCCCCATGTCATTGATAAGGAGTGTGATGCCATTTATCAGTTGATTATGGGAGAGCAGGTTTTCTTCATGAACAGAGGTAACTGGATTCAGTGAAGAGAGAGAGACAGACAGGGACAGAGAAACAGAGAGATGTCCTGCCTGCACAGTATGCTGGGGCGATGCGGGGTACAGAACTGATGGGAATGGCCAACTGGTCTAATTTGAGGCTCATGCCACTGAGAGGGGGTGTTCATGCCTGACACTACCTGCATAGCCAGTAACTGGAGGCTGGAAAGCTCAGAGACCTAGGATAGAAAAATAAAATGAATAAAATGATTCCTAATGATGCTCTGCTATACTATATTAGTGTCTAGGCTAATCATTACCAAATCCTCTGGCAGCTCATAGGAGTATACACAGAGAGCCACAGCTAAACATTAGGTGTAGTCACCCGTGACTACCAATAGTAACTGCCCGCACAAGGGGCTGGGAATTAAAAGAGACAGAGAACAGGAAGAAGTGACGCCAAGACAGCATTCTGATCAAGGCACCATTTTATTACAGAGTAAACCACTTATATAGGTTTCCAAGTAAACATATCCCAGCAAAACAGGAAAATTAACCAAGCAAAACAGGAGGTTTAACTGAACAAAACAGGAGGTGTCTGCTGAAAATAACAAGAATAGCGAGCCAGCATGACTTGTACCCAGGTGACCATCTCAGGTCCAATGGAATGGCCACCTCAATTAGGCTCAGCCAGAATTGGAGATCTCCATATGGTGCTGCCCCTTGGAGCTCAGGGAACCTGAAGAAGATGGGGAGGAGCCAAAGGGGTGAAGAACACCAGGAGATCATGGCCCACAGATTCAGCTAAGCAAGGCTCAAGGGGTTCACAGAGACTGAAACAGCAGTTGTAGAGGCTGCATGTGTCTGTGCTGGTTTCTCAACAAATATGTCTTGGTTGTTAGCTTGGTGTTTTTTATGGGAGCAGGGGCTGACTCTGAGTTTCTTGCCTGCTCTTGGGACCCTTTTCATGCTACTGAGTTGCCTTGTCCAGCCCTGATGTGCCTGGTCTAAATCACCTTGTTATGCTGTTTTTTGGTTGATATCTCTGGGAGGCCTGTTCTTTTCTGAAGGAAAATGGAGGAGGAGTGGATCTGGGGGAGAAGAAAGGAAGGTGAGAGAGCTAACTCGGAGGAATGTAGTGAGGGGAAGCTGCAGTCAGCTTGTAATACATGAGAGAAGAATAAAATAAAAAATATATATCACTATCTATATCTCTATCTATCTATCTATCTATCTATCTATCTATCTATCTACACATATATCACTACTTTAGGAGGGAGCCATTGTGGTGCTCCCTAGGAGGAGTATAAATGTATGAAAGTATCAAAGAATAAGTAAAAACATTTTAAAACGATTTAAAATAAATAAGTAACTATGCCCCACTCAAAAATTATGCCACGATTAAATGTCAGGGAATATTTTAACAGATTTATTTGATTTTTAATTAAGTATATGTATGTGTCTATGTATAAGCGCAGGTGCCCATGGAGGCCAGCTAGAGTTGGGGTTGCAGGGAACTGTGATTTGTCCCACATGGGTTGTGGGAACTAAAACCAGTTCTTCTGCAAAAGCAGTGCCAGGTCAGCGCTCCAACCCCGAAGCATCAGCAATTTAACAATTACCGCAGCAGCAATGCTCCTTACTTACCATTGTCTGTCTGTGAGCGCCCTTTATGTGCCCTTCCATGGGCACTAGCAGAGTTGTGAACAAAATAAGCTAAGGCTGTCCTCAGGGCTCTGGCAGTCTTCAATGGGATCATGAGAGCAGAGGGTACCAACCATACAGTCGATCAGTGGATGTGCAACAACTCCTCAATGGGAAGTTAAATTTCACCATTTCTCTTATCCTCTTATGGAGTGCTCAGAAATACAGAGCCGTTCTAGTGGCACTGAGTCCACGTAACGTATTTTGGAATTGTTTTTCTTTTTTATTTCCAAGCTTCTCATCGGTGAAAATCGACATGTCTGTTACTTATTGTGTCATTGTTGTGCTAAAAACACCTGACAAAAGCAACCCAAGGAGGAAAGGACTTATTTTGGCTCACAGTTGGAGGATGCAGTCATGGTAGGGAGGTCAGAATAGCAAAAGCTTGAAGTCACACTGTGTCCCCAGGCAGGAAGCAAAAGTGATGAATGATCATGCTCAGCTGTATGTCTCCTCATAATATAATCTCAGACCCCAGCCCCTTATATAGGACGGTACATCCATATTCACGGTAGATGCTCCCATACCAATTAACCAAGTGTAGTTTCAAGAATGTGTCTAGAGGGTAACTAATCCACTTACTCCATATAGATATTCCCAGAGGCTGGTCTCTTAGATCCTGTCAAGTTGACAATTAATGTTTACTACCACAACATAAAAAAGGTAAAATTATGGGGAAAGTATTGGATTTATTAGTTTTGTTAAAAAATTTAAAATCCATCTGAGGAAATGAAATATACAATCAAAAATATGGCATAAGTAGACAAAGGTGATAGCCAGAGGGAAATGTCATGATAATACAGCACTGATTTTTAAGCAAATAAAATAACCCATTAAAACCAAGTGAGGTTCCTTGCAATGTAGAAATCTTCAGCTAGAGTTGAAATGTAGCTATGCGCTGCAAGTGGACACAAAGGGATGCCATCAATAGAAATTTTCATTTTATGTCAGATTGAAACAGAGTAAAGGGGAAATACATCTCTGGAAAAGACTCTCTGGGAAAGCAATGCAGAATGAACTTCAAGAAGGCTTTAAATAACTGAGATGTTTGATTTGCATGCTCTGTATGTTAAGGAAAATCAAGAGTAACTTCCAGCAGAAGGACATACATGGTCATTGTGTGGCTTCAAACAACCCTTGCCTCCTGAACTGTGAAAACAGGCCTTTCTTGCAGAAAAATCTAACTTCTTTACCTCTACTTTGTTTTTATAGTATTCTAATCTCTCCAGTGTGGTCAATATCTTTGAGCTGATTTTATAATTGCTCTTTCATATTTACTTTTTATATTGGTAGATGTTTAATGATCTCTTTATTATCATTTATTACAATATATTCAAATTGTATCCCAGCTGTGACCCCCCTCTCTTGGCTCCTCCCAATCTTGCCCTCCCTTCTTCTCCTCCCATGCCCCTCCCCTAGTCAACTGATAGGGGAGGTCCTACTCCCCTTTGACCTTAGCCTATCAGGTCTCATCAGGGCTGGATGCATTGTCTTTCTCTATAGCTTGGCAAGGCTGCACCCCCCAGGTGAGGTGATCAGAGAGCCTGCAATTGAGTTCATTCCAGAGAAAGCCACCGCTCCCCTTACTGGGGACCCCACTTTGAGACTGAGTCTATAGGCTACAACTGAGCAGGGGTTTTAGGTCCTCTCCATGCATTGACCTTGGTTGGGATATCATTTTCTTCAGAGACCCCAAGGCTCAGTATTTTGGGCTCTGTTTGTCTCCTTTTGGAGCTCCTGTCCCTTCCAAGTCTGTCTCCCTCTTCTTTCATAAGATTCCCCGCACTCTGCCCAAAGTTTGGCTATGAGTCTCAGCCTCTACTTCGATACCTCGATCAGTAGAGTCCTTCAGAGGCCTTCTGTGGTAAGCTCCTGTCCTGTTCCCTGTCTCCTCCTGATTCCGATATCTATTGTGTTTGTCCTTCTGAATGAGGACTGAGCATCTTTCCTAGGGTCTTCCTTGTTTAGCTTCTTTAGGAGTACAGATTTTAGTATGTTTACCCTATAATATATGGCTAATATCCACTTATGAGTGAGTATATACAATATGTGTTTTTCTGCTTCCGGGTTACCTCACTCAAGATGATCTTTTCTAGTTACCACCATGTGCCTGTAAATTTGATGATATCCCTGTTTTTAATTGCTGAGTAGTATTCCATTATGTAAATGTACCACAATTTCTGTATCCATTCCTCAGTTGAGGGACATCTGATTGTTTCCAACTTCTGGCTATTATGAATAATAATAATAACATGGTTGAGCAAATGTCCTTGTTGTATAGTTGAGCATATTTTGAGTATATGCCTAGGAGTGATATAGCTGGAACTTGAGGCAGCACTATTCCTAATTTTCTGAAAAAGCTCCAGACTGATTTACAAGTTTACATTCCCACTAACAATGGAGGAGGGTTCCCCTTCCTCCATATCCTCTCCAGCATGTTTTTTTTTTTTTTATCTTAGCCATTCTAATGGGTGTAAGGTGAATCTCAAGGTCCTTTTGATTTGTATTTTCCTGATGACTAAGTTCTTATAATTTTATTTATTTATTTATTTATTTCAATCTAGTCACTCTGTGTCCTCTTTGTGGCCCCCTCCCTAATCTCCTCTCAGTCATACTCACCCTCCCTCTTCTCCCCCTATGCCCTTTCCCTATTCCCCTGATAGGGGAGGATCTTCTGTCCTTCTATCTAACCCTAGCTTATCAGGTCTCATCAAGACTGGTTGCCTCATCTTCCTCTGTGACCTGGCAAGGATACACCCCGCAGGGGGAGGTGATCAAAGAGCAGGCCACTGAGTTCATGTCAGAGCCAGCACCTGTACCTTTTAATAGGGAACCCACTTGGAAACTGAGAAGCCTATGAGGGTCTAGGTCCTCTCCACTCATAGTCCTTGTTGAAGTATCAGTCTCTTCACACACACACACACACACACACACACACACACACACACAGAGAGAGAGAGAGAGAAGTATTTTGGTTCTGTTGGTCTCCTTGTGGAGTTCCTGTCCCCTCCAGGTCTTTCTAACTCCCTCTTCTTCCCCAAGGATTCCGGCACTCTGCCCAAAGTTTGGCTATGAGTCTCAAAATCTCCCTCGATACCCTGGTGGGTAGAGTCTTTCAGAGGGCCTCTGTGGAAGGCTCCTGTCCTGTTCCCTGTTTTCTCCTACTTCAGATATCTATTTTCTTTGTCCTTCTAAATAAGGATTAAGTATCTTCCCTAGGAGCCTCCTTGTTGGAAAATGCAAATCAAAATGACCCTGAGATTTCACCTCACACATATCAGAATGGCTAAGATCAAAAACTCAAGGGATGATGTATGCTGGAGAGGATGTGGAGAAATGGAGGAACCCTCCTCCATTGCTGGTACGAATGTAACCTTGTACAACCACTTTGGAAATCAATCTGGTGCTTTCTCAGAAAATTAAGAATAATTTAATATCAAGATCCAGCTCTACCACTGCTATGCATATACCCAAAAGATGCCCCACCATTCAATAAGGTCATTTGCTCAACTATGTTAGTAACAGCTTTATTCATAATAGCCAACAACCTAAATGCCCCTCAATTGAAGAATGGATACAAAAATTGTGGTACATTTACACAATGGAATACTACTTAGCTATTAAAAACAAGGAAATCCTGAAATTTTCAGGCAAATGGTGTGAACTAGAAAAGATTAACCTGAGTGAGGTAACCCAGAAGCAGAAATACTCATATGGTATATATTCACTTATAAGTGGATATTAGCCATATAATATAGGATAAACATCTATAGCCCTAAAGAAGCTCTTTGACTTTTAGAATACTGAAAGGCCTGAGGTAGAGCTTAATAGTACATCAGTCAGCTAGAATATAGCACAAATGCTATACATTCTCAACTAATGCCCAGGAAAAAAAATAAATAAATTGCCTCTACACTTGTGGAACAAATCTAAAGATGATCCATGTACTCTGAATCACCATACCATGACCCTGTTGTGAAATACATTTCTACTTTGCCTAATTTGCTTGAAGGAGTCAGGAAACAGCCTTCTTTTCAGGAGAATGTGAGAATTCTGTTTCCCAGGGTATTCTGAGAGGAGTCATGCTTTGCTTTTAAAAAGTTCTTAGTAATTCTTACCACTGGGTTTTCATTTGTTTACAAAATCTCCTTTTCTTAAGGATGGGCTGGATTTCAATCCATGTCAAAGGAGAGGATATGGCTAAGCTGGTGGTCTACAGTGTACAAAGCCTGAGTTTTGTTTGCTTCATCTCCCAGCTCTGTGTTGATCAGAATTAATGTGAGCAAACTGCCATATTGTAAGCTGTACTGTAAAAACTGACAAAAAACAGGGAAATCATGAAATTCGCAGGCAAATGGCGGGAACTGGAAAAGATCATCCTGAGTAAGCTAGCCCAGAAGCAGAAAGACACAAGGGCATATACTCACTCATAAGTGGATGTTAGACTTATAAGATAAACATACTAAAATCTGTACACCCAAGGAAGCTAATCAAGAAGGAGGACTCTGGCTAAGATGCTCTATCCCCATTCAGAAAGGCAAAGAGGATGGACATCAGAAGAGGGGGAAAACAGGGAACAGGACAGGAGCCTACCACAGAAGGCCTCTGAAAGGCTCTACCCTGCAGGGTATCAGAGCAGATGCTGAGGCTTATAGCCAAACTTTGGGCAGAGTGCAGGGAATCTTATGAAAGAAGTGGGAGATAGTAAGACCTGGAGAGGACAGGCGCTCCACAAGGAGAGCAACAGAACCAAAAAGTCTGGGCACAGGGGTCTTTTCTGATACTGATACTCCAGCCAAGGACCATTCTTGGATATGGCCTGGAATCCCTGCACAGAGGTATCCCATGGCAGTTCAGTGTCCAAGTGGGTTCCATAGTAAAGGGGACAGGGACTGTCTTGGACTGGAACTGGTTGGCCTGTTGGATCACCTCTCTCTGAGGTGGGAGCAGCCTTACCAGGCCACAGAGGAAGACAATGCAACCAGTACTGATGAGACCTGATAGACTAGGGTCAAAGGGAAGGGGAGGAGGACTTCCCTTATCAGTGGACTGGGGGAGGGGCACAAGTGGGAAGAGGGAGGGAGGGTGGACTTGGGAGGGGAGGAGGGAGAGAGGTACAGGGGGAGATACAAAGTGAATAAACTGTAATTAAATATAAATTTAAAAAGACAATGGGAAAAAAAAACCTAAATGAAAAGAAACTTAAGACAGTTATCAGCCCATCAGCCAATGGAAAAGTTAAGCCTGTTTACAACAATGTGAATGAATTCTTCCCCACTGGCCCCATTTACTAATACTGCTGAAAACTGATAGATTTTTAAATCAGCTACATTCTCACCCCACTCGATATGGAAGACCCTTATGATACCCCTCTAATGACTGCCAAGTCACATTTATCTCCACCATGTTCTAAATATTCTTACACAATTATTTTTCATCTGGGTTTGGGATTTTTTTTTCCTCTAATAGTCCCATGTTAATGTTGAGTTTTGGTATCTCTGCATCTGACTCTCATTAATGTTGGCTTCTCAGCTGGGATGAAGAGAATTATATTAGTTGTTAAGACTAATGGGAAAGAAATAGTGTGTTAGGTCAGATAAGCTCATCCTTGCTGCACTAATGACTTTTTCCATGCTCAGGTTTCCTGTGGCAAATTCTTCCTCATAAGTTAGAAATGGAAAATGTCAGCATAATTGTACTCAGAGATCATGATGAAGAGGGAAGAATAGAATTATTACATTCAATATCCACAAGAATTATCAAAAACACATCTGATGAGTTACATACTCATCAGCATTTGACTTCTTAAAGAAGGAAACCTTCACAATGGTAATCCAGCTCCTGCAATGTCTCAGGGACTATTCTTTGTCATTTACATGTGGGTGGCAGATACAGAGCATCTTAGAATCCCACTGCTTTTCCAAAGCACATTATCAACATTTGAAGTCATACACCAAATGTGGTGAAGCAATCCATTAAACAGCAGCTGTGAGAGACTGGACACTCTGAAGATAGTTTAACTGGCAAGAACATTAGAAAGTTTACCTCATTCCTGGATGATTTCAACATAGCTAAGGCTACTGATAGCTCCCCATTTGGGGGGGGGGGGGCTCATCTCTATGCACTGAAGCTGCTTCTTTCAAATACCTGATGTTCTCTGCTTTTATATTCATATTGACTTACTATGGTCAGGGAAATGATGAGAACTTCTCAAGGGAAAGATTGGATTAGAAACTGGAAGATAGAGACACCATTTTCCTCATAGCTCTGTTGGCAGACTCTAAGACATACTCCACACTGGTTCCAGGACCGCCTGCATCACATCTAAGCTGCAGCTGGCCAAAGTGGTAAACTTCTTGATGAAGATCAGTTGGCCTATCTTGCTTGCTTTTCTTGTCTACTCCCCATACTTACATTGTCAGTGTCTCTGAAATGACCCACGTGAGATATTTGGACTCAAGTCTGTGCCTGAGATTTGGCTGTAGACTTGGCCGTTGCATATTTAAATTAACTAATTTTTAATTCCATCAATTTACAGGATTTTATTATAACCATTCTTCTATTTCCTAGTTTCTTAAGGAGACAAACTCAACACCTCTCTTGTGCTGTAAAATAGGACTTTCATGCTGAAATATCACAGTTAATTACTGAACGTAGGGCCATAAACATTTTGGAATGTTCTATTTTCATTTGTACTTAGTAAAAATGCTTTTTAATATTCTTTTGGACTTGATCTTTCACTTTTCCAATGCTCGAGTAAGAATCCAAGGTTGAGTCCACTCTAGGCAATGGCTCTGATGCTGAACTGTGTCTTTAAGTTAGCCTAGGGCTGATTCTCAAATGCATGGCTAGAAACATGTTTAGTTATCAGACTTTCCAGAGCTCCTTTATGCTACCTCCATTGTTGATAGCAGATATCATTTATGATAGAATTCCAGTTTTACTCACCAAGACTTGTTTGGTGGCTCCAAACGTTATCTAGATGAGGAAATAATCAAAGTGTACTTGACAAAAATGTGCTCTCTGTTGTCTTGTGGAGCTGTCAGTTTGACTTTGGTGAAGGAGTGTGGCTGTGTTGCTAAAACTGTTACAGTCTCACTCACTCTCTACTTTGTTCTATCGTTTTCTCAGAGAAATACATTTAAGTCTGAAAAACTTGGGTTTGTCAGTTTCTGAAGTTATATGTTTCAATTAATGTATGGTTTTACTGGCCTTACCTACATTAACAATTTAGATATTTGCCAGGTGTTGTGGCATAGATCTTCAATCCCAGCACCTAGGAGGCAGAAGCAGGCTGATCTTGGTGAGTCTAAGTACAGCCTGGTCTACAGAGAGAGTTTCAGGGTGGGCAGGAACTACATAGACAGATCCTGTTTCAAAAGTAAATAATCCTCCTCTTTCCCCTCCCCCCCAAAAACAACTGGAATTTTTACATTCCTTAGGTGTATTGACCTCTGTGTCATTATGAAAGGACACCTTTTTTCTTTCTTTCTTTCTTTCTTTGTTTCTTTCTTTCTTTGTTTCTTTCTTTCTTTGTTTCTTTCTTTCTTTCTTTCTTTCTTTCTTTCTTTCTTTCTTTCTTTCTTTCTTTCTTTCTTTCTTTCTTTCTTTCTTTCTTTTCTATGAAACAACTGAAACAACTGCAGCACTATTTTCTGTCCCTGTCTGCTTTATGTGACACGGATGCAGCGTCTTCCACTTTCTTTCGTTTGGAATGAGTTCAGAATATATTGTGCTTTTACCTCAATTAGACTTACATTTGGTTTCTTTTATACAATATATATTAGAATCTGTGCAGAGCTCTGAGTTTACATGGCACATTTGAATTTGTGATTACTGTTATGTTTACTGTAAGCACTGAGCTTATTGTGTGTCACTGGGCAGAATGTGTATCTCTTTCATACCTCACAAGTAGAATCATCCTTGGATTGTTGTCTTTTAGCTGTTGCTTCATTGTCTTCTATTGTCTTCCATCCTGCATTTTTGTGATGAAATATCTACTGTTATGCTTGTCTTTGTGCCTCTACTAGAATATAATTTTTATTTATAAGATTTTGTTCTCTTAGAATAGAATTTTAGAAATTTGACTATACCATGCCTAGCTATACTTGGTTTTTATTTTTACAGAGCTTTCTTATTTATTTGTTATTGGTTGAGAAATTCATATATGCATATAATGTATTTTGATCAACCCCCATTTTGTCCCCTCTAATTTCTTTCCTGTCCTCATCACCATTATTCCTTCCCTTTATTCATAAATGTTATTTTCCTCTTTTTTTCTCATGTTCAATTCAATATCAGTCATTAAATGTGAATTCTTAATTTCATTTTGATGCTAAATGTTTTATATTCATATCCCTTAATTTTAGTCTAAAGGAGAGTTTGATCTTTTAGAGTTTTACTTTTATACTAGATGGAGCACACAGTGTTTAGTCTAGGTATGACAATTCCCACATTCAAACCCACAACTGAGCCCCCTCTGGGCACCTACTGTCCAATAAGCTTTGGTATTTTCTAGTCAAGTTGGTCGATGGAAACTCTGCTTCCAACCTGTGGGAATTGGATATAATCCTCCCAGGTGATGTTTTCCCTAGGCTTGCGTAATTTCTTTCTATTACATGCCGATCATCACTTTGCTGAAGGCTCACAGAAAAGCAATAGTCCATTCCTTTCTAAGCATCTGTCCAGGCAACAGTTAGAATCTGATCTCCCTTGACACAGTTTTCTGTATACAACTCTTAAAATCTCCCCATTCCTGGGATTCCCCTTATCTGTACTAAAAAGACAAGGAAACATTCTTGGGGTAAGAAATCTCAGTTTTCTATTCCTGGGTGCTCGCTGTTTGGTTTCTTAGAAATTATGGCATATGTATGTTGTTCAGTCATTTATTGTTTTGGATGATAAGGCAAATTTTGTCCATATTATTTAATCATTGCTAGAATCAAAACTGTCATACAACTCCTCATTACAATTTGATGAATAAACTGAAACACATAAGTATCCTGTTTAAGGTGGTACCTTATCAAGGGCTGAAGCAAGGGTTTAAACGCAAATATTCAAAACATTCATTCTTGACACTAGTCTCTACAATTTATGTCACTTACATTGTTTATGTTTTAACTTGGCACTTGAAGTTATTACTTATTTTTATATTATCGATTAATATAACATTATTGAGAATTTAAAAATGGGCATCTTAAAGGTGAAATTATGCCAGCAGTGAAATGCACGCAGGTGCGGAATTGTATGAACATTACACGAACTAATGACATAAAGAGCAACTGAATTCAACAATAGACATAACATAGATATTTCAAATAACTAAGTTGAACAAGATAAAAATTAATTTAAACTATAACATAGTAGACTCAGATATGTTTAGAACCTTCTTATTCTGGAACATGTTAGCACATTTTACTTGGGATTCCAGAGTTATGAATGCTTTGGTAAGACTGGTCTGTGATGAAGACTCTCCTGAGGGCACTTGTCTTGAACCTCCACAAGGATGGTTAATGGAAATGCCATTAGCTCCCTTAGTTGAGACAGTGTGAATGAAAAGCTTAATTATGCAAAACATTGTATCGGGAATAAGAAAACAAGAGGAGGTTAATGTCTCCCAGTATCTACTGCCATATTTGGTTTTCAATTATTTTATCCTAAAAATGAGGCAGCCTGTCATTTTGTGTCTGGAAAATATATGACAGTAAGTATTAGACTATATGGGTACATATATTCTCACTGAAAACCCACAATGACATTGTACAGCCCCTTCCCAACAACGATGCCATCTAATTAATTCTATTTCTTGTTGATTCGAGTAGCTGCCAAGTACTTTTCATTTGGTAACTGAGAAAGCGATGCTTATAGCAAACTTCAAAGTAAGGGAAAAAAAGGTTATTTTTCTTCTTAATCTTCCTCTTTATGTCTTAGATTCAAATTGATTTGTACAATGGCATAAGACAGACTAGTAATGACTGATACCTTGGTTTCTATGAATAAAAATTTTGGAGGATAAAAGTGTCACAGAGAGATAGAAAATGAATGACAAGAAAAATGAAGAGGTATAGAGGAATTTTAATCAGCAACATGGCTACTCTGGAATACAGACACTCTTTTAACACCTATACCTTTAATCACAAACAATGAAGGTAAAGTTAGTTTATAGAAGAAAGTGCCCATGTTTGAGGGTGACATCTAATTGAGAGGCAGGAAAAGTGATGAATCAGAGAAAGATTTCACAGAATAGAGTATGCCCAACTCTCACAAGAACAGAAAGGAAGAAGAGGCAAATTTAGGGAGAACAGAGAGCAGAGAGAGAGAACAACAGCAAGAGAGAGAGAACAGAGCAAGAGAGAGAGAACAGTTTTAACTGACAGTTGACAGAGACAGGTTGCAGAGGAGAGGAACAAGCTAGACCAGGTGAAGATAGAATGAGCCAGAGAATAAGGAGCCCAAAACTGTAGAACATATTGGCAAAGCTAGTATGAAGAAGTCAAGCAGGGCAATTTGGTCAGAAGCAGAGAGAAACCAGTTTGAGTCGGTCAGCTTGGAGAGGCGTTTAAGCCAGCACAGGTGAGTTGAACCAGTTAGCCAGAGTTCGGAATGAATGAGAAATGGTGAGCTTATTCAGCAGTAAGTCTCAGAGGCTGGAAACCTTCTAGGCCTAGATTATATTGTATGGAGGCTAGAACTAGGCCTGAATTAGAAGATGGAGGCAGTAAGCCTCCAAGAGGACATTTAAAACAGGCAAATAAAAGTAAAAGGAAGCAAAATAATACAGCAATTACAGTGACAGGACCCATCCAGAAACAGAAAGCCAGGTGTGTAGGAAACATAATACAGAATACAAATGATCTGGTTTGATTGTTTGGTTGGTTTGTTTTGTTATTTGTTTTTGTTTTTTGGCTTGGTCAAATTCAAGCTAGTCAAAGATCCAACATGGATGGGAGAGTCACTTATGAAACTCCACCCCTAGCCGATGGCTATTGGCAGTTGATAAATACTGAGGGAGAGTCACTAATCACTCAGGGTGTGGCTGTGTTTGCCCATGCTCAGTGGATGGTTACACATCCATGTGCATATGTCAGCATAATAGGACCTGGAGGCTGGTAGTAGTAGGGGTAGTAATAGTTGAAAGGGACACAGAATAATTGGTGAGTTGTGAGGAGAGTTGACAGAGATTGCGGGGGATGGGTGAGATAGCAAAGCATATGCATGTATGAAAAGAATAAGTTAAAAATATTTTAAAATAAAATAACAAAATGAATAAAGTTAGTTTATTCAAAGGCCTTCAAAGTGGTGAAGTACCATTTAAACAGAGAAACAGAAATAAACGTTAAGTTTAAACCAGTAGTTCTCAACTCATGGGTCGTGACCCCTTGGGGAGCTGTTGAATAACCCCATGACAAGGGTTGCCTAAGATTATTGGAGAACACAGAAATTTACATTACAGTTCATAACAGTGAAAAATTGACAGTTATGAAGCAGCAAAAATGGAGGGTTGAGACCGACAGCATCAATCAAAACTTTGACCGTCTTTATTCTCAAGGGATTTTTAGCCTACTAAAACAGGAATTCAAACGCAAAACTGGAGAATGATTGTAGAAAGAAAGAGACAGATAGTTATATTTTCAAGGTAGATATGCAGGCTAAATGGAAGGCCCAACTGGCGAGTTGCCTCTGCCCTGTTGCTATAATCTTTCTCAACTTTGGTGATTCCACCAACTATAATATTTATCCCAATTTGCTTATAAATGTTTCATATTTAAGCAGTGTATTTTGTCTACTGAAAATGTAAGAGTAGCACAAAATGGTTATAAACATTTAATATACATTATCATACAATTTTACACAGTAAATATAAACATCCTATTCTTTTCCCATTTAAAAGTCCTTTTACATATCTCATATCACCATCTCTATGAAAACTATCAACTGACATTTGCTCTAGTCTTTTACAATTGATGAACAATTTTTCTTTCCAGGCCATGTATACTGATTCACTTGCATACCTCATTTCTCCAGTGTTTTGTCACCTTTCCAGACTATAGAAATATGAACATTCAGGTGAGAGGTATTGTCTGCAACTCCCAGGAGATACTGTTCCTTGAATATTTTAAATTTTTCATCATGGGCTATAGCAACATACATTTTGGAGAGAATGGAGTATCCACTTCTGTAAGATATTTCTGTAGTTGTAAAATTTATTCTGAGGAAATTACTTTTTCCCCCTCCTTATCATTTAATAGTCTGCTTTGAAGTGCATCCACCCTCTGGAGAGATAGGCTCTCTCTACAGTTCTGTTGCTGAGAAAGAGCCCTTTCTGAACCTTTCGTCAAACGCATACCAATCTTTTCTCCAAACTCAGGTTTGTACTTTTAAAAATAACGTCTGTAGGTATTTCTGAATTGAAAATTAAATGGTATCCAAATCTGAGTGACTTAGCAAATAGCTGATGCATGGAAATTGCAGTCCTGTTCTCTCTTGAATTGTCTCACAAAATTAGCTTAATGAGATGAAGATGACAATTAACTTTTTCCAATTATCATTTCTCAAATTCAACATTCAGTAGTTGAGTGTCAAAGAGAGCTCCACAGATCCTTCAGGGGTCAGTAATTAAGCAGCAGGAAGGGAGTTTAAATGATTTTACCCTCTCTCTTTAAAATGAATTCAGTATTCCTTTATTGTGAGTCTTTTCATTTCAAAATATAAGAGCATGGTCATTGCCCCTTCTTTGCTCCAACAGCAATGAAGACATATGTTTTAGAAATCTGAGGACTGGAATGAACTTTGTTTTTGTTGAGCTAGGAAGATACACACTAACCTGCAACAAGGAACTGGGGGCCACAAGAGAAAAACGAGTTATATGTAAACACTTCTCTTCCAAGCATCAGGCAAACTGCACAGTGTCTGGTTCTTTTCTATAAAATGGGAGCAATGATCACTATATTATAGAACTTGAATGAAGATCAAATAGATGGCTAATGTACAAAAAATGGTAATATAATAATAATAAATATCTTTTGTGCTCATGATAAATACTCTATAGTCTGAATATTATAAACTGATGAAATAAGAGAAATCAAGTGTTTACCAATATTTACCTGGTCAGATTTGTGACACGTGGCAAGTTTACGAGTAAAATTGTCTTTTTTTGGGGGGGGAGATATTTTTCCAAAGAAATGCTATAAGCCCCATGGAAACTGCCTGGCGTGGGACAGCTAGAAGAATTGGAATCCTTTGTGGTTTGTACAAAGCTTAGGCCGTTCTTTGACTCGTTAGCCTACTGCGGTAAATCCTGACCGAACTCCAAACCCGTACCTTAACCATAAGTCCATTGTCTAACAACAGGCCACAGGCTCATTAACAAAACAACAATTTACATATATAATCATTAAAATTCATTTATTTAGAAAGTATATAAATGTACCTGTGTATTAAAGCACTCTATATATTTCAACATATAGAAGAAAAGTAAATGGAATTAGAAATTCTATTTTCTTCATGTTACAGTTACTGGTCATCTTTCCCACTTCCTGAACATAGTATGTTCTTCCTGTGGTGGTGGGGAGTGGCTGGGATAGATTTCCTCTTCTATAGGTTGTTAATAATTTATAAGGCTGAATTTGTCCGGTGGCAGATTTTTCTCATTTTAAAGGCAGCCAAGTCAACAACTCTTTGTATTACCGGACTTGGAAGAAGGTGGATTTTTTAGTGATGTCCACAGCCAGTGGTTTTGCTTTCTGACTTTGTGATCAGATATTGCTTTGTAATATTACAATGCATCCTCTGAGGTTACAAAACTGCCCTATATCCTTGCACAGTCATGTGAAAATTTTCATGCTTTCTCCAGGATTTTCACAACTTCCTGGGATGGTTTACACTCCCATGTCTCCCTCTGTCTTCACTTCTCCCACTCATGTGAAATTCTCTGTTTATTTCTTGCTGTCCCTCAGAGGCTTTCCCTTCTCTCCTGCCTACCCATCAGGGGAGCATGAGGCATCAGTTCTGATCATTATAACAGGCAAGGAGGAGTGTTCGACTATAGCACAACACAGCAGACAAAAATATTTCTGATCCCATGATATCTTTTCTCAAATATTCCCTAAGTATCTTCCTCTTTTCTCAGCTGTACTGTAAATGTCCTTAACCTTAGGGCTTGGTGGTTTGTCAGTCTCTTTCAAGATTATCCAGCTATCTGTCACTCAAAATGATGAACAGTTTTTTTTTTTTTTCAATGTGGGAGACTATTCCAGGGAAAGGGAAGGCAAAAACAAACTGACATAATATTACTTCAGATTTTTATGTCACAACACTTTGTATGAGAGCCAGTTATGAGACATGCTAGAATATCAAACTGTGTGTAGTACTTAGGGATACAGCCAAACCTACATCTACGCACATAAAGCAATCCATTTCAGGTCTTTGAATTTTCATCTAAATTATAGATTTGGAGAAAAGGGGGTTGGAGTTGCAACACTAAATGAAGAATTGTGCATAAAATCAAATACACCTCACATGTAGAATATGAACTACATGTAGATCCAGTAAATTTTATCCAACCTTGTCAAGTAAGAATCCAGTAAGTAGTCTCAGAAACATTTTGGGAAAAGGGCAGAATTTCACATGTACTTGTACATGTAAATGTACTTTTTATCACAATAGAAATAAATATTAGGTGAGGGATAGAACAAAGAAGGTAAACAACTGCAAAATACTGGAAAGGAAGACTGAGGAGACATGTCTAGCCTGCTGACATAACACTAACACAAATGGGCTTGTGGTGCCTCTTCACAGCTCCTTATCCATGGCTGCTAGCTAGGGACCATGATCTCCCCCAGGCTCCACTCCTTTCTCCTGGGACTCACCAGCTCTCATTCTGCTTCTCACGGGGACTCTCCACACACAGCTGAACCCAAACCATTTCTGCTCCTGCTTCAGGATTCGCCAGACTTTTTCTGGTTGCCCTCCCTCTGCCTTATCTAGCCTTGAGACCCAACCTAGTTCATACTGCCACAGGAAACAAGTTTCAAGCTCCTTGACCAAGCTGCTGAAGGTAGACAACAGCAGCTGACAAGCAGAAGGCCTGAGGAAGACTGCAGCCCCAGATACCAGACAGAGGAAATTGATATACCAGCTCTGCTATGAAGTAGCTCCTTTCTAAACATTATCAATACCCTGATGAACAAAGAAGACTAAACAAACAAAAAATAAAGAAACAAAGAAGAAAGGAAGAAAAATTTTAAAAAGAAGGAAAGAAAGGAAGGAAGGCAGGAAGGAAGACCAAAGAAAGGAATCCCCAGACAAACAGTTCAAAGGAATGATTATAGCCCTGGTCAAACAATTCAAATAGACAAAGAAATGAATGAAATAGGAAAGGCAATCCAAGATATGGAAATGCAGTCTGAACAATTTTTTTCATAACATTTTCATAAGTGTTTGCCTGTCGCTGCCTCTCCAATGCTGGGATTGAAAGGACACCATACCCAGCACCACCACACCCAGAGCCAGTCAGAATTTTTAAAGAAAACCCAAACTGAAACAATGATGGGCATGAGAAGCTCAATATGACAACCAAAACTTCTGAAAAGCATCACCAATGAAAAGGTGCACACTGAATATAGAGATTCAGGGATGTGAGGTAGAGGAGTTGAATCACTCAGTAAGAGCCAGTGAGAAGTATCCTTACCTAGACTCCACCAGAAAAATCCCCAGAGTTGATAAACACATTCAGCAAAGTAGCAGGATATAAAATTTAAACAAACAACAATAACAAAAAACAGTAGTCACCTCATATACAAATGACACCCAAACAAATGAATATATTAGAAAAACAATACCATTCATAGAAGCTTAGAAATAAATCTTGGGAGAAATCTAGCCAAGGAAGTGAAAGATTTACACAACAAAACTTTAAAATACTGGAAAAAGAAATTGAAGAAGGTGCCAAAAGGAAACCCTTCCATACCCACGGAGTGTCAGGATTAATACTGTGGAAATGGCTGCCCTTGCACAGATTCAGTACTGTCCCCATCAAAATGCCAGTGTAATTCCTCACATATGTTTAAAAAAAAAACCACACTTTTAAATTTCAAGTGGAAACACAAAAAACCCAGGGTAGCTAAAAAATAATCCTGAATAATAAAACACTACTGGAGGAAACACCATCCAAAATTTCAATTTATACGATGGCACCATACTGGCATCAATAGAGTCACTGACCAACAGAACAGAATGGAGGACTGAGATAAGCCTCCAGCTTGTTCCTACAGCTGTCTGATTACCTGATTTTGCTGTTGTGATTGTTTTTATCATGTGTGGGGGTTTTTGGGGGGAGGGGAAACACAGGAGTTTTCTGTGTGTAGCTTTGGCTGTCCTGGAACTCTAGACCAAGCTGGCCTTAAGCTTATAAAGACCCGCTGGCCTCTGCCTCCCAAGTGATGGGATTAAAGATGTATGTCACCACTGCCTAGCTCAGGGACTTGATTTTAACATTATTGTTAAAAATGCACACTTGGAGAAAAAAGCCATCTTCAACAAGTATCAAATATGGTATTGTTCACACTGGAAAGCTAATGTAGAAGAGTGAAAGTAGATCCTTATCTCTTGTTGTGTCCAATTCATGAGACCCCAAAAGACCACCAGGAGCTAGAGCTTGGGCTCACACCCTAACCAACGCAGTGATTGAAAGTAGGGCCTTTTAAGTGACTAAATACCATGTGTGTCTTTCTGCTTCTGGGATACCTCACTCCAGATGATCTTTTCTAGTTCTCACTATTTGCCTCCAAATGTCATGATTTCCTTGTTTTTAATTGCTGAGTAGTATTCCATTGTGTAAATGTACCACAATTTCTGTATCCATTCCTCCATTGAGGGACATCTGGGTTGTTTCCAGATTCTGGCTATTATGAATAAAGCTGCAATAAAAATGGTTGAGCAAATGTCCTTGTGTACTAGAGCATTTTTTTGATATATACCTAGGAGTGGCATAGCTGGATCTTAAGTGAGCATTATCTCATAATTATTCCTAATTATCTAAGAAAGGGCCAGATTGATTTCCAAAGTGGTTATACAAGTTTACCTTCCCACCAGCAACAGACATATAATATTGGATAAACAGACTAAAATCTGTACACCTAAAGAAGCTAAGCAAGGAGGAGGAGCCTGGGTAAGATGATCAATCCTCACTCAGAAAGGCCAATGGGATGGACATTGGAAGAGGAAGAAAACAGGGAACAGAACAGGAGCCTTTCACAGGGAGCATCTGAAAGACTCTACCCAGCAGGCTATCAAAGCAGATGCTGAGACTCATAGCCAAACTTTGGGCAGAGTGCAGGGAATCTTATGAAAGAAGGGGGAGATATATAAACTAGCTTTTATGGTATTTTAGACCAGAAGTAGTATAAAGTGTTCAATAAATGTTGAATATTGTTACAAAAAAAAGAAGGGGGAGAGGAAAGACCTAGAGGGGATAGGAGCTCCACAAGGAGAGCAACAGAACCAAAAATGGGCACAGGGGTCTTTTCTGAGACTGAAACTCCACCCCAGGACCACACATGGAGATAACCTAGAACCCCTGCACAGATGTAGCCCATAGCAGCAATTTCCAAGTGGGTTCCATAATAATGGGAACAGGCACTGTCTCTGACATGAACTCAGTGGCTGGCTCAACAACCCCTGACAGGGGAGCAATCTTATCAGGCCACAGAGGAACACAATGCAGCCTGATGAGACCTGATAGGCTAGTGTCAGATGAAAGGGGAAGAGGACCTCCCCTATCAGTGGACTGGGGAAGGGGCATGGGAGATGAGGGAGGGAGGGTAGCATTGGGAGGGGGTTACAAATGGGATACAAAGTGAATAAACTGTCATTAATTTTAAAAATACCTAACAACAACAAAAAAGTAGAGACTTGTGCTCAGGGTAGGTGGGTGACTTAAAGATCCTAGTCCCTGCCAGCCTGCCCAAAGCAGGGAATTCCTGTCTGGCAAGCATCTTTCTGTTGAAACACAAAAGGGGATTTTGCATTTAAAGCTGATTGTCTGTTTTGGGAAGGACCCAAAACCATTAATGGTCTGGCTTCCCTTGTTTGGCTGTCCTAGGGGAGAGAGGCTATCTGGGCAGGTTTCCTAGCAACTGTATCTCCAGTGGGCAGCAAAAGAATGTGGTAAGGCTGGTTCCTCCTCGCAGGTGGCTGGACATGTCTCCACCTGCCTGGCATTTGTTCTGGCTTGTGCTTTAAACTTTAATTCAATAACCCAAAAAAACCTAATTTTTAATTCTTTGGTCTCTCACTCTCACCTTATACAAAACCCAACTCTAAATAGATCAAGAACCCCAACATAAGATCTAATACCTTTAATCTGATAGTAAGGAAAATACGGATACTTTGAACTTTCAGGCACAGGAAGGAGGCAGGCATTAAGGCCAAAAATTAATACACAGACATCATGAAACTAAAATGTTCTATACAGCAATGGACACCATTATTCGAGTGAATAGACAGCTCTTAGAATGAGTTAAAAAGAATCTTTAGCAGTTATATAGCTGACAGAGAATTAATATCCAGAACATACAAAGAACTGAAAACCAAAACAAAACCAAAAACCAGAACATTAAAAAAGGTTTTTTTTTTCAATTTAAAAACAGGGCATGAAACTAAACAGAGTTCTCAAATGATGAAATACAAATGGATGTGAAAAACTTTTAAAATATTCAACATCCTTAGCTATCAAAGAAATGCAAATTGAAACCACTTTGAAGTTTAATCTTACCCTAGACAGAAGAGCTAAGATAAAAGCAAAAACACCATTGAAAAAAAATGAACAAATGCTGGCTTAGATATGGAAAAGGAAAAAAGGATAACACTTATTTATCACTGGTGAAAATGAGAAGGAGTGCAGCAACTATTGAAATCGGTGGAAGTTTCTTATCACGCTAGAAATAGACCTCCCATATGTTCCAGCTATATGACTATTAGGCATATACCCAAAAGACTTATATCTGATTATAGAGGTTCCGACTAATTCATGTTTATTGCTGCTTTATTAACAAGAGCTAGGAAATGGTAACAGCCTAGATGATCAGCAACTGATAAATAAATAATGCAAATGTGGTACATTAACACTATGAAATATTATTCAGTCATTAAGAAAAATAAAATTCATAGGTAAATGGATTGATCTAAAAATAATCGTTCTGAAGTAAGATAAGCCAAGCCCAGGGGAAAAAATTCACATTTTCTCTCATTTGTACATAGCTTTGAATCTTTGAATATATGGGTTTTATTTGGAATATTCAGAGGGGACAGGAAATTAGTAAGGGGCCATGGAGGAATGCTAAAGGGCAGAGTATGGGACGCAGTAGTAAAAAGACTTAAGAGGAAATTCAAACAAACAAACAAACAAACAGGAAGGGGTAAGGGCAAAATTGGTGTGGGGGGATAGGAAGGTAGGGTACAGGAAAGTCTATAGTGAAACTAAGACTAAAGTCTCTTTGTAAAAGTTATATGGAAACCTACCTACAACTGTCAAAGCTTCCTAAAATATACATAGACATTGCAATACTGGGAACTTATGCAATACTGGGCATGGGGTAATACAGTGCCCCTAAGAGATATTATAGGATAACAGATAAAGTGCAGTACCAGGACTGGGTTCTCTTTTGTGTAATTGTTGGCCTGTGAGGTCTCACAGACCCACAGATATTACAGGTATTGCCAACGCTACTGTTACCCTCTAGAATCTGACAGTAAGACCATATGCTTCAGACATTACATACTTGAGTCATGGAATGTGAAAAATCCATCTGGCATAAATTGAGAATTTTTTTCGCTACAGGATAGATTTTATAGTGCTAGGAGATGCTGCATCCACCACCATAGGATAAACATAATCATCAGCCACCCCCAGCTATGAATCCTGTGTGCTCTCACTGACTGGCCTGGCAAGACATGCTGCCTCCTGGAACAGCAGTGGTATGGATATCATGGCAAAAAACAACCATTTTACAAGATGAAACCCATAGCTGACACTATTAACAGGGTCATAGGCCCTTGGAGAGAACCTATTTGCTAAATAAACAGAGTATCAAACTAACTCTTAAGGGAGGGTGAAATGATCAAAATACTGTGAATGAAACTTTCAAGGAACCAATTAAAAATAAATAAATATATATATATACATATATATATATATATATATATATATAAATAAGTAACTTTTTAAGAAGACTGAAGACACTGAGGAAAAAGCAGAAGCCTTCTGCTTTTTCTTAGGATGTAACTTTCCTTTACAACAAGAAGATACAATTAAATACCATAGTACTTGCCCACAAAAGGCACAGGACTCAGTGTTTTGAAATATTATCTTCAAGTTGCACAACTGTCACCACCATCTAATCCAAAACATTTCATAACCCTCCACAGAACTCTGTACACACTAGCACTTACTTCTCATTGCATTCTTTCTGCCTATCAGCTACTGCGAATCCCTAAGCTACGTTCTGTCTCCAAGGCTTTGTCTGACCTGAAAACATCATATAAATAGAACTATAAATTACGTGGGCCTTTATGTTTGGCTTTCACATGTAGCACAAAGTTTTCTGGGTTTATTCATGTTATAACTTTATTCCTTTTTATGGTTAAATATTTCATTGGTGTACATTTCATTTCATTTCTGTACACACCAGCTGCTGGACACTTGTGGTGTTTCTGTCTAGAGGCTACTCTAAGTCATTTTGCTATGAGCACTGCTGTGCACATTTTCTATTCCAGGGGCTATCACTGGATTATATGGTAAATACATATTTAATGTAGATGAACTTCCTATTTTCTAAACAAGTAAAACTAGTATATAATCTTATTAGTAATATGTGAGCATTTCAATTTTTCACTAATGTTTATACTATTTATTATCTTTTAAATATAGCTGTCTTAAAGGTTGTTTTTAACTAGAATTTCTAATTGGATAATGATAGTGACCATCTTACAAGGTGTTTACTTGTGATGACACACCTTATTTTATCCTTCAAATGCACATATTTTGCAGAAAAAATAATAACACTGTCCTATTTGATTAAAAGTAAGAATAAAATAAAGAGGGCATTTTAAGATAACCATAAGGTGCTAAGAAGAAGGTGTACTCTTTTGTGTTTGGGTGAAGAGTTCTGTAGACATCTATTAGGTCCATTTAATTTAATACCTCTGTATGTCTCATTACTTCTCTGTTTAGCTTCTGTCTCAATGGTCTGTCCCTGGGTAAGAGTGGGGAGTTAAAGTCTCCCACTATTAAGGTGTTAGGATCAATATGTGAGTTAATTTTTAATAGTGTTTCTTTGACAAATGCAGGAGCCTTTGTGTTTGGTGCATTGATGTTCAGGATTGTGATGTCCTCATGGATTCTTCCTTTGATGAGAATGGTGTGTTCCTCTCCACCTCTTTTAATAATTTTGGTTGAAAGTCTATTTTTATTAGATATTAGGATGACTAATCCAGCTTGCTTCTTGGGTCTGTTTGCTTGGAAAACCATTTTCCAGTCCTTTACTCTGAGGTAGTATCTATCTTTGTTGCAGCGGTGTGTTTCTTGGATGCAGCAGAATGTTGGATCCTGTTTCTACAACCATTCTGTTAGTCTGTGTCTTTTTATTGAAGAGTTGAGTCCACTGATGTTGATCGATATTAGTGACCAACTGAAGCAGAAAGAAACACATGGTATATACTCACTTACAAGTGGATATTAGCCATATAACATAGGTTAAACACAATAAAATCAATAGTTTTAAAGAAGCTAAACAAGAAGGAGGACTCTAGGGAAGAGGCTTAATCCTCAGTCAGAAGGACAAACAGGATAGGCATCAAAGTAGGAAATGATAAGGAACAGGACAAGAGCCTTTCACAGGGAGCATCTGAAAGACTCTACCCAGCAGGGTATAAAAGCAGATGCTGAGACTATAGCCAAACTTTGGGCACAGTACAGAGAATCTTATGAAAGAAGGGGGAGAAGAAAGACCTGGAGGGGACAGGAGCTCCACAAGGAGAATAACAGAGCCAAAACATTTGGGCTCAGGAAGTCCTGCAGAAAGTGATGACTCACCTAAGAACCATGCATGGAGAGGACCTAGACCCCCTGCTCAAATGTTGCCCATAGGCAGCTCAATCTCCATGTTTGGGGAACAGGGACTGTCTCTGATATGAACTCAGTGGCTGGCACTTTGATCACCTGACCCTGTGTGGGGGGGGAGGGGGATTTTACCAGGCCACAGAGGAGGACAATGCATCCAGTCCTGATGAGACCCAATAGACTAGGGTCAGATGGAAAGGGAGGAGGACCCCCTCTCCCCTCAGTGGACTTGGAAAGGGGCATGGGAGGAGATAATGGAGGGAGGGTAGAATGGGAAGGGGATGAGGGAGGGGTCTACAGCTGGGCTATAAAGTGAATAAATTTTAATAAATGAAAAAATTTTAAAAATAAATAAATGCAATAAGAGAAAAAAACCTGATAGAATAGAAAAGAGATCAGAGCCATAATTTTTGTTAGAGGCATCAAATGTATGTTGCAACAACTGATAGGCAAAATAGGCAGCAAGCTAGAGAACAAATATAAAAACCCAACCACACCATTAGCCAAAAGGATATGAAGTAGCATTTGTATATCAGATTCCCATTCAGCAGACATGTTTTTTATGCACCAAATGAATGTATACCATATCCTGCCCTATAACACCACCACCAACAAAAAATTTCAACGTATTTAAAATAATTCTAAAACACAGTATGTTCTCTATCCACATAAGATGCAAATACAATTAGCAAAAAGATGACAGGAAAATCTCCAAGCAAGAAAGAGGAGCTTAAGCAACATGGGCTAAAGAGGAAGACTCTTAAAACACTTTGAGGTTAAAAAAAATGAAAAGATAATATATCAAGAGTAATGGACAGTCAATACAAAATTAGGTGAAAATGTGAGCGCTTAATTCATTCACAGAAGAGAGAAAGAGAACACTCAAGTTAGTAATTAAAATTTCAGCTCGAAGGACATAGATGACTGTGATGCTTATCTTGACTGTTAGCTTGAACACATCTGGAATCAACTAAAGCCCCAGCTTCTGAGCACCCCTGTGAGTAATTTTCTTGATTGGATTATTTGAGGCAGGAACACCCACTATATTTCTGGGCAACACCTGTGCAGGCCACATGAAAGGAAAGACATAGAAAAAGGAAGCAGTTCCCATTCTAGCTGTAAAGTTCATCTGCCCTGGAGCTGAGGCATCCTTTCACTGGTGTTAGAACCTACTTTTTTAGGATTCCAAATAAACTGAAGAGCAGCATCTACCTAGGAATTCTCCCGGACCCCAGCACCAGACTGGAACTGCTGAGTCATCCAGATACCCCATGGACTGAACAACTACCAGGTTCTTGGCCCCTCTGTTGGGAGACAGTGTGCTATTGTTGGACTCCCCAGACAACAACCTGTGAGTTATGCTAATAAATCCTATCTATCTATGTATCTATCGATCTGTATACATGTACACATACATATACATACACACACACAAATCCATATACATTTGATTCTATCAGTTCTTTTCCTTTAGAGAATCCTGACTAATAAAATGATGAAAAGCCAATTAAGCCCCAAGCAAGCCAATGAGAGGAAATAATAAAGACAAGAACAAATTAAATAAAATTGAAAACAGTAAAAGTAAATTTAATGAAGCAGGAGTTGACTCTTTGACAGGATTAGCAAAATCCAGTGAATATCTAAGAATACTGAGAAAGTGGATTCAAACTGCCAGAGTCGTGAATGAAAAGAGATGTTACTGTGGGCCTTCAAAGAGGTTTTTATAAGCAAATGTAGCACATAAGTGTGGCACCTGAGATAAATGGACCAATTCTTCAAACGACAGACAGTACAAAACTCAGTCAATACAAACAATTCCTTGTAACTATGAAGAAAATTGACTTTGTAACTAACTGCTGTGGTAAAAAAACCAAAACCAAAAACAAAAACAAACTCTAGGCCTAGACAAAACATTTATACAATGCTAACAAATACTTAAAAGAAGCAATAGTAATTCTCTGTAATATCTTTTGAAAAATACAAGGACTCATCCTGCATACCACTATTCAAATAATAAAAGTGCAGAGAGAAGGTTTGGCCTTCAAAAATTTATTACTACTACTATTGTTGTTGTTGTGTGCATGTAGGCATAGGATTTGTGTGAGTACACATGTGCCACAGTATGACTGTGGAGGTCCAAGGACAACTCTGTGGTTTTCTCTTTTCACCTTTACATGGGTTCTGGGACCAAACTTATGTCACCAGACTTATTCAGCAAATGCATTTGCAAACTGAGTAAACTCACTAGCCTGAGGTGTTTTTTTTTTTTATAAAATTATGAATAGCTCCCATATATATAAATATGGTGACAATAATATCTAACACAATATTAAATTCAGCAATATTTTTAAAAAAATAGGAAACCTGATCAAGAGTTATTGATTCCTAGAAGGTGCACTGAACATCCAAATAGAAATAAAGGTAACCATATTAACAAGATGAAGAAAAGCCACATAAAGAAGAAAAGAAATTCCACGAAGTTCAAGACTAATTTCATGAAAGAGAAAGAGAAGAACTACTAGAAAAAAAATAAAAGGAAAATTCATTAGATGGGTCAGGTTTTACTTACAAATTCCAAAGATAGCACCTTACTTAAGGGAAGTTTTCCCATATAGGTGGGAATGGAACAGGAACTCTGTTTCTGCTACTCTTCTTGAACACTGCAAGTTCTCAGTTCCCCACTCAATAAGACAGGGAAATAAAACAACAACAACAAAAAAAACAACAAAAACATGACAATAAGGAGGAATAGCTGTTGTTGATTATTAAAGTTTATTATTGATTTATCTTTTAATTAACAGTGGTTATTCCTAAACCAGCTGTATACCCAAATCACCACACAGAGACTAGGATTTACTTAATTAACCTAGAGCACAATGCTGGACAATAATTACTCTATCCTAAACCCCCAAGCCTGCATAGTTTTCTCCCATTCAGATTTTCCACATTATACTTGCTTTTAGTCATATCTTAAGTCCAGTATGTCTCTCCTCATGGTTCCAAGTCCTTTCGAGCCGCTCTCTGCTCTCTGACTCCTCCTACTTGCTTCCTTCTCCTCCCCTATGTACCAGGATGTCCCACCCTATTCTCTCTGTTGCTCAGCATTGGCTGGTTGTTTAACTGACAATGCAGAGAACAAATGGTGGCATGTTTACACAAACAAGACAGGTGATGCTTAGAATAAAAGTCACATTGCAATGTCCAGATTTAAACCAGATAGTGGGGTAGAGAAATCAGCATTTGAATGAACAAGGGTAGATTGTATACATTCCACAAGAACATTATACCAACAAAGAGCTAAAATCTATCAATTTACACACTGCATGCCAGTTTATTTGTGTATATATTCTAGAATTTGGTCCTTTGGGAAAAGTGAAACACAGATGCTTACTTTTTTTCCCACACTGAGCCATCTCATTTTCTAAGGAAATTTTTTATGGAGCAAACCTTTCAACTTTGATGGTGTCTAACTTAATTACTTATTGGATCATAGAGCTTAGCAAGAAAAGCCCTTTAAACGTTATTGTTCATGTATGAAGAAGAGCCGCAGTGTGCTTGCTGCTTGCCTCAGTCACTCTCCTTACACAACTGTAGGAAGGCCTGACTGTCCAAAGCTGCTGTGAGGAGCTTTACACTCTCTCCTCGTCTGACACACTCCTATCCTCCACCTGGAACTGGAGACAATCTGACTCTAGACCTTTACCATAGATCACACACTTACTGAGTCAGATTCCACACAGGGCAGGACCTCCCCACTCTTGGGAGTGTCTAAGAGTAGATAGTTCATATTGTCTGGTAAGATTAAAGCTTACGGCTAAGGCCCTTCTCAAAATGCTTGCTGAAGTGCTTAATATCTTACCAGAAGTATATTCACTTCAGTGCCTCTCTCTCTCATACTCACTTTTTCTTCTTCCTCCCTAAAAACCCAACAGTCAAAACCTGGTCAAACTAAAAGAATTATTTCAGCAAAGAGAACATAAGATATTCAACATGTTGAGATTGGTAAGCGGGCATCCCCATGGCCAGCCCCAAGGGACCAACTGGATATCAGACATCTGTGAGGCTACCTGTGGACCACCCTCGGACCACCTGAGACCACCTGTGCATGCTCTGGGTCACCTTGTAAGAGAACTTGCACCACTTCCTCTCTCTCCCTTCTCTTTCTTGCCCTACCCAGAGACAGTCTCTGTGACCCCTTTCAACTTCCTTAATAAACCTCCCATGTGGAAGCAATCTGGTGGTGTGATTTGTGAACCCGCCATGTAACTTTGCTGCACAATCCTAACATTGGTGTGTTGGCCAAACTAGGCTCTTTCAGAGGCCACATTGCGTGGTGGTTGCTTTTGATGCCAGCACCCCACCAGAGATGCTGGAAACCTATTTCATTTCAAATCCACCCACAACCCACTTTCTGGCAATGAGATCACTATCTCCTATATGCAACACTAGCTGGATCGGTGAGTTCCCCTTGTTGGTCAGCATAAACGCCTCTCTTGGTAGGGGAAGATTGACTGTTGAGCATCTGGCAACTTCCTACTACCTTTTGAGACAGAGGAATCCCCAACCATGATCTTCAGTGGCCATGGTTGACCCTTTTTGTTGACCTCCATTTAGGGCTTCCTCTTTCCCTTGGGTGAGATTTTTTTTCCTTCTATTTGCATGGTTTCTCTCATTTCTCCTGAAAATCCTAGTGCTAGGTGAACTATGTCTCCTATGGACAGCTGTGCCCTTGGTCTCTGGCCAATGCTGATGAGCTTTTGGATCAGATAGTGCGTGGGAGTGTCAAACCTTGCCTTTGAGATGCCTCTGGCAGGTCACTGATTCCTGCCCTCCTAATGGGAACTGCCAATTTGTCCATTCCTCCAGCACCCCTGCTGGGGTGTCCCCTGGAGAATTTAAAAACCCTACACATGGAGCCTGAATTAAAGGCCTCTAAGCTCATACACCTCTGTAATAAAACTTGGCCTACATATTCCTTAGATAATGGTTGAAATTGGCTGATTAATGGCACATTAAATCCCAATATTTTACGGGATCTTTTAATTGCTGTCAGAGATATGGTAAATGGAAGGAGGTATCTTATGTTCAAGCTTTCTCTCTTCTCTGCTCTAAATCTTCTCTCTGTTCTTCCCAACTCTTACCCAACTTCTTCTAGCTATAAAGTCTCAACCTCAAGAGTTCTCTACCTTTGACCCTGCGGATGAACCTCCACCTCGCCAATCTCAACCCCCAGCTTCTTCTCAACCTCTGGTTTATCCCTCCTCCTCTGTTTCCTTTTCTTCCTCTTTGGCTTCTCCACCATCCTCACTCCCCTCCCCAGCAACAGGCTATCCTAGTCATCCTACTTTGGCACCCACTTTCACCAAAAGCTATTAACCCCCTGCTACCTACTCTTGCTCTATAGTGAAGTTCCCCTTCTCTTTCTCCTCAGCATAAACCAGCCTCAATTCTTCCCTTGTGGGAAGTGTCTGGCATGGATGGCTTAGTTAGGGTGCATGTTCTCTTCTTATTAACTAAACTTTCTCAAGTAGAAAAGAGATTAGGATCTTATACCTCTAATCCTTCTCATTTCATTAGAGAATTTCAATATCTCACTCAATCTTATAGTCTTACCTTCTATTATATATATATATATATATATATATATATATATACATATATATATGATTCTTACCAAAAACCTATTACATGAGGAGGGCAGGCGAGTTTGGGAACAGGCTAGAAAGTGTGCAGATGAGATTCACCAAAGCAACATAACACACCTGGTTGGGGCTGATGCAGTGCCCAACTAGGATCCACAATGGAACTATAATACCTTGGAAGGAATTTTAGCTAGAGATCAGTTCACAGCCTGCCTCCTGGCTGGTCTCTTCAAGGCTACCCTCAAGCCAGTTAATTATGAAAAGCTCCAGGAGGTAGTTCAGGACAAGAATAAAAACCCATCTCAATTCCTAGAGTGCCTTACGAAGGCCCTCTTACAACATGCTAATCTAGACCCTGAAAGTACAGAGGGCAGGCAATTCCTGATGACCTATTTTTTTCTCCCAGAGTTACTCCAACATCAGGGCTAAGCATAATGCTTGGAGAGAGGACCTCTGACTCCACAGGCAGAAGTCCTAGCTCTGGCCTTTAAGGTGTACCATGAGAGAGATGAGAAAGTCGGCAAGCAAAAATAACAAATGCTGGCCAAGGCTATCTGACCGGCCTCAGAGACTACCCAGGCTCCCTTGCCTCCTAAGGCACAAGGACCATGGGGGTCCCTGTTTCAAATGTGGTCAAGAAGGTCACTGGGCCCGGTTTTGTCCTAACCTCCACAAGCTACTGGGGCCATGTCCAAAATGCCACCAAGAGGGACATTGGGGTGTTGACTGTCACCATTTATCCCAGGATATGTGGGCATCATTCCCAGATCGCCCTCCGGCTGATATCCTAGGGATGGCTATGGATGACTGAAGGTGCCCAGGTTCCCTTGACCCATCCATTGCCATTGCTAGCAGGGAGCCACAGGTAATTATCATTGTATCGGGATGGCCCTCTCCTTCCTTGTGGACACCAGAGCCACTTATTCAGTCCTGAAGGAGTATTGGGAACCATCCTCTCCTTGTAGTTCCCTTATTGTCGAGGTAGAGGGACAGCCTTGCCAGCCTTGCCGGACTCCACCACTTAACTGTATTTTCAGGGGTGTTCCCTTGACTCCTTCCTTTTTAGTGATGCCAGCCTGTCTAGCTCCCTTACTGGGAAGGGATTTTTAGCCAAAGTGGGAGCCTCTACTTTACTACACCCATTCAGCTGACCCTAAGCTTACCAGCATCCTCTCTCCTCCTTCTCCTAGCCACCCTACCTACCAGCCTCTCAAGTGGACCCCCAAGTCTGGATGTCCAAAACCCCTCTGTTGCTGGCACCATTACCCTGTGGTCATTCAGCTACAGGATCCCACCTGGTATATTACCCAATCTCTGGGGATGGGAGAAGTAGAAAAGGAAATTAAACACTCCTCTAAGGTCATTGCCTCTCTGATATCTCCCTTCCTAAATAGTAAAAACCTGTCATTTTGTCTCCTACTTCAGACTCTGACCTCAACCTACAAGCTCTTTTTTTTTAAATATTTTATTTATTTATTATGTATACAATGTTCTGTCTGCATGTACACCTCATGTCAGAAGAAGGCACCAGATCTTATTGTGGATGGCTGTGAGCCACCATGTGGTTGCTGGGAATTGAACTCAGGACCTCTGGAAGAGCAGCCAGTGCTGTTAACCTCTGAGCCATCTCTCCAGCCCCAACCTACAAGCTCTTTAATGTGACCCAGCCATGTCATTCTAAAGCTTGCTGGCTGTGTGTCCCACCTGGGACCAACTCAGAACTACAGCTGACAGCTTCTCTGATGACTCTGTCAAGTATCCTTACTTCACCATTCACTAACTGCCTGACTCTGATGTTGCCACAACCCTGTACCTTTTTCATATCATCCTCTTTGGTGTGGCAAGCTGTTTCAAGGCACACACTCTGTAGGAATGCTAAATTCCTTAAACTGTAATAAAATTATAATTCTTGATACTTCATCTCAACCCAATGCCCTACTGCCAATAATACCTCCATTCTTTGTGGCACTCAGGTCTACCATCATCTGCCTGCTAGTTGGTCAGGAATTTGCATATTGGTGCTCCTCTTCCATGAGCCCCTACCAATCCAGATCGTGCACTCAATAGCTGCCCAGGAGGAGAAGAGGGCAATTCAAATCTTTTCCCTCTTGGTTGTTGTAGGTATCATGGCAGCTGTCAGGACCCAGACAGCAGGACTAGCCACTTCACTAACTTTGTATTATCAACTTTCTTTCCAGTCCATGTAGCACCTCTAGCAAGTGGCTCAGACAAACTAACTCTTCAAGGATGGATCAACTCACTGGCAGCAGTAGTACTTCAAAACAGAGGAGGATTGGATCTCCTTCACTGCTAAAGAAGGTGGCCTTTGCACCTTCCTCCAGGAGGAATGCTGTTTTTATGTCAGCCAGTTGGGTCTAGCAAAAATCCAACAACTCCAGACAAATCTATAAAAGTGAAGGGAACAGTTCAAAGCCTCTAGCTCTTGGAGTTTCAAGAACCCCCATATGGAAATATATTCCGCCCTTCCTCATACCTCTCTGCTCATCTTTCTGCTTTTGCTTTTTGCACCCTGCTTTATTAACTTATTCTCTACATTCCTAACAACAAATGCAAAAATTATCTAACCAAACCATTAATCAGTTACAGGTTATTAACTTCAGCCTACAGAACCAGATGACAATGACCCTCCAATCAACCCTGATGGTGGGAACCAGCTATACCCTGAGAATGACAATGCCCCTAATCAGCAGGAAGTAGCTTGAAAAGCAAAGGTTCCTCCTATGCCCTCCCCATCATCACCCCATTCCTAGCTCCTCACTTTTTAATAAAACAAAAAGGGAGGAATGGTGAGATCCGTAAGCAGGCATCTCTATGGCCAGCCCCAAGAGACCTGACAAACCGGATATCAGACATCTGTGAGGCCATCTACAGACCACCTGAAACCACCTGTGCATGCTCTGAGTCACCTTATAAGAGAACTAGTACCCCCCCTCTTGCCCTACCTAGAGATGTTCTCTGTGACCCCTTGCCCCTTCTCTTAATAAACCTCCCACACGGAACCAGTCACACGCTTAATTTAACCCATCATGTAACTCTTCTTCACAATCCTAACAATAACTCCAGTGAGAGAGCATTGCACACCCATTGTAATAGTTGAACCAGAACAGTTGGATAGTGCCAGACACGAGCAATAGTGCACCTAAGCTGTCTCATTCATATATTGCTGAACGGAAAATAAAACGATAGAGTGATCTATAAAACAGTTTGACATTTCTTGTGAAATTACACTTCTAATTTCTACATCTTGCAGTTGAGTAGAATATCCATTGTATCTTACTATTATTTCTTAAAATTTGATATAAATCTACAATTATCTTAAAAAGTTAAATTTGAAAATCGTAAGTGGGTATGGTACTGGCATTTAGTTGAAACACATTAACTTTGGCTGATATTGTTATTATTTGGTTATCTTGATAGTGTAACAATACATTTATTATTGGTTCTTATTATTTTATTGTGTCCAGTGTCATCAATGTTATTTAAATTCTCAAATTATATTTGAAATAGAGCCTTCAGAACATTTCGCTGAACCTTTCCATATCAGAAAATACCTTTATTTTTCCTTGGCATTTATGAAATTGACTTGACTATGGCATTCTTAGTTCAAAATGATTTGATCTCTAATGTTAGGAAGCTTTGTCATAACATGTTCTGGCTCTGCTGCTGCTTTTACCAACAAAAACAACAAAATCTGTTACTCTCATTCTGCTTTCGTAAGAAATCACCATATTGGTTGTTTCCTCTTTAAAAGTATGTAGGCACTTATTTTTTAAAACTGATTTCACATACATTTTTTTCTTCACTCATATAGATCTCAGTGAGACTTTAGGACAGAAGATTTTATCTTACTTGCTGGTGGGAATTTATCTATAGGATTTCTTTAGTTGTTCCCACCAGCTCCTCAACCCTCTTTCCCAATTTCTGTTTCCTGTTTTTTGAACCTCTGTTGAATGGTTAGTATACCTCCTCAAATGACCATTGACAAGTTACATTGGTCTTTAAGTTGGTTTTTCTCTGTCTTCATAGTTTTGCTTTTAAACTTATTTCCTGTTCTTTTAACCAGCCCAGTTGCCAGGGTAAGTTGTCAGATCACAACTTCACACAATTCCCCTTCTTCCTGTTGATTAGAATACAAAGTCCTGGGAATCACTGTAAAACTCTGTAGGACTGGCTTCTGGAAGCACTCTGCTTTGTCTTCAGGATCTTGCTTTACTGTTGGACTACACAGCTTTTATCCTTTCTCCAGAATCTTGGATCTTCCTTTAAAGGTCTTTCAGATGTTCCTTTTTCCTCACTCTCTTGAGCCCAAATCCTTGCAAGTCTGTCCATATCTTAACTTTACAGTGGGGTTAAGCAGTGGGGTTTCACTCTGAAATTGCTTTCTTCTTAGAGTTCATGACCAATAATATTCTTCTTTGTCACCTGGCAGTCTATGATCTTCCTTATTTATTGTTTGTATTCACTGGTGGTTACCATTTCTCACAGGCCCACTATTCAAGAACGAGATTTTGTGTCTACTTAGCATAATCCAGGCACCTAGAACCAGGACCATGTACATAACTAGTTGTCAAATGAGTTGAATAAATAGCTTCATGTGCTAAACATTAAACGATTATTTTCATTTCTTCAATTAACATTTCTTCAATTAAACATTTTATGCAGTATTTCTATTTCAAGATTACTTGAACTTCTGCTCTTTTCTTGGCTTGTTCCTAATTGCTTCATGTTTTTAAAGGTGCAAAGTAACATTAGAGAACTCTGAAAAGAGTGAGTAAAATATTTCTAAATTACGTTCAGCTGTGCATTTTCTTAGAGAAAAGGTTAATCCTACCTTCTAACTTGTTGAGTCATTTTCCCTTAAAGTTATATAGGTAGTTACCGTGTTTAATTGCCAGTTCCAAATGCTTAAATCAACTTAGCTTTAGCAAAGAAAAAGATTGTTTTCAACCTGCTGATGCCCCTGAAAAGTCCACTGGTGTTTCAATCTCTATAGCGGAATCATGTGTCTCATCTGCCATGATTTAAACAGACATTCTCCTTAAGGGCAATGCTAGAGTTTGTGGCTGAACTGTCTCCCAAAGGCTCAAATTTTAAACTTTAGTCTTCAGCTGGTGGTGCTGTTCTTAGAAGCTTTAGAACCTTTGGGACACCGGGTTAGTGGGTGGAAATAGGTGATTAAGGATGAGCTGAAAGAGTCACACCACTTCTGATTGTGGCTGGCATTCTCAGCTACTTGTCTGACCACAGCATGAGAAATACTAAACTCCACATTCCTGTGTCTATGGAAGGAAGGCACTCCAACAGCCACGCATTCCGCATCGCAATGGACCACATGCTCCCTCTAAAATTATAAAGAGGGGGAAAAAAAGCAGAAATAACCAAACATGTCTCATCCTTGCTTTTGTGATGTGCTAAATCGTAAGGATGAGGACAGAAAGACAGGAGATAGAAATCACTGAGGCAAATGTAGATTTAGGGAAACCAGAAAGTGAATAGTTCTGTTCTCGTTCTTGGCCTGAAGCAGGATATGTCCTTGGTTGTCTTGAAGCAGGATGTGTCCTTGGTTGTCTGGCCAGGAATGCCGTAAGGGAGCTATTGTTTCTTATCTCCTTCTAAATGAGCACACCTCTACCTGAAGGCTATGTGTGAGGGTGTGAACAGGAACCAATCCCTTGTGGTAAACAGCTTTGGAATTGGGTCCTCAGATTTTCAGTGAAAAGGTAGGCTGCATCTAGTTTCCATTTCTAAGCCATCTCTTGAATGATTTTAGAGTCTTAACTCTTAGTGGGGGCATGTTCCAATAGCGATGGAGGCCGTTGAGGTTGCACATTAGGGTTCTGTTGAGGTCCATTAAGGAAAAGCTATTTTCTCATGGTCAAAAGAATAGAAACTACTCTGGGTGAATACATTTCACTCTGATCTTTTCCAGAGATTTGAACATTATATATCACTGTCTCCTCCCTTAAGAGTGAATCCCACTCAGCCTGTCACCTTAGTAGGAAATCACCCATCAAGAAAGTTAATTTTTCCTAATTTCATGCTTTGGATATGGGAAGAATAATTATCCTGTAAGTACTGTCCTCCTTAGAAACTGTCATTGTACAGTCACTTGCAAAACATCCATTAAAAAGTATAGTGGCTCGTCCATTTTTTCTGAGTTACTTAGAAAGATGTAACTTTTAGTTGTTCTTCTTTCTCTTTTCCCAAAGCCTGAATATTTTCTCCTGATATTCTGTTTTATTCTCAATCGTTCTATGAAACTAAGCCCCCTTTTGTCACATAGCTGCTTGTAAATGACAATGTTTTCTCTCTTCCTCAACTAAGTCTTCCTTATACAAGGAAGTCGTTCCTTCTTTGTTGGTTCCTTATATAACCAAGTTGACAAGGTTTACAGCTTGTCTTCTCTGTTGTTTTGCTCTCAGATTCTAACCAAGTTATTACTGAGATTCCTCCTATGTGCTTTTGTGAATTCCTTTATTTGTGAGAGCATAAAAAATCTTCAGAGATATCACAGGATGTATATAACAAAATAGCAATTTTAGAATTTTTTATATTTTAAGATTGTAATATAATTATATCATTTCTCCCTTCCTTTTCCTTTCTCTAAGCATGGTGGAGGAGGAGACAGTGGTGGTGGTGCTGTAATGCCAGGATCACGGGACCCTCAGAGACGAGGAGATGACTTGAAGCAAGAGCAAGAGAGCTTTAGAGAGCAAACTCAGGACCCAAGTCTCACTGACACAGCAGTAGAGAAGTGGGACCCTGAGCCCTGAGTGAGCAGGGTTTTTAAAGGGAAAGACTATAATCAGGGGGTTTCCATAACAGCAATCTGGGGGGTACATGTTTCCATGAGAGAAAGCAGGGAGATTCATGCCTTGATGTTACAGAATTGGGTAAAAGCCATTGGGGAGAGGTAACTGTTTACAATTGCCAGGGAGATTGTCTCTATTTTTTACTAAACATGTATTCTGTGATATTTCCTAGATGCTTGGAGAGCTATCTTTGTTTTCTGCCAGGTGCACATTCTGTGATATTTCCTGGTACCTGAGTTTAGCTCCCGGTCAAGATGGCTCCTTAATTTCAAAATGGAGTCACCCAGGCTAATTTAAACTCTTCAGTAATGGTGGTGGTGGTGTGTGTGTGTACTGTCTGTCTGTGTTCCTAAACACATAAATACTACTTATCCTGTAAATGTTATTTGCATGTATGTTTTCAGTGCTGATTGTTTGGTACTTGTCTTAGTCATTGTTCTAGTGCTTTGAAGTGACACCATGATCAAGGCAACTCTTATGAGAAAATGTATTTAATTGAGGCTTGTTTATAGTGTCAGAGGTTTAGTTCATTATTATCATGGTGGGGAGCATGCAGGCATGTAGGCAGATGCTGGAGCAGTAGCTAAGAGATTCTGGGCTTGGCGTGTGTGACTGGCATATGCTACTTGGTGTGTTCTCTTTTCCTTCCACCCTTCTCCACCCTTTTAATGCCCTAACTCCAGATAGGAGACAAAATAGGATAGAGAGGAAAGGGGGTATTGTTATCATTAGACTACTTCCTGCTGTTTAGGAACATTGAGGTCCCTGGGACAAGTTTGATCTTTGCCATCAGGATATTTAATTTCTCCTTCTCATCTCTTTGAGCAAGACTGCTTGACAAACCATAATCAAGAGCAGCTAACAATATCTATCCACCAACCAGCCACCTCCTCCCTTCAAATCAGAACACTAGCATTTATATGTCCTGTAAACTCTCAAGAATTCCAAATGTCACACATTGGCTGTAGCTGGCAATGTCACACCTCTGCTAGAGCAGGAGGCAAATCATAGTCAGCTGCTCAAAGCAGCCTGCGATCCCAACACCTGTGATTGAAATAAAAACATATAACCACAACATTTCTGTTTTTTTTTTTTAGAAACCAAAATTACAAAATTCTCACTACATTTCCTCCTGTTTTAAGCCATTAATTGTGTTGTGTTTAGTGGGAAATTATAAAGAGACATTTTCAATTATAAGAGCTTTTTATAATGGCCAAGGCTTTCAGGAGACCTTTCCTGCTCAGTTCTGATCTTTATAAGTTTTAATGGTATCCATAGCATTTCATTTCCTGTGGAGATATAAACAAATCTGGTGTACCCAACACAAAACTTTTATAGGCTTCTATTCTGATATTAACACATCCTTATAGTAGACAGACTGATTTTATTCCAGAGGTTTTTTTTTTTTTTTTAATATAACCTGATGATTTCTCCAAGAGTCTTTGTAAATGAGGTGGACCTTTTACTGGGTTCTTCATCTTTGTCCCAAGCTCTTCAAGACTCTATGCGACATTGTTATATAGTAGCATCACCAAATTGAATCTGTTCTTGTATATCAGAGTACCATCCTTGACTCAGCAACTGATCTTTTACTATATTCATTCCCCTCATTCTACTTCACTGTTCAATATTCACAGCTTCTAGTCCAACTGTCACCAATTTCTTCCAGTCTTGGGAAAAAATAGTTATTTAGAATTTATTGCATGTAAGGAATAAACATAAGAAATCAAAACCTCTTTAAAATGCCCTTAGGTCTATCTTTTCTTTTTTTTAATTTTTTTTAATTTATTTATTTTTATCTCAATCACAGGTTAGGTACTTTGAATCCCAGGCTTAGCCCCCTCCCTCAGTCCCTCCTACCCTCCCACTCCCTCCCTCATCTCTCGCCTCCCCGCCCCCTTCAAGTCCACCAACAGGGGAGGACCTCCTTCCCTTCCATCCAACCCCAGCTTATCCTGACTCCTCAGGGCTGGCTGCAATGTCCTCCCCTGGGATCTAGCCAGTCTGTCACTCCCCGGCTTGTATGGGGGAGGGTCAAAGAGTCAACCATCAAGATCATGACTGAAACAGTCCCTGTTTCCCTGA
>CM053748.1:1998667-2017277 GCA_028658305.1 Pachyuromys duprasi | reverse complement strand
CATGCGGTTTTTATTACTATTGCTCTGTAGTACAGCTTGAGGTCGGGGATGGAGATACCTCCAGATGATCTGTTGTTGTAGAGGATTGTTTTGGAGATTCTGGGTTTTTTGTTTCTCCATATGAAGTTGAGTGGTCTATCTTTTCTGATCGTATCATAACATTGTTCCACCCCTTTTTGCAGGCATATACTGGTTGACCACTGGGGAAGCTAATGGTGATTTTGTAACCCCAGGCTGCCTCACTTCTACTCTGGTGGTGCTGTTGGTTTGAGAGTAACCCTTTAGTTTCTTAACCTCTTTCCTCCTGTGGGAAACTTCCGCTCTCTTGTTCAGTCATGGGGAACTCTTTGTTCTCCCTTTTCAGTGCTTCCGCCTCTACCCAAAGTTTTTCCGGGTGCACAGCCAACTCTGCAATACTTTTAGAAGTGAGAGAGCAGAGTGAACTCTTTTGTTTCCCCATTTCAGTCATTTTTGCATCTTAGGTTCCTCAATTTCCACCAGCATTTTTTCCAGATTCTCAGCCATTTTCCCCAACTTTTTGAGACAGAATATAGGGGAAGAAAAAAAAAAAGCAACGACAAAACAAAGAAACAAAAAACACAGAAAGTCCCTTGGAGAATAAAGTGGGGATAACCGAGTGGAAGCGGCAGCCTCAATAATTGTTTTCCTGGAATCTTGAAAAGAAATAACCACCCCTTCTTCCCCTGACATTGTGCTTCTACTGCATTTGAAATCACATTTTCCGTTCCGTCTCGCTCCATGTCAGATGCAGTGTAAGCAGTGTTCCATACTACGTGGTTTCTTTTTGTCTTCCACCCTCCTTCGCCCTTCCAAACCCCTAACGCTAGATAGGAGAGAAAAAAAAGGATAGAGAGCATTATTATCCTTAGACTACTGAGTCCTGCTGATTAGGACACTGAGTTCCTTGGGGCAAGTTTGGATATCTAATTTCGTTTTCTCTTGTCTTTGAGCAGGACTAGTTGACAAACTGCAACCAGAAGTACCCATCCACCAACCAGCCACCCTCACCCCACCCCTATCATGGCAGTAGCATTTATATGTCCTCGGAAAAGTTCCCAGAATTCCAAATGTCACACACTTGCCAAAATTATCCGCAGCTGGCAAAATTGCACAGCTGCTGGAGCAGGAGCAAATCACAGTCAGCAGCTGTGGAGGGGCCCCATATTTCAAGATCTAGGATTAAAATGAAAACACACTCCCATAACACTTCTGTGTTTGAAAGAAAATAAAATTACATAATTCTCACTACAGGCATGGGCCTTTGGAACCTCATTTGGGTTGATGTGTTGCTACCTGTTAGGATGAGACAATCTCCTGGGGTTATTTTTTTCTTTCACAATTTTCAGGGTTAGCTCGGTGAAGTTTTGCCTGGAGAGAAGAATTCCATTTATTCCATTTTGCATCAGGCCTCTCCTCACATCTTTCAACACAATCCTTGACTGCAATATTATACTTCATGTTGATTTTTTTTATTCACTAAAACTGTACACTTTGTGTTTCTTTTTGTTGTGCTTGGTCTTTTTCATTGTAGACCTGCATAAGGGTGATTACTAATAACCATATAACACAGTCAATATTAGGTTGTCTTGAAATCCCCTCTGCCATCAAAATTAATCCAAAACTCTTCAATTTAGCCTCAGGAAGATTCTTAAGCTAAGAATAAAACCAAGACACATTCTCTGACAAAATATCATCCAAAGAGTCTCTGTTCTAGTTGCTAATATTGTTCCTCTCTGAAACCTCTTGAGGTATATCTCCATCATCCAAATTACTAACAGTATTACTTCCTCCTAAGATAGCCCTTTGCTTACAGCATTCAACTGCTTTTCTAGTCCAAAGTCCCAAAGTCCTCTACATATCTCTGAAAACAGGCATGGTCAGGCCTTTCACAGCAATACTTCACTCCTGGTACCAACTTCTGTCTTGGTTATTTGACCAAAGAAACTTACAGAAAATCTTATGTAACAAACCACCACAGGCACCACTCCCAGGAGTAGTTGCCAAACACAAAGCAGACTCCATGTTTTTGTGGTGCTCTCTGTTTTGTTTTGGTAGTTTTTGCCTATTTTTTGTTTTTGTTTGTTTTGTTTTGCTTGTTTGATTTGATTTTTTTGTTGTTTGTTTTGAGAGAGGGAGTAAGAGAAAGAATATAAAGTTAGTTAGGAAGTGGAAAGGATCTGAGACAAATTGGGGGAAGGAAAACAGTATGATCAAAATATATTGTGTGACAAAATTTTTAATAAAAGCTTAAATCATGGATTGCAGCAACAAGCAGAGGACACACTCAAACAAGATAATTGAGGAAGGTTAGTTAAGTATGTGTTAAAAACTAGCAAGGAAAACATGGACGGTGGAGAATCCTCAGCCTCATAGTAACAGTATGAATTGTTAGCAGTCCAAGAGACAAGTGTTATCAAATTAAAGTTGAACTGTGAGCACAATTTAGCAGGAGCCGGCCCTACATAGATGCTATGAGTTAAGGTGCTGAGATCCAACAGACAAGAACCAGGCAAACACATACTCTGACTTTATCTCTTTTCCTTCCTTCTGTTACAGGAGTGTATTTTGATCTTGAGGGCAGCCACCAATTTTTTTTTAGGGTTCTTGAGCCTCTTCCCAATGAATTGTACAAAGACATGTGGATAATTACAGGGAAGGAAAGGTTTTAAAGAGGGAGATTCAAATGAGCTTGGAGGTATGCCAGAAGTGGCTTATAGCCTAGTGCTTAGAGAGTGAAAAGGAGGGGTAAGGAGCTGTAAGGACTTTCATGGGTCATTTGTATAGTAACTCCCTCCTCAAGTCCCCTCCCTTTTTTTCTGAGATTGCTCCCTTGATTGAAAGGCCCTCATGGAATAAAGAAGGCCTTTTAGTTTTTCATGTTTTTCTACAGAATCTCATCCTCTACTTCATTCCCTAATCTCCTGTCTCAATTTCATCCTGATGTACCCCAGGACTAAAGCCAACAGGAGCCACAGAGCAGGATACCTTAGCTGATACATCCATCCTGGTCGATATCCCAAAGGCCAGAGAGATAGCAGACTAGAGAAAGATGGGAATAGCTCTAGAAGAGTTAAAAAAAAAAAGGAAAAAAGAAAAAAAAAAGGTATCTTATCTGGAGAGTTTGCACCCTAATACTTATACAATGAAAATAAGAATCCATGTATTAGCGTGGGCTTAATTAGAGACTGAGTAGTAGGGGGTACTCAGATGGGGCTGGTATGCTAGCTGATGTGCTGTTACAAAGCATAAGCAAGTGAAGTCCATAGCTACACTCACCACACTGGGCGCATCTCTCAGCTGTGGCTGCAGTCCTGAGAGCCAGTGCATTTCAAGCCAGAATTTGCATCAAGACTCAATCTCTGCAAGTATCAAAACATAGGCATCGTTAATTGAGTGTGACACAGCACTTACCCCTCCTTTTTGAGAACAAAATACTGATTCAAAAAGTATTCTGTCTCAGAACACCAAACAGCACACACAACAGAAGCCACAGCCTCAGTTGGGTCTATTTCTTCGTGAATAGATTCTTCTGTGTGGAGTGTTGAGAGGAGTCCTAATTTGCAAAGTCTCCCCACTGTAACCCTGGCTCACCCAGCAACAGTCTTCCCATGAATTTAGTTGGCCCAGCTTTTTCTCTTGGGCCGCGATGATCTCATCTGCATTAGTGTGGTGCATGCACACCCATGATATCAAGAAAGGGACCCAAATAAACCTCCCCCAAGCAAAAGGCTTGACTCAGGCTTTCAGTATTAATGTCCCAAACCAGATAAACCACGGCTGGTTGCACCATGGTATGACCTTGATTAGCTCAGTTACATCTCCAGAATATTCTAGTCCCATCTAGAGAAACTGGTAAGTGGGGACTGGTTATGTTTCTCAACAGTAGTATGTATAGTTATCACAAATAAGTTTTTGTGTTTGAGTACCAGCAAGAGGGCAGGACACAGAGATGCACAGGAAGACAGAGAGAGGGAGGGCAGGAGGCAGGCAGGAAGGGAGGAATGAAGAAAAGCAAGGGAGAAAAAAAATGTAAGTTCTCTCCTCCTAAGTGAAATTTCCTCTTGAGGTTAGTGTAGCTGATGAGTCATAATATTTCCTACGTCAATTTATTTTCTTCTTGCATAAACAGTGTTTTGTTACGATTGACTAATATTAGAGTCAGAATCTTAATTTGAGAATTTAGGGGAATTTCTAAAACAAACAAATGAAACTCAAACCTTGAATGACTTTAGTTAACTGTGAGTACATCCTGGATTGTAAAGAGAAAGATTGTAAAGAGCTGAGAACAACAACAACAACAGAAACAGACAGATATTTGTTTAATAGTTATGGCAATGCATACTCATATCATTATCCATAACCACATCAACTCTGCCAAAATTTGGATTAAAACAATGGGGACTTACAACTGCTCCTCAGCATGCAGGCCAGCTGGGCAGATTTCTGGTTGCTGCTGTCCACTCAGATGCCCTGTCAGCTACAGATTGGAAGGCAGTGTTCTCTTGCTCTTCACTGAACTGTCTTACATGCTCAGAGTGGCTGGCTCTAAGTCGATCTAAAAGAGTTTCTTCTATTGGTGCTCTGTGGGTCATCCTGGGAGAACTGAGTTAAAGCTCAAAACAGGCATGTTCACTATGGCATCATTATTCTGGTCCTAAGCACAGCTGACCCTTGAATAAGAGAAACTGCAAAATAAATAAATAAATAAATAAATAAATAAATAAATAAATAAATAAATAAATAAATAAATAAATAAATAATGTGACTGGATATAGGAAGAGGTAAAAAGTTAGTGCCATTTGGCATTAAGTTTAACATAGACCTCTACTTGAATTTTCTTATAAGCAATTGTCAAAGACTTATTAACATGTGCTAAGCTTCAGACACTTGGCCATTGTAACAGCAGTGTGCTACTATAATAAGAAAGCCAAATTTGTACTTAGAGGGATGTATTATACATGCCAACTATTTTTATGAATGTACAAATTTGGCTAAAATGTCCTTTTTAGTTTCTGAAGCATCCCATTTGTGCTACTAGAATAATCAAACGTGGTGCAGTAACTGGGGTATGATATCTCAGCCATCCTTTTAAGAGGATTATTTGTAAACTGCTACATATTTTTATGGACTATATTTAATTTACAGAATAAGCATGTTACTTTCTGATAGCTTCCTCTCATTTACAGCTTGCTTTTAAAAGGAGAACACTTATCTGTGTTTTCTGAATCTGGGAGTCTGAGTCCTCAGACAGAGGGCATTTGTATAGCACAGTCACTCATATCACAGCTGGATAGGTCTATTGGTTGCTTCCCTCCCTTGGTAGCTTCAACAGTTCTTTCTAGTACTATGAAAGCTAGCCCACAGATAGCAGACTTTCAATCAGATACAGCTCAAGTCATCTGCTTCATGTGTCCTGTGTGGGGTCTTTAACAATAGGAACTAACCTTCAGCAACAAAGTGCAACAGCTATAACCTACTGTTTTGGAAGTCATTTGAACTACTCTGATCAACAACTGGAAAGAAAATTTTCATGCCTAGTAGTGTAATTTTTTTAGATGTGTATGGTTGTAGTGGGGAGCATTGTTAGCCCAAGTAGTATATAGCTTCACTTAAAATATATATGTATTCACATATACTTATATGTATTGTATATAATTTAAGTTAATAAAAAATCTTATCAAGCATCTTTGGTATCATAATCAATGGATTAATGGATTCAAGCAGAATCATGGATCTTGGAGAGCCCAGCCCCAACAGATACATGTGTAAGAAGAGGAACAGAAAGACTGTAGGAGACGGAGGACCAGGAAGTCTTCTGTGAGATTTTTGTCTTTTAGACATGACAGTAAGATGACACAATGACATTTCAACAGTATAGTGGCTGCCAACACAAGACCTGTAAAGTGACAATACCAAGAGCCATGTTAATGTGGAAAGGGGAAACCTAACAGGGTCCCATTCTGTGTTGGCAAGTTTTTATGTCAACTTGATGCAAATAAGGGTCATCTGGGGAAAAAAAAGGAACCTTAATAAAATGCTTTTATCACATTTGCTGTAGACATTTGTGGGACAGTTTTTGATTGATTATTAATTTGGGAAGGTCCAGTTCACTGTGGACAATGTCACCCCTAGGCCGCTCATCCCGGGTTTTATGGGAAAGCAAGTTAAGTAGCAAAGTGGAGCAAGCCAGTAGGCTATATTCCTCTGGTCCCAGTTTCAGTTCCTGGGTTCCTTCTCCGACTTCCCTTCATGATAGACTATACCGGAGAGGTATAAGCTGAAAAAGCCTTTCACCATCCAGTTGCTTTTGGTCATGATATTTTAACACAGCAACAAAAGCCCTAAGGAAGACACACCTCTAGACAAAGAACTAAGCTGTCTGATGGCGTTGGAGGGCACAGAAAAGGTACCCTGATTCAGGGCGTTGTGTGTGTGTGTGCAAGTGTGTGTATGTGTTATATAATAATTACAAAAGGGCTATTCATTTGAGAAGGAGAGAGAGGACATAGGAATGGTTGAAGAGAGGAAAGGGGGCAAGTCATATAATTATATTTTAATTAAAATGTTGGCAAAATTATGTGAAGACATACATAGATCTGTCTAGTGGAACAAAGAGAACTAAGTAAGAGCACTAAGGGATGAAAAATTGTCTGAAACTATGGGGTGAATGTGCTCCAACTACATCATTGTATACTCATTTGAAAACTGCTCTGTTGAGCTCCAGGATCATAAGCAATGGTTGTATACCAATTAAAGATAAATTATTTAAATAATAACAGGAAAGACAATGGGAAAGATCATAATCCTCCCAAGTTCTGAGAAGCTGTTTTCTGAATCAGAATCATGATAGACAGGAGACATCTCTTCATATGACTGCTCTCTTCTTGTTAGGGTTGCCTCACCTTCCTACTTAGATTTCTATTCCTGTGACAAAACCATGACCAAAAGCAACTTGGAAAGAAAGGATTTGTTTATTTATTTATTTATTTATTTATTTATTTATTTATTTATCCATTCATTCATTTTACAGTTGGAGACCATCATGAAGGAAAGTCATGGCAGAAATGCAAGGCAGGAACCTGGAGTCAGGAACTGAAGGAGAGGCCCTAAAGCGGTGGTTCTCATTGCTGCAAGGTTCAGCGATCTGCTCCCAGATGCTACCAGGCACCAAGCCCAGAAAGATGAAACAGAGTCCGGAACTAGTGGGGCAGGGGAGACCTTCTCCAAGGATGAAACAGCAACTGTTAGACTCCCGTGTGTGGGTGTGTTTGTGTGTGTGTGGGGGGGGTGTCCCACAGTAAAGGAGCACTATTATATAAACCTTGGGAAGCAGGGAGGGGTTTGGGGGGTGAATAGCTTCCATTGGTTGGGGCTGAGATGTTGGTGACGCTCTACTTACACGGGGAAGGATTTCAGGCGCTGTGCTCCGTGACCACCTGGAGGACTGCAAAGTTGAGGTCACCATGCTGTATGACTGGTAGACCTCAGTGCCATATGCTCAGGGGCAGGCACGGAAACAAGGCGGGAACTGTCTCAGGATGGATTTTTAAGTCACAAGCTTGAGATTTGAGCATGCCAATTCCCCTGGTGGCACTGTCCATGTGCCCCACAGTGCCATGACCCTCAATACAGTTCCTCATGTTGTGGTGACACCCAACCTTAAAATTATTTTTGTTGTTACTTCATAACTGCAATTTTACTACTGTTATGAATCATAATGTAAACATCTGTATTTTTCTGATGGTTTTGGGTGACCCATGTGGAAAGAGTCATTTAAACTCCAAAGGGGTCATGACTCACAGGTTGAGAACCGCTGCCATAGAGGAACACTGTTTGCTGACTTGTCCCAATGCCTTGGTCGGCTGCTTGCTTTACAACCCGGAACTATATGCCCAGAGGAGGGACTGTGCATAGTGAGCTTGGTCTTCCTACTCAATCAATCATTAATCAACTTAACCTACAGGACAATACAATGGAGGCATTGTATTGTCGACCACGCAAGAATTGAAAATCGCGTTTATAATGAGCTTTACAGCGAGTAATTATAGTTAGATAATATGAGCATATATAAAGTAGCAGACCTTCTTATGCACTATATTTTAATATTCATAATAGCAATATAAATATTAAATGTTGAGCTAAAAATTAAGATGAGTTCACTATGTGGGATTATAAGGGAGTGGAGAAAAACAGGAGAAGGATAATTTTAAGAAGCTACTTAATCATCTTTAGAACCAAGAATTCAATGACCATGAACAGAGTAAATCATTAAGAATAAGTGTAAATACAGTATTTGATACGAGGCAAAAATAACTCAGTTTATCTGAAGAGGAGTTTGTTGAAAGTAGGACAGGCAGTTGCTTTTTTTCACTAAATAGCTTTGGTGATTGATCTTTTGAGACTAAGTTTGTGAATAATTTGATGAAAATAGAACGGGAGTGTTAAAAGAAGTGTATGCACAGCTTTCCATGTTGAAAACTGAAACTGGCTGATTTTGCCCTAACCAGGTGTGTGGAAGCTCTGAAATATAAGTCTGCATGTACTTATTATTGCACACATGCCGATAGCGTAACCATTACAAGCAACCATTTTATTCTGGGAAGTTCTACAGTATACCATCTAGCTTAATCTATAGACTTCATCACATATTTTTGAGAAACCAACCTGTTAAAAAACTTCATGGTGAAGGTTAGTCTAGAAGAAATCCATGACTGACTTTGAAGCCTCTTCTATTGCCCTGTAACAACCATTGGAACACTAAAGAAAAATTTCTGGGACCATAAAGCACTTTGTCTCCAGAAATAGACGATTTTAATTGGTTTCATTATAATTTATAAAAGTCTTTGGTAAATGAGAGATCAAAAATTAAACACATAAAGCTAGTCACCATATTTATAAATGCAAAGCCTCAAATGTTAGTAATGTAAACATGCAGAGTCCCCATTCTCTGAGTAGTATTGGTCATTGTGCCTGGGTATAATCAATGCTTTTGAAATGTAGTGACAATACAGAGGGAAAGTATTTGGATAAATTAATTTTGCTAATATGGAAATTATATTAGTTGCTTTTCTCATTGCTATACCAAACCTTTAAGAATCATTTATTTTGGCTCCTAGTTTCCTGACATCACTTGGCTACAGAGTCTTGGACACAGAGTAATGGTGGAACAAATCAATGGAGAGCTGTTGACCTAATGAGTGAAAATGCTAGTGCTTGCCTGACCTCCTCCTTCTCCCCATGTTATCCATCAGGGCCTTCACAAGACCCATAGTCAGGGTGGATTTATAACCCTCAGTTAATTCTCTCTAAATATGTCCACTGAGACCTGCTATAACCAAGATATGTCTAACTCATCACCAGATAATTTTAAATCCAATCAAGTGAACTCTAAAAGGCAACCATCAGAAATTTAAAGTTAGGGGACATCTATATGGCTATGGATAAAGGGTCTTGCCACATAACCCTAGTGACCTGAGTTTAGTCCCCAAATCTACATGAAAGCAGGAGAGAATAGACTCCACAACATTGACCTATGACTTCCACATGTGGCACCTAGCCCCCCCCCCGCAAAGAATACATACATACATACATATATACAAACATATTAAATAAATGAATAGATAAATAAATGAGGTTTTTCCTGTGGTTCAGTCTTCATTTCCTACTCTCATACCATGTAAAATATATTCTAATAAGAGTAACTAGGTGACTGATTAATTGTCATGGCAGTGCCAACATAGAATTTTCTGGTCCATCTTCAATAACCTATTAAAGCTTTGTCTATTACATAGTGTTGCTCAGATATTCTGTGCAGAATATACATGTCAGGAAATAAGTTGTATTTATGGAACAGGGAAATAACACTATGGTTATCTTATACATAACAGAGTGTTTCTGGTTTTGTCTATTTGGTGTTTTATATATTTCTTGTATTTGGATTTTAGACTTGAGAAATCATCTTCTTTTATTTAATTGTAAATATTTTCTAAGCCTTTGGCATAGAATTCTTTTCCTCCTATGCCTATAATTTGTAAATTTGATCTTTTACAAAGTATCCTATAAATCTCTTATATTTTATTCATGTGTTTTTTAAAGAAATTGTCATTGACTTTAACTGAATTATCTAGTTTCTCTCCCACATACTCAAGCCCTACTACTCCATTGTCCACATTATCCATTCTATTTGTAAGACTTTTCATTGGTGTGTTGAAATTTTCATTTCTGATATATTTTGGATTTTAAAAATATTACTATATATTGAATTCCATTTTCATACCTTACACTGACATTTTATTTTATTTAGCTTTAAACAGTTAGCTCTGGAAATTATTCACATCTTGTTAGAATGCATTCCCAGATTTATCTGTGTCCTCTGAGATCTTTGAACATATTTATAGTCTTTTGGGAGATTCTTTTTCTGGGATTCACATAAGTCACTAAACAACTAGTAATAAGTACTCATACTAAAAAGTCTGAGATATATAAAATAAAAATCTAATGATGTATCTCAATGTTCTCAAAGGACAAAAACATACTCACCAATTCCAGAAAGAGTAAATAGTGAGAAATTAATGAAATGGAGATTGAAAGAGCAATACACAAAGTCAACCAATCAAATAGTTGGTTCTTTGAAAATGTCAATAATAATGACAAACCCTTGATCTATCTGACAAAAGAAAGAGGACACAGAACTGATTGTCAAAATTAGAGATAAAGAGGGCATCATTATAAGAGGTTCTAATGAAATACATAGAGATGATCATGAAAATCTATATGCTAGCAAACTGGACAACCCCCCCCCCCAAAAAAGAGAAAAATTTATAAATGCATATCATGTACCAAATTAAAACCATCCAGACTATGAGAATTAAATTGCAATTAAAAAACTTCCCCTCAGCTGCGTGGTGGTAGTATATGACTTCAATCCCAGCACTTGAGAGGCAGAGGCAGGCAGACCTCAGCAAGTTCTTCAAAACAAGTTCCAGGACAGCCAGGGCTACACAGAGTAACCCTGTCTCGAAAAGGCACATTTACACACAAACAAAAAAGCTTCCCCTCCATAAAAAGCTCAGGACTACATGTTTTCACTGCTGAATTGTATCAGACTTTCCAGGACGATGTCATGGCAATTCTTCTTAACTTGCACCATAAAGTACACATCAAAGGAATAATAGCAAATTCATTTACAAAACCAGTATTACTCTGATATCAAAACCAGGACAGATCCAACAACAACAATACAAAACAAAATATAGGCCAATGTCTTTGATGAACACAAATAAAAAAGTTCTCGACAAAATGCTTGCTGAATTCAGGAGTACATTAAGAATCTCATGCATTACTGTCACGTGTACTTTGTTCCAATATTGGAGGTATCTAAGGTAGTTAGTTCAACATAGATAAACCATCAAATGTGACACACTACATAAATAAACCTAAGGACAGAAACCACACAGTTACTTCAATTGATGCTGAGAGGCATTTGACAAAGTTCAGTGTGCCTTCATGATAAAAGTTCTTTAGATGTTAGGAAAAATTAAAGTATACCTCAAAACAATAAATCTTACATATAGCAACCCTGTAGCCAACACTATATGAAATGGAGACAAACTTAGAGTCTTTGTTTTAAAACCAGGAAGATATGAATGAGCCTGCCTTTTATTTGATACAGTGCCTGAAGTCTTAGCGCAACTAGATAGAAAGGCATAAAGGGAATAAAAATGGTAAAAAGAAGATGTCAAATTATTCCTACTTGCCTATGACAGAGTTCTTCACTGAAGAAACCCTATAGTATCTATTAGTGCAACAGTAAAGTTGCACTAATTAAAATAAACAAAGACAAAGCAAATTAGTAGTCTTCACACATACCAACAATGTACCCTTAGAAAAACAGATTAGGAGACCTATCCTATTCAAAACAGTTCCCAAGACCTAGTGGTATGAAATATATCCAATCAGAGACTCAGAAGTTAGGAATACTGGCTATTCTCCCTGGGTTCAATTTCCAACACATACATGGCAGCTTACAACTCTCTGTAACTCCTGTTCCAGGGGATCTGACACACATACACAAACACACACAAGCAGGCAGAATACCGATGTACATAAAATAAGAAAATAAATAAATCTTTAAAAAGGAAATACATCTAATCAAATAAGAGAAAAACCTTTATAATGAAGATGATGGGACAGTGGAAAAGTAAATTTAAAAAAACTAGATGGTGAAAAAACTTTCCTAGAAGGAAGAATTAATATCGTGGAAATGGCCATTAATTTATTGATTTAATGATATCTGTCTTAATCTGATGATATATTTCACAGATTTAGAAAAAAAATTCAGGCATTTGCATGAAATCACAAACCTCACAACTGAAGTATTTGTAAGGTATGTGAATACTGTTGTAGATATTACAACCGCAGACCTCAAATTATATTAATCACTATAGTGATTAAGGAAGCTTGTTACAGGAGATCCAATATGGTGGCTTACAGCATGCACTTGTGTCAGGGTAGTAGGACCTCAATTACTGCAGAGCAAGTGAGAGGCCATGTTGTGGTTCCAGCCTTTGGCCACCCAAACTCCCAGAATCCAGGAAACGGTCCACAAATCTACCCAGCTGCCTGAGAAGATCAGGCAGACCTCAAGAGCATACAGGATCCTGCTCCAAAATGGTGGTGCCCAGCACACATGGTATCTGGGCAGCTTGTGCTCAGAGAATGCAGAGCAAACATCTATGCCCCCAATATAAGGACACCCACCACATTTTTAAAAGAAACTTTATTAAAACTTAAATTACACATTGATCCCCACATGTAATGGTAGGCAACTTCAACACCCTGCTCTCATCAATGGACAGATCATTGTAACAGAAACTAAATAGAGAAATAATTAAACTAACAGATGACATGAATCAAATGGACCTAATAGATGTCTACAGAACTTTTCACCAAAACACAAAAGAATATACTTTCTTCTCAGCACTGCACGGGAACCTCTAAAACAGACCATATAGTTGGTCACAAATCAAACCTCAGCCTAAACAAGAAAATTGAATTAACCCATTGTACTTTATCATGGGTTAAAGCTGGACTTCAATAACAACAGAAATAACGAAAAGCCCTACATACTCACAGAAACTGAACAACTCCTTACTCAATGACTGCTGAGTCAGGGAGGAAATAAAGAAAGAAACTAAAGACTTTTTAAAATTCAATGAAAACGAAGGCACAACATAAAAAGATGTGTGGGAAATGAAAGCAGTGCTAAGAGGAATTTCATAGCACTAATTGTCTCCAGAAAGAAACAGGAGAGATGCCATCCTAGCACTTTAACAGCTCACCTGCAAGGTTTAGGAAAAAAAAAAAAGAAAGAAAGAAGAAGCAAACAGACTCAAGAGAAGTAATACAATTTAGGGCTGAAATCAATAAATTAGAAACAAAGAGAACAATCAAAGAATCAATGAAACCAAAAGATGTTTCTTAGAGGAAATCAATGAGCTAGACAAAGCCTTAGACAAACTAACAAAAGAGCAGAAAGACAGTATCTAAATCAACAAAAGAGAAGTGAAAAGGGGGTCATAAAGGCAGACACTGAGGAAATCCAGAGAATCATTGGATCTTACTTCAAAAGGCCGTATTCCACAAAATTGGGAGATCTAAATAAATGGACAATTTTCTTGATAAATTACACTTATCAGAAGCAAATCAAGCTCAGGTATACAAGTTAAATAGTCCTATTAACCGTAAGGAAATAGAAGCATCATTAAACGTCTCCCATGAGAAAAACAAAACAAAACAAAACCACACAAAACAAAACAAATAAAAAAAAAGAACCAAATGGTTTCAAATTCTACTAGTGATTCAAAGAAATGCTAATTCCAATACTTCTCAAACTGTTCCACAAAATAGAAACAGAAGGAACATCTACGAGGCCACAGTGACCCTGATACCTAAACCATACAAAGATCCAACAAGGAAAGAGAATTTCTCTTAAGAACAAAATACTTGCAAACTAAATCCAAGGCCACATAAAAAATGATGAGGCCTGATAGGGTAGGGTTAGATGGAAGGGGAGGAGGACCTCCCCTATCAGTGGACTAGGGAAGGGGCATGGGAGGAGAAGAGGGAGGGAGGGTGGGATTGGGAGGAAATGAAGGAGGGGGCCACAGATGGGATACACAGTGAATCAGTTGTACTAATGATAATAATTAAAAAATATAACATCCACCATGATCAAGTAGGATTCATCCCAAGAATGCAGGAATGTTTCAAAATAAGAAAATCCATCAATGTAATCCACCATATTAAACAAATTGAAAGGAAAAAACCCACATGATCAGCCAGGTGCGGTGGCTCAGGCCTTTAATCCTAGCTCTCAGGGAGGCAGAAGCAGGTGGATTGTTATGAGTTTGAGACCAACTCAGTCTACAAAGCAAGTCCAGGACAGCCAAGGCTACATAGAGAAACCCTGTCTGGAAATAAACAAACAAACATACAAAACCCCATATGATCATCCATCCCATTAATTTGAGAAAATCCAACACCCCTTTACAGCTTCATGTTAAAAGTCTTGGAAAGATCAGGGGTATAAGGCACATACCTAAACAAAACAAAGGCGATACACAGTAAACTATAGCCTACCTCAAATGTAAATGGAAACACTTAAATCAATCTCACTGCAATCAGTGACAAGACAAGGCTGACCACTCTCACTGGAACTTTTCAATTTAGTACTTGAAGTTCTAGCCAAAACAATAAGACAGAGAGAGAGAGAGAGAGAGAGAGAGAGAGAGAGAGAGAGAGAGAGAGAGAGAGAGAGAGAGAGAGAGAGAAATTACACCCTTTAAAATAGCCACAAACAATATAAACTATCTTGGTTTAATTCTTTTTTTTCTTCCTATTTTATTTATTTATTTTTTAAATGTAATTTATTTATTTTTATATCAATCACAGGTTAGGTACTTTGCATCCCAGGCATAGCCCCCTTCCTCATTCCCTCCCACTCTCCCCATCCCTCCTTCATCTCCTCCCTGCCCCTTCCAAGTCCACGGATGGGGGAGGATCTCCTCCCCTTCCATTGGACCCCAGTTCATCTTGTCTCCTCAGGGCTGGCTGCAATGTCCTCCCCTGGGATCTAGCTAGGCTGTTACTCCCTGGCGTGTATGGGGGAGGGTCTAACCAAGCAAGCAAATGACCTGTTTGACAAGAATTTCAAGTCTCGAAGAAATTGGAGAAAATAGCAGAACATGGAAAGATGTCCATTGCTCATGTGTCAGTAAGATTAACATAGTAAAAATGGCCATCCTACCAAAAGCAATCTACAGATTCAGTGCAATTGCCATCAAAATTCTAACACAATTCTTTAAGGACCTTGAAAGAGCAATTCTAAACAAGAAAAACAAGAAACCCAGAATAACTAAAACAATCTTATACAATAAAAGAGATTCTGAAGGCATCTCCATCTCTGATTTCAAGCTGTACCACAGAGCAAAAGCAATGAAAACTATATGTTATTGGCATAGAAAGAGACTGGTTGATCGATAGAATCAAATAAAAAAACTCAGACCCAGAAATAAACCCATACAAATAGGGATATTTGAGTTTTGAAAATGAGCCAAAACCATACAATGGAAAAAAAGATAAAGCATCTAGATGGCGCTGGTCTAACTGGATGTAGAACAATGCAAATAGATCCATCCTTATCATCCTGCACAGAACTAAAGCCCAAGTGGATCAAAGACCTCAACATAATACCAGACACACTGTCTATTAGAAAAGAAGGTGAGGAAGAGCCTTGAATTCATTGACACATGAGACCAACTTCCTGAGCTGAACACCAACAGCTCACTAAGATCAACAATTAATAAATGGGACCTTATAAAAATGAAAAGCTTCCATAAGGCAAAGAATGCTGAAATATAGAACAAAACTGCAGTCTACAGATTGGGAAAAGACCTTCTCCAATTCTACATCTGACAAAGGGCCAATATCCAAAATATATAAAGAACTCAAGAAATTAAACACCTACAAACCAAATAATCCAATTAAAATGGGGTACAGAACTAAACAGAAAATTCTCAATAAAAGAATCTTGAATGGCTGAGAAGCACTTAAAGAAATGTTCAACATCCTTAGTCATAAGGGAAATGCAAATCAAAATGACACTGAGATTCCATCTTACACCTGTCAGAATGGCTAAGACCCAAAATTCAAGTAATAGCATATGCTGACGAGGATGTGAAGAAAGGGGAACACCTCCATTGCTGGTGGGAGTGCAAACTTGTACAACCCTTTTGGAAATTAATCTGGTGCTTTCTCAGAAAACTGGGAATAGTTCCAACTCAAGATCAAGCTATACTCCTCCTGGGTATATACCCAAAAGATGCTCTACTATACATCAAGGACATTTGTTCAACCATGTTCATAGCAGCTTTATTTATAATAGCCAGAATTTGGAAACTACCTAGATGTTCCTCAGCTGAAGAATGGATAAAGAAGTTGAGGTTCCTTCACACAATGGAATACTACTCAGCTATTAAAAATGAGGAAGTCATGCAATTTGCAGACAAATAGATGAAACTATGAAAGATCATCCTAGGTGAGGTAACCCAGACTCAAAAAGACACACATGGTATGTACTCACTTATAAGCAGATTTTAGCCATGTAGTTCAGGATAAACACCCATAGAAGATAAGGAGTACAAGGAGGACCCAAAGGAGGATGCTTAAATCTCACTCAGAAGCGGAAATAGAAAAGACAATGGAAGAGAGAGCACCAGGTAAGAGAGGGAGCACAGAGAAAGATGAGGATGGAGACAAGACCCATGGGGAGTGGGAGTGGGAAGACAGAGAGCCTACACAGAGAGAGTACAAACCATGGGCAGAGGAATCTCTATGACAAGCAGGAAACCTAAGGTTCTGGGAGGATATGGGGGGTGACTCCAGCTGAGACTCCTAGTAGCAGGGGTCATGGAGACTGAATAGGACAACCTCTAACTAGACAGGGCGTCTAGAAGGGCAGGGGGATGGAAAAAGCAACCAACCAACTGACTAAACAAACAAACCACAAAATCAACCTAAAATATACCATGCCTATAAGAAGTGCAGAGATAAAGATAGAACAGAGATTGAGGGAGTGTGCAACCAATGCCTGGCCCAACCTGAGACCCACCCCATGGAAAAGAGCCAGTCCTTGACACTCTTGACAATATTCTTCTATGATTGCTCAGAGAAAGGAGCATAGCACAGCTGTCCTCTGAGAGGGTCCATCCAGCAGCAGCTCAAAGCAGATGCTGAGACTCACAGCCAAACACTGGGTGAAACGTAGGAAGCGTTGTGGAAAGGTTGGTGTAATGATAGAAATACCTGGAGGTGAGAGGAAGTCCACATGAAGGCCAATGGAACCAACTAACCAGGGCCCAGAGGGGCTTGTAAGGGGATCCAGGGCTGAAACTTATAGGGATTCTGTTGGCTGAAATTTGATCATTCCCCCTTGGTGGTGCTCTCTAGCCAGGTCACAGGGAAGAGGATGTGGTCAGTCCTGATGCAAGTTGATGAACTGGGGTGGGTGGGTGGACGGGAACTTCCCTTTTCTGAAGAATAGGGGAGGAGAAATAGGGAAAGAAGGAGGGAGGTTGTGACCTGGAGGAGAGGTTGGAGGGGCCATGATTGGGATGTTAAGTGAATAAATAAATTAATTAAAAAATAAATATAAATAAAGAATATTTTAAAAAGAAAGCTTGTTAGTGGTATGAACTAAATAGGTAGACTGGTGGATTAAACTAGAACTAATATGACAAAGTTCTACCTACTTAATTTTTGATATAGGAAGCAAAAGCATATACTGGGGAAAAATGCAATTTCAACAAATGGTGCAAGCAAAACTGCATATCTACTTGGAGAAGAATGAAATCAGATTTCTTTCTCTGACTTTGTACAAGAACCAATTCAACACAAATCAAAGACTTTTATTTAAAACTGAAAATGCTGAAACTTCTAAAGGAAAACATAGAGAATAATCGTCAAGGCATTGGGGTAGGCACAACTTTCTGAATAGAACTCAGAAAACCAGGAACCAGCCCAAGTGTCCACTAATGGGATTTCATGAAAATAGAAAGTTTCTACAGAGGCAAGAGAAATTACCAACAGAGCAAACAATCTACAGGATGAGAAAGAATCTTTACCAGCTACACTTCAGGCAAAGGTCCAGCATTTGCAACAATTTGAAGAAATTAAATGCCAAGGGAATAAACCTGCCAACCAACAAATGGTCATATGAACTGAATAGACAGTTTTTGTGAAAGGAAACACAAATGACCAATAACTATTTTAATAGGTGCTCCATATCCCTAGCAATTAAGGAAGTGCACATTAAAATTAATTGGTGGTACCAGCTCACCTCTGTCAGAATAACCATAATCAAGAAACATGAGAGCAGATGCTGGAGGAATGTGGGGAAAGGTCTTATTCACTGTTGATGGTGCAAAAATAATTCAGCAGTGATGGAAATCAACTTGAAAAATTCTTCAAAAAATGAAAATAAAACTACTATATATATATGCACATATAATTACATATGTATATGTTGAAA
>CM053748.1:1970551-1998167 GCA_028658305.1 Pachyuromys duprasi | reverse complement strand
TATAACATTTAGAACGGAGAAGAAGTTGATTGTCATGGTTTCAGAATGGTTGCTCTGACTGTATGAAGTTCATTGAGATGTGTTGTCTCTGGGTTTGGCTAAGGTCACCATGTAGTGTTTGGTTGTTTGTTTAAAAGTTCTTTCAAATAAAGTTTCTTTTGTTTTTTGTTTTGTTTTTATTTGTTGAGACAGTGTTGCTCTGTGTAGCCTTAGCGCTTTTGGAACTTGGTCTGTAGATGAGGCCTCAAACTCAGAGATCTGCCTCCTGAGTGCTGGGATTTAGGGTGTGCACCACCACTGCCCAGCCCTCCAACAAAGTTTTACTTACTAAAAACATGCAAATTTAGCAGACACAGACACGCTCTCTCATTTGGGTGTTATCTGGAGCTGTTTTCAGTCTGTCACGGTCAAGCAACAGTGACAGAAAATGTCATTTGGACCACAAAGCCTGAAATATTTATTGTCTAACCTCTGACAGAATGCTTGCTATCCAAGCCTAGAGCTACTAATTGTACTCTGATTAACTAATACGGAAGACACCAGGGGCTAGTGTCATAATCTCCACAAGGCAAGATTCTGTGCGAGGGTTTCAAATCTCACGCTGCTTTGCGCTGGTTCTGTGGCAGAACACCCCGAACAGCAGAGCCGGATTCAGTGGAAGGCGTTTCCTTTACTGTCTTTTTCTTGCAATTTGTTTTTTTTAACAATAAATATTTTAAAAAGCATTTTTTAAAAGGACTTACCTTTTTAGCTTCTTGGGTTCAAGAGAATGTAAGCATTTTGTGTATCTTCATATTTATGCTTGGATTTTTTTTTACTGTACTTTTATGGAAACATTGTTTTACATACATGTTTTTGTAGTATAATCACCGCCACTTTCTCCTGGGCTTAGCTGGCCTTTCATTCTCTTTATGTGTGTTGGCCCATGTTTTTCTGATATTTACTATGTTGTGATATGGATAATATATGGTAGGGAAATGCATACACTTTGATAAAATATTTATATTTACTCAATTACACAGTGAATTCAATTGTTGTGCTGAACAGTTTTAGGTCAACTTGACAGAATCTAAATTCATCTGAGAGGAGAAACCTCACTTCTGAAAATGCTTCCATAAGATGGGGCTGTAGGCAGGCCTGTAGGATACTTTCTTAATTAGTGATGGATGGGGGAGGGCCCAGTCCATTGTGGGTGATGTTCCCACTGGGTGGGTGGTCCCGGGTTCTAAAAGAAGGCAGAGGAAGCCAGAAGTAGCAAGCCTGTAGGAAACACCCTTCTGAGGCCTCTATGTGAGTCTCTGCCTCCAGGTCTCTGCCCAGCTCAAGTTCCTGCCTTCACTGCTTTAGATGATGAACTATTATATGGAAGTATGAGTAAAACAAACACTTTCCTCCCCAAGTTGTTTTTAGTAACCTTAACTAAAACAATTGTTATAAAAGTTTGGTGATTTAAACTCAAACCAACTACCTCTTTTGGGGATTTCAAATCTCCTAGCTCAAACTTATCCTTTATATGTGGCTTTTCACCAGTAAACTAGATCAACAATGACAGATTATTTATTTATTTTGGTCTTTAAAACTAGAGGAACGCTAGAAAAAAATTTGGGTTGCACTATTTAGTTAGATGAAGAATGAAATTGTCTATTAATTCCGTATCACACATAATATCAATATTAATCTAAAATAGTTATTCAAGGGAGAAAAAGTGAGACTTCACGGTCTCTGTAAATCATGCTAGATTGACATACCAGTGATATACACTGTAATTATGTAGCTGTTACCGTAGCATTGGGATTCATTTTAAATAAAATGCATCACTATGCTATTTCCCTCATGACCCATGCTCATACATGCTTTAAATACAGTTCTTTTTCATAAAAACAAATGCTTCTGTCCTGATCCTGGGGAAATCAGGATAAAGAATTTCTAAGTAGAATGACTCAGAAGTAGTCATTTCATCAGGACCAAACCCCCGCAAAACACATGGCAATAAAATATACTATGTTTTCCCCAGTCTGCTGACAAGAGCACAGAAAGGCAATTAGCGAACTTTGTAGTGTCTAAATTACTTTTCTATTTCTGTGGTAAAACACTGTGACTTATAAAAGAAAGCATTTAAGTGGGCTGATGGTTTCAGAGGTTAGAGTCCACCGCAGCTGAGCAAAGGCATGTGGCAGAAACAGCTGAGAACACGCATCTTGATCTGCAAAGTAGGAGGCAGAAAGTACACCTGAAATGGGCAAGTCTTTGAAGCCTTAACTCCTACCTCCACTGACACATTTCCTCCAGCAAGGCCACATCTCCTAATCCTTCCCAAACAGTTCCACCAGCCCAAGTATCAGAATTTATGAGCGTCTGCGGCATTCTCACCAAAACCCCCGCATGTGAAGACGTCACCAGCACCAAAGAAAACTGGTATTTATTGCTTGTAAGTATGTCAGTGATTATTCGCGTGGTTCCACAAGAAAAAAACAAAACGAAAACAAAAAAGACCCAACCCAAACCAACCAAACAAACAAAAAACCCAACCCAACCTAAATTAAAACCTTCCAAATTAGAGGGGTTTAAATGTGACAGAAAATTTTTTCCTCATTTAAGTCCAAGTGGGCTAGGAGACCCGCCAGCTGTCCAATTCCAGACTTTAATTCTCAAGGTTGTCCCATGTTCAGAGTATCCTTCATCAAGCCTGCATTCCAGGCAACAGGAAGAAGTGGGAAGGTGAGACCAGCAAGTGAACTCTGAGTTAAATGGGGGTCCTACTACTTCTAGACCACACAAGGACTGGTCCTGGACAGCAGCTAGAAACTTCCAGCAGGGCCTCTTTGAGCAGTCCCTCTGCTGACCACCCTGTAGGTTGAAATAATACAATTAATTTTTACAGGCAAGGACACTTGCAAAGTTTGCTTTTAGTTCCTAAGGTAGGATAATTCAGGGCCAAGGGAGACAATGCTAGTGACAGAAGTCCTGATCCTGAGCATGGTCATGATGATATTTGTTAAAATCTTGGAAAAATACTAGTGAATTCCTCCTTTCGCTTTTAGTTGATACTACATCAGTAATTGCAATTGAAATCTGTGTGGGTGATGGGAAAGAATTACAGAAATATAAATTTTAGTTTCAGCTTAACTTAGAAGAGATTCACTACAACCAACCATACGGAACCTTTTGAAAAAAAAAAAAAGAATCCATTCATAGCATCCAATAGCATGAAAATAGAAGGAAATCTTTAGATTCTGCCACTTATGACGTAGGTTTCACTGGAGAATCAACTTGGAGGTTCTATTTGAAGCAAGAAGTTGGGAGTGCGATGTTTATTTTTATGATACATATCTGGAAGAGAAACTGACTCATGAAGATTGTGCTTTGATCCTCATTTCGCTCCATCTGTGGGTCAGAGACAGCAGAGAGACAGACAGGGTAGGGACACTTCTTTCCAGCGTGAGGTGTTCTTTCTGCACCCTTCCTTCTCTAATACCGGTATATTCAGTGAGATCCAGATTCTGCTGAGTGTCTCTCCTTAAACATTTTTGGATCAGACTTCAAAACTCATTTTTGGAATTGTGTTTAAGGCAACCAGCCAATTTCAATGAAAGCCTTTGCTTTAAGTGAATGGTAAAGCCAAGTTTAAATGAATTTAAGGTCATTTTTCAAGAAGAAAAAAAAACCTCATTTTTTTGTAACATCAGTAATAAGTATTATGTTTTCTTCTGTGCAATAGAATTTAGGAAAATGTATTTTGATTTAAAGAAAGGGTTCAATTAAGCGCCTGCATGAAGGGGAAATGTGGACACTTTCTATGTGCTGGTGGTAATTTCATGTTGTCTTCTTTGGGCTTCTGCCCGTCTCCATATTCACTGCATAACAGTCCTCACTGAGTCAGAACTTGGCCAGCAATACCAGCAGAGTGTATTTTCTTATTTACCATCTAAGATATGAAGCTTTATCTCTTCTATTAATGTGGAGTATAATTATAACTATGATGCCAATGACATTTAATTCTTGGCTAAAGCACACTAAATATATTTCTTATTCACATCACATCACTAGACAAATGATTATGTCATTAGAGTGACCTTCCATAGAGCTATTAAGTGACTCTGGCTAACAGTAGCTCTACCTTCTTCACTAGACGGTCCCTGCCTGTTGTGGGGAACAGCATACTGTGAGCTTTTACTACATCCCAGATGCAGTTATTACAAAGCAGGACCTGTGTGGTTTTCTTCATATATCTCCATTATTTCAAAAGTGACAAGGTCAGAAAAGCCCTGATGCTTGGTTGCAATTAGAACTCATTTATTCATGAGGAAAGAGAGCATTTCAATTCTAGAAGGTTAGAGATGAAAATGGATCCGATTAAAATTTATAGAATCAATGTAAAAATGGAGCTTACTGAATCACAGACCACAGAATTAGGGTACTACTTTGAAGATTCAGTTATATTAGGGCTGCTAGAGCAGTTTAATACAACTTTAGAATAACTATAAGCACGTTAACTACTATTGATTAATGTAGCATGGACTAAACACACATGATTGTATTTGATCTTTATAATTATTTTTCACGATAAATTACTGTGGTGGTGGCATTTGTAGACCTAACTCCCTAGATTTGGACTTTGGTTCTCTCTCTTACTAGGCAAGACATTTGCAATAAACTATCCCTTTTTCTCTGACTCATTTTCCTGAAGTAAAGAGACTAACAGAAACACAATTTATAGGGTTGATGTGAAGATTAAATCATTGAGAGTATAAAACCCTTTAGAAAAGTTTCAGGAATATTGCTAGACCTCAATATCATTATTATTTACATTCTAAGCATGTTTCATTTTAGAAGTGATCATTTTCCATGTTCACACAGCTAATAATTGGTATTACTGGCTATTAGGAAGTATTATTCGAGTCAACGCCTGTCCTTTCCAATGCAGCAAGCCTCACTGCCTTACAAACTGATAAGAGAAGGCAGTGTGCCATAATACAGTTTTTAGAGAATTTGGAATATTTCTGTGTCCATGTTAAAAACAGACAAAACTACCCAGATCTGTGTAGTATGTCAGGATTCTAACGTCATACTTCCTAGCACGGTGACCTAGAACATAGTCCATCATTTGAATCAGGAAATCAAATCACATCCACAACCGACAATAGAGAATATGTGCATCCTTACTTGCTTTTAGATACCTTTCTTCACTCTTACACAGCTTAGGACTCAGCTCACGGGATGGTGCTGCCTGCAGAGGGCGGGGTCCTCCTACATCTGTTAACAATGGAGGCAACCCTTTATAGACATGCCTACAGGCCAACCTGATATAGATACTCAGTGGAGACTGTCTGCCCAAGTGATTCTCCATTATCTTGACTGTTAAAACTAACCACCAAAAGGGGTTAATTACTTGATACAGCATATCAGCTAAGAGTGACAGTAGAGGTTAATTAGTGAAGAAATGTATTAATACTTGTGTCAGAAATTCTGGAGATGGTTTCAAGGGTTAAGGAGTCCAGGAGGAACAATATTTCCCCTTGTTTGCAGCTTTCTGTTTAGTAGAGAGGAAGGAGGAAGAGGGAGAGCAGGGAGAAGAGAGGGAGGAGAAGGGATGTAAACATGAAAGATTTCTCCCAATCTTCACCTTATTGCCTAGATTCGACTCTCTAATATACCCTCTCAACAAGTTACAAAGGTCAATGGAAGAAAACGGAATGATTATAATTACTTTCATAATTCATTCACTAAGCCAGCTAAACAATTTAGAGTTTGCTTTTAAGATTAAGAAGGGTAGGGATGCTGATGGACGGGAAAGAGTCCATTATGGAGTGCCTGGGAAGCATTCAGCTAGTGCTTTGACCTAAGGTTTTCTAGCATCCCTTTCAGGGAGCAATCCTAGTCTATCTTGATTTCCTAAGGCACTCCAAGTCGAGGTTTCTGTTCAATAATTACTCAAGTGGATGATAAAATAATTGAGGGAGAAATAAGAAAAAGAAAGACCAGGCTGGAAGAGAACAAGTTGGTAGAAGGTCTGGAGCACTAGGAGCTGAGTTATTGCAGTCACTGATGACAAAGATCAATGTGAACACGAGGGCATTGCCTTCTGTGAGTCAAGGCCACCTGTGGGCATCAAATTCCTGTTGTATTTTGGCAGTGCAGGAACAGAATGAAACAAGACAATCTGTCAGTGCTTCTTTTGTGGCAAGTTGCTCCAAGAACAAGACAAGGCCTACAAAGATGAGAGAAGTTAGGTGTCTGAATAATGACAGTTTGAAAAAAATATAATGTGTTATCAATCTTATCTATCAATAATCTATCATCTTTCTGTCTGTCTATGTATGGTTAGGTAGCATTTGGGATTCATAGCAGAATTCTACACATATTAGGCAAGCTATCTAGAACTGGGATGCACTTTTAGCCTTTCAGATATATTTGGTAGTATTTTGATTTAGTTTATAAACTTTGGCCCACAGAGACCTGGGAACTAAGCACACAGAGAAAAGCCACTGAAAGCAATGTTTCTCTTTTTTTCTTTTCATGTACGTGTATGTGTGTGTGTAGCTAGACTTTTGCAACTTTGTGGGTTTCTCTTTTTCCCACCCTTTATCCCCCACCCCATTTTCATTTCCACCTTCTATCACTAGATGGGAGAGAAAGGAGGATGGAGGGACCTATATGATCTACTTTGTGTCTCACAGAATACCTTGCCTAGTTTACAGCGCCTATGGATGGCATATTGTTGCACACTCTAGCTGGTTTCGCTAGAACTTTGTACAATCATGGATAAGTTGTTGAGTGTCTGCCCCTTCCTATCACGAGATAGTATTCTAGTTTGGGAAACATACACATACTAAAGTTTGTTTCTATAATCACCTGTTGTTTGACATGTACGATTTTCAGTTGCCTTTAACATTACTGGACAAGTCTATGTGGGTATGTCTTCCTTTCTCTTTAGCAAAAATGTATGAGCACAATTTCTGGATTGTGTGATAAGTAAATGTTTAACTTGATAAGAAATTACTTTCTAAGGTAATTTATCACTTCGTACCACACCCTCCTCCCCTGTGAGGGATGAAGACTCCCGTTGGTCCACGATCTCTCAAAAGCTTGACGTTATCAACCTTGGGCGTAAAGACAAATGTCCATACACGTGTTTCTCTATGACTCTCACCTGGCCCGTGCTCCACACCTTTCATCTTCTTTGGTAAATAAATGCTTTGCTTCCCCCAGATGAACTTTTTTATTTCAAAAACACCGTTGTGAGCCATCCAGACTAGCAGGCTGCCAACTCCGGGCGGGGTCGAGGTTTCTCTGGAGTTCTCCAGCTACACCTCAGAAGTGCTTCTCCTCTATACAAATAATAACCCTAGCTGGAAAGCACCAGAGAGTAGGAAATCCTAGGGCTCTCCCTATTCATCCCTAATGTCCTTCTTTTTATACAGGTTAGGATCTGACTAGGCACCACCCAAGTTCGAGCCCAGGTTCCTGGAAAAGCCCCCCAAATGCCAAAGCTAGCAAGGAGCACCGGGCATGCTCAGAGGGTACGCGGGTGCAGGCGTAGGATGCAGTGGGGCCTAGGAGCCGGGAGGTGCCGCTGCGTCCCCGCTTCCTGCCGCTGACCCAGCGCGCAAAGTTGGGCAGGGAGCTGGGGGGAGGAGGACCGCGAGCGAGGGTGGCGGAGCAGGGGCGGGAGGAGCGGAGGGAGGAGGGGACCGGAGCGTGTCACTCGCGCGCGGCTCCCTCTGTGCACAGAGGATGTGCTGAATGGTGCACTTCGAGGCGGCGGCCGAGCAGGATCCGGCGGCTCCAGGCTCGCACTGCCCGGCTCTGCTTCTCCGCGGCTCCCGAGGCTCTACAGTCACCGCGGGTCCCGCCCGGGGCATGGCAGGCTGCTGCGCCCTCGCGTGTCCCGCTTCCTGAGCGGCGCGGGCCAGCGGTGCGGAGGCCAAGAGGCCGGGAGACCGGCGGGCAGCGGAGCCCAGAGCCTGTGAACAGAGAGCCGAGCCCGCCCGCGCCCGGAGCTCCGCGCCCGGTCCTCGCTGCGCTAGCCCGGGCCACCGGGAGCCCCGATGAGCCCAGATGGCTGGGGCTCAGCCCGGAGTGCACGCCTTGCAACTCAAGCCCGTGTGCGTGTCCGACAGCCTCAAGAAGGGCACCAAATTCGTCAAGTGGGATGATGTAAGTGAGGGGCGGCCCGGTGGGGTGCTGGCCGGGCACCCGACGGCGGGCTGCGTGGGGGTGGGGCGAGGGGCGCGTTATGCAATGGGGCGCTGGAGCGGGCGCGGGCCGCCCCGGGGCGCACAGGTTGCCAGCTGCTTGGGTGGATGGCAGAGGGTGACAATTTTGCGCGCGCTGTTCTCCACCTAGGGGGTTTAGAGTTGACATCTTTGCTGGGTCTGGCTAGCGCCTCCTGAGGGATTCAAGTCTTTGGGGCCAGTGGAGCCAGAGGGACAAGTTTTACCCAATGACAGGTCCTGAGAGTTTGGAAAGAGCATGAAGTTAAGACCAGCTGTATAGCGCTGGAAAGAACTAGACGCACTCCACCCCTTCCCCAGCTGGCTAAGGCGTCCCATTACCTCTTTCCCCCTCTTTCGAGGACTACCTACCACGCAGGTCCAAAACCTTGCAGTTCCCGCTAACCCTTGAGAATTTTTATGCTAGCCACGCAGCACAGCGGTACAGCCGACAGGTGGTCTTGATGTCAAACTTTAGCACCTGGCTGCAGAGCAAGGGTCCTTGGGGAGGGCTGGAGAGGGCTCGCTAGGGGTAGATTAGTGAGCAAACAAGGAACGCAGAATGGGCCTGCAGAGGGGACCGGGGTTTGCTTAAGTCTTCACTTAGAAATGGACCCACAGTTTCACCCTTTGTTGTATAGGACAAATCCTGTCCAGCCTTATTCCAGTGTTTCACCTACAGCACAGACTAGGGCTTCCTATGCCCTCTCCCTTCCCTCTAGCCTAGTAACCTTCAGAACCCTTACAAACGCTTACTGAGAACGGGGATGATGCACATTATACATCAATAGAGCTTCCTGGTTGTCGTCCAATGGGTTTGATAAGAACAACTCACCCGAATAAACCTGAGCTCTCAGGATCTAAAGAAATGTAAGCTCTAATGATTAGCACATCTCTTACCAGGAGCAACTGTAGGAGAATGAGCCCGTCTTCTCACCGAGATGATTTCTCACCTTGTAAATTACAGCCTGCTATCCTCCCGGGTATTTTACTTTAATCTTCTTAAGCCAATTTCCAGTGTCTGAAAACAATTTAAATATTCCAGGTGGTGAATCCAATTACTTAGCTGAGTGCATCCCTCCCTGTCTATATTTTGTCCAGTTGGAAGTGCAAACTGAACTTGCAGTATGAGCCACAGCCTCCTTGAAATCTCATGCCAATTATTAAATAATGTAGGCAGGTTGTAAACACACCCTCTTTACCATGAGCTTTGCACCTTTCTCCTTTCTGTCCCAGTCTACTTGGAATGGATGCTGCTATACATGGAATAGAAAATCTTACCAATAAATTGAGACACAGATGAATCGTTTGCTTCACTCAAGAAAACGAAGCAAAGTTCAGTTCAACAAATAAAACGTTCTTGCCCATCTAGACATCCTTAGGCAAAGAGCTAATAAAAGGGTGGATCTGAGAAAGAGAAGGAAGGGTAAAGCAGAGAGAAGGGGAGAGGAGAGCACAGTTCCAGAGTCAAAAGGGTGTAGGTTCAGTCATAAGCTAAACCGTAGTTTAAGTAATTCCCCATAAAATCTGGTTTTCGAGAAAATAACACATTGAGAAGGAAGGTTATAGATATCCAGGGGGTGATTTGTGTTACATGTATTTATGTAACCAACATTCTACACTCACTTACCAGTGCCTGTCTTGGACTACATTTTGGGGTGATGGAGAAAGTAGGTAAAATCTCTCCTGTTATAGACTGGACACGTTAAATAGAAGAGACCAAAATCATCAAAACACCTGTGAGAGAGATTGAATGATGCTCTGGGATCAATGCAGAAACCAACGGTCAGCCCTAGGAGAAGGGAGAGGTGGGCAGACCCCTCCTATCACTGCAGCAACGAGTTCCTGGGGAGGCTTGTGGGAAGGAGGCAGACACTCAGAAGAGAGCCTAAAGGTCTTCTTAAAGAGAAAACAGATTGCACCCAGAGGACAAGTTAACTGGACTTTAGAGAAGTGCCTTGCGGGCACTTGGCTCTCTTGTTCTCTGTGATCTGTGCACTGGGAGGCACCCAGACATTCTCAGTTTCAGTGTGGTAGTCCCTGAACATCCCCCTCTCCCTATTTCTAGTCTGTGTTTCCTCTTTTAGAAACAAGCTGGTTTGATCTGTTTGGCGTTTCAGTTGCATCTATGTGAGGCTGTGCTTTCAAGACAAAGAAAACCAAACCCTGAATCAAACATCTGGGTTCTGTCACTTAGCAGTGTGACTTCGGACAAATAAACATGTAACCTTTGTTGTCTCTTGAGCAAGACTGGCAGACAGCATCCCTGATACATTAGTGTAATCCTCCGTGGGTCTTCTCTGCAATTGAGCAACATTCTCCCAACTTCTCCCATGAGAAGCATCAGGAAGGACCTGTTAGACCTGGGATTGCTGGGTCTGCCCTGTTTCCGACTGAGTTCTGGGGTAGGGCTGGAGAGCGTCTCATGAGGCTGTAGGGGATGTAGCCGCTGCTGCTGGTCTGTGAAAGAACACTGTCATGACCGCATGGAAGGTTTGTGAATGAACAGTTACTGTAGCTTCTTAGCCACTGGCTTGTGAGTTTAATTTTGTTTTCATGCTTACTTGTCATGTAGGAGTTGGGGACACCCAAGTGGCAGCTTGTTAGATCCCCCAGGGTTATTTACCAAAGCCTCAGCACTTAGACTAGAATAGATAATGCATATTCTTACATATCTTTCTAATTATTAGTAGGTAAGGAGTAAAACATTCTTATATCTCCTTCCTTACTTTCCTTAGGTTTGAGAGGGTCTCTTGTTTGATTTTGTGTAACAGAGCTATGGAAGTTTCCCACTTTTAAGTTTTGGAGGAATGCTTCCAATTTCTACCCACAAGGAAACATTCCATCTTCTTGTCTAAAAGAAAAATGAATGCTATGAACAACTCAGAAGCCCTTTGTACACCTGCTTTGCTGTGAAAAAAAGCAGAATCTTAATTTCTAGTCTATAATAAGGGAGTTTGGGAAAATCCCATAGCTATGTTACTCAGTGCATGCTGAGAATTTGAGAGTGGAATGTCGGGGCCTTCTAGGATTGTAAAGTGCTACACAGCACATTCACTAGTCCTGTTTTGATGACCACCATGTGGAATGGGAGATGTTACCTAGACAGTGACAACCTGTTGGCTTTTTACTGAAGTCCTGGTAAGTAAGGTTGTGGATGTTCTAAGCATGATTGGTGCTGACAAAGGCACTAACAGATGGCAGCAGGTTTCAAGCGGCTAAGAGCAGGAGCTGGGGCCTGCAGACACTTTTACTGTACTGTCATGGATGATCTGGGAGTCCCTTAGAAATGAGAAGAAGGCTTGGAATCATGCAATATTTTAAAACTAGTAATTGTGGACATTATGTAACATCAAACCTGATCCAGTCTTTCTATACTTGATAAGAGGAGAAAGAGCTGACCTGAAGGTACCTGTTTACTAACAGTTAATAAAGCAAACTGCAGCCTTTGCATATGACTAGATTAAAGGTGGACATTCTCAATCCTTTGTACTGTGGGTATTATAGGAGAGCTGTGGTGAAGTAGACAGTGGGTGGTAATTTACTTTCTCCATCTTAGTTAGCAAGCCTTTCTCCTTTGAGTTTTGCCTTCTGTCTGTCTGGATTGGTGCTGTGCAACAGAACTTTTTCTGGGAAGACGCTTCACACAGCCCAGATAGAAAGCCCAGGACAGACCAAAGTAGAGATAACTTCAAAGTCCAACTTGGTGAACAATAAGTTTCATTGAAGTTACAGGAATGCGGGTGACTTACAGAAGCAGAAATGACTCACCAAAGCCCACCTAAGCATGGGTGACAACTCACAAAAGCTGAGAACCTAGAGCCCAATGCACAGTTTACAGACAGCACAACAGGTTGGAGAGTCTTTTCCAAGCAACTCAGTCTGAGCCTCTTCCAGGCAGCTTGGTTGGTTTCTTCTTCCTCCCCCTGAGAGTTTTCTTTGCAGCTTGGTTTGTCCTAGAATGACTCTCAGCGATTTTTATTGTCTACCCTATGGGGTGAGCAGGCCAGTGAATTTGGTCAGTTTCAGGGACTTCCTGAAGCTATTTTGAGTTGTGTATTTTCTGGTTTAAGAAGCTTCCCTACAGAATGGAATGTTTCAGTCTCAGAGGAAACTGCTACTCAACAATTGAACAGGAGAGAGGAAAGGAATGACCTGAAAAGCCTCTCATCCTCTGGCCTCCTGGTGTTTCAAACCTATGACCTTATTTTATCTTCCCACCTTTGGGGAGTCTTCCTTCTTTCTTACCTTCCTTCCTTTCTTCCTTCTTCCACACCTTCCTTCCTTTTCTCCTTCCCTCCTCCCTTTTCATGCCTACTTTTCCTTTATTTCCTTCTCTTTCCTCCTTATCCTCTTTTTTTGGTTCTTTCTCTCCTTTTACAGGATTCTTTGTATAAGAGCTTTGACTGTCCTGGAAACTACTTTATAGACCAGACTGGCCTTGAACTCACAGAGATCAACCTGCCTCTGTCTCCAGACTGCTGGGACTAACGGTGTGTAACACCCTCCTAGCATGGGCTCTTCTTTTCTTCCCTCTCCTGTCCCCTCCCTCCCCTCCCCTCCTCTCCTCTCCTCCCTCTCCTCTCCTTTCTTCTCTTCACTTTTAGGTCCTGAATCCATATCACATTGTGTATGATTGCCTGATATATCCTAACTTCATGGTTTTTGTTTTGTGTTCCAGGCTGGCCTGGAATTCGCAGAGATCTATGCCTCTGCCTCCCAGAGGGCTGGGATTACTGGCATGCAGCACAGTGGCCTGCTCCCAGCCTCATCTGTCTATTTTTCTTTCTCCTCCTCCTCTTCCTCCTCCTCCTCTTTTTCTTCTTCTTCTTCGGTTTTGAGACAGGGTTGTACTGGATGTACTTTGTAGACTAGGCTGGCTTGGATTCACAGGGATAACTTCACTTTTCTTAACTTTAACATGCCTCTTGTATTTCATACATCATAGAACGCTACTGATACTCATACGCATCTCCTTGTATCATGTCTGGCACACAGGAACCTTCAATAAAAGGGAGGTTTAAAAAAGTCACACTATAGAAACAGAAATGGAGACAGGGATTTTGGGAAGGTAGTAGTCAGGATAAGGACGAACACTCTCATTCTACAGATTACATTCTATTATTTCCATTCTTCTCTTGCATTCAGCTTAATATGTGTTTTAATTTTATATTTTGCAATTTAAAGAGGAAAACCATCTATTTTTATCCTTTTTAAAATTTTCAGATGTTCCAGAGAAAATGAGTCTACATAATTCAAAGCAGGATCCACTCTCTACAAGCAAGCCAGTTTACATACCATCCAGGAGTTTTATTTGGACAAGTATTACAGACACACCACACTTTTGCACATATGAACATGCATGCACACATGTATAATTTCACATGGTACATCCTATTCTTGTAAGTGCAACCTACCATTCAGAAGGCAAATGTGGGAACATCGGAGGAAACTTAATGGTCTAGATTTATACTATGGCCCTCCCCACCCCCTGGATTTGAAACAAGTTATATCTTCCTTTACTTTATGCCTACCCAATAAAAAATTAAAGAAAAGACCAAAACAAGTAAAACAAAAACAAAACAACAATAACAAAAACCAGCCCACAGCTAATGCAGCATCCTACACAAAAGCCTAGCTGGAAATTCCAGTACTCTGGAATCAGTGTTGGTGTCTATAATGATGACAGGGTTGTAGTGACAAGATTAATGAAGGAACCAGAGTGGAGGGTGCGATAATGTGGAAGTCAGCAGATTCTGGTTGGAAAGGTTATGGGGAATGGAAACAGCAGCCCAATTGACAGCAGGTGGATCTAGGTTGGGGCAGCCTCAGAGGTTATTTTGACTGGAAGGCTTTGTGTACAGAGCTACTTAAACATTCCCACAGGGGCTGCGGTAGGAGGATGGACCAGCAGTTTAGAGCCCTCTCTGCTCTTGCAGAGGAGCTGGGTTCAGGTTCTAGTATCCTAGCATCCACATGGCTGTTAAAAACTGCTGGTAACTCAATTCCAGGGGCTCTGACACCCTCTGCTGACCATGCAGGCTTCTGCCCTTATATATGCACACACATACATTCAGGCGTACACACAAACATGTAAAAGGAATAAAAAAATTAAAAATATCTGCATATGTAATTTGTCTGTCCAAGAACTCTGATTTTCTGTTGACCACCAGTAGGGACTACAATCTAAATAAATACAAGAATATAGTTTTCTCTAGGTGAGATGATAGTGGTGAGTGAAGGTTTACGTCACAATGTAACATTCATGTCTGAAGAATAAACAAAAGTCATGCATACTGATGCATCAGTTTCCACAGAGTAAGTACTCAGTCACTTGTCACCAACACACTCTCTAGGGACATCATTACTGGCTAGCCTGAAAGGATCCAAAGTCCATTCTTCACACAATCCCTACCCCCTGGATAGCTTTGGATGAGTGGCAGCTCTGTAGATGGTTACGCCTGGTTTTAATCTATTTTTATTCTAAGCAGAAACTAAACCAAACCTCTTCCACCTACGGCATTTTTATTGCTGCTGAAATTGACCCTCTCTTCAGCAAGAGCAGCAAAAGTGGTTGATCCTTAAAGTAGGTGAGCTTTTATGAGGTCCTTCTGTTTCCTGAGGCTGAGAGTGTGAAGTGTGCAGGTGTGGAGAGTGGCTCATAGAAAGAAGAGCATCTCTAGGAATTTAACCATAGAGAGGAGAGCGATACGGCCATTCCAGCCATGGCGCAGCACCAGCAGCACCGCAGGCCCATAGAACACTGCTGTCAGGATATAGCTTTCTTCCTTTTTTTTTTTTTTTCCTCACCCATTTTATTTCTGTTTCTATGCTGGAGGTTGAATCCAGGGTCTCTGTATATACAAACCTGGCACTCTATCTGTTGGATGTTCCCCAACCTTCATTTTGTTTTAAATTTAGTATCCTATCTATTTTTATTATAACATGTAAAAGCTGAGGGAGAATGCAAATAACACAAATTAACCCCTTTAAAGGGAAAAGTTCAGTGACACTGTGTGCACCAAAGGAACTGCATTGACTCCAGTTGACTCCCTCATAACAACTTATGCAGACATTAAGTGCCCCCAGTGCATTGGCTTAATTTGTCCTGGCAATTAGAATGCCTTTCATTTCCCTTGAATTTAGCCTATCAACAAATAGCTTCAAATTGTACTTACCTGTGGTGATATTTAAATGGAACAGGAACAGTTTGCTCTCGTATGTCCAACCTGGTAACCTGTAGTTAAACATTTCTTTTTCAGAAGTGTTCTTTGTAACTGTGAGTGGTAAGTTGCAGCAGAAATGGAATGGGGCCAGTTGTTAGTTGTTGACTGATGCAGTGGGTCTCCACTTAAAGAGGAATCCTTGCTGGCTGAAAACATTAGTTTTCCTGTTATCTGAGCTAACATTAGGTTCCTTCAGCCTTTTAGGTCATAGCAAAACTCCCATATGCACGTCGTATTTACTCCCATATGCACGTTGGAGTCCTTGATCAGAACCGGATGATCTGTCTCTGAGGCAAAGGTTCTAGAGACACATGGCTGAGCTGGCTTACTCATATGATTCTATGGAAACATTCATTTCTTGTAAAAAAAAAAAGAGCTGAAATAGGATATAAAGAATGGCTGGCTGTTTGAATTTTCCCCAGTCCCCTTGGATCCCTTAGAAGGTCTAATATTTCATTTTTTCTTTTAATGTGTTATTTGAAAACGTTTTAATTTGTATTCTTGAAAACATTTTGGTATATGTATTATTGCATGTTGAAAAATGCATATATGTACCTAGAAACTAAATTATTATAGATTGGGAAATAGACTTATATAAAATGAGAACAATAGGTAGTTGGTATTAAAAGAGAATTAACAACATCGTACATCTGTTTTCTATTTCTAGGGCTTTTTTACTTCACAGTGTTTTGTTTCACTTTGTTATATGGAAGTTTTACAAGCAAGTCCATGGGGAAAGGGATTAGTGAGCAAAAGAAACATTGTCACCTGGACTGGACATGGGTGTGTCACTGGACTGCATTGGGACTTGGAAGATTAAAAAAAAAGGAGCAGTGTTTTAGACTTTTAGACTTGCCTACAAAATGAGTGTCAGAAAGTTAACTTTAATTCCTGTAATAGGAGTGGCTATATGAGCTTTAAAAAGAATAATAATCCAAAGAGCAGCTGACTGGCCAGAAGTACACACTGCACTTGTGACTTGAATGAGGTTTGGTTTTGCATCCGTCCCCATACACCCTTGGTAGGACTTCCTGTAACAAAATATCTGGGCATCTAAGCTATATCTTCCAGAATGCCTTGGAGCTAAAATTCTGGCTGCATATTAAATTGATAGATATGAATGAAACTTGGAAGGCAAAGGTGTGAAAGAGGTCAACTTCCTGCACTGTGCTGTTTCTGCATTTCTGTGAGATGTTGAAAAGGTGGCACATTGGGAAAGAGTTTGCTATGATGCTTAGAGGTCATTCTTACTATCAGCTTTTTTCTTTTGTCTTTAACTAAATTGGTATGTTGGGCCTCTGTTTTCTTTCTTGAGTTTGAAAGGTGCTGGAGTCATTCATGGAGGCTCATCTGCAACTTGTTTCTTTGGCTTTTGCAGTGATTTTTATCCAGTGTTTACTTACCTCTACTTATCCTCCTGTGTTCAAAGTCAGACAGGTTTCTGTTCCACTAAACCCTGCCTGACAGAGTCCTGCTGTCTTTGGCTGAAGCTCAGGCTTGCATTGAAGTCCCTCAGACAAATGCCAAGTCCGAACTCCAAATGATATTGTTGGGAATCTATCTAGCATCTTCTACAGTTCCCTTTTGCACACCCATTCACTTACTTTTCATGCTTTAAAATGTGTTGCTACATCTTAAAAGATATCAACCAATAATATGAATTTATGATGATAAATGTATTTGTTCTTGTCCTAATGGAGTTTATATGCAAGTGGAGGAGATAGATATTAGTCAAACAAAGGTACTGATTTATTCATATTGTATTGTTACGGAGAAAAGTACACATGTTTGTAAGAAGTATGGGAGGAATTTCTTTTTGAGAAATTCTATTAATGAGAAGACCTTGGTGCTCTGTAGGACTTAACATGAAAGACTGGATGTGTTTCAGCCATGAAAGAGGATGTTTCACAGCATCAAGGACACAAGACTTTGAAAGACTGGAACAGGATAAGCAAGTGGGGAGCATGGCTCAGATAATGCAGTGTGGTGGCAAGAGCCTGCCTGTGTAGTGCTTTGCCTGGGAAGAGTTTACATATAAAGTCAATAGGAAGCTATTAAACCCGTGGTTCTCAGTGTTCACATACTGACATTTGGGGCCAGGGAATATTTTGCTGTGAAGTTCTGGCCTGCTGTATTGTAAGATACCCAGTAGCATATCTGGCTTTTATCCAGTAGATGCTAGAATTGTGATGTTCAAAACTGTTTCTGTATATGGCAAGCAGTCCCCTGAGTTACAAAATTGCCCCCAGTTGAGAAGCACTGATTAAAATAACATGCTCTGTTCTTAAATGATTTTAAATGTACCAGGCCCCTCCCCTGCCTCTCCCCCTGTCTATGTCCCTCCCGTCATACACATGCTAGTCAGTTAAGTACATAAAAAGGTACTCAGTATCATTAATCGGAAACCATGGTAAATTAAAGTCAAATAGGATAGCTGCTTGATATCCCCCAGAGCCGCACTGAAATGATCACTCTTCCCCTCTGACATATAAAGAACACAGGGGGTCTAGGCTTTTCTCTTTGTTCCCTAGTTCAGCATCTGACACACCCTGCATAGTATTTAAAGAATCATGTTTCTGATTTTCCTGCATGTTCTGTCAAAAGGAATTTTTATACCTCACAGTTAAAAGTATGTTCATAATTGGATTTTCTCTGCTTCTTCTCTTTTCTATTCCAAAGCTTCTTAGTTCTCTACTTTCCTTTATTTGGAGAAATTTCATCCTTCCTACAAACTCTGGAGGGAAACATCCATCGATGATGAGATGCATGGAAGTTCTGCTTCACTGATGTTAATTCAGCACTCTGCTTTCTCATGTTATGATTGGATGTCAAATAATCCCTACAAGCTTAGGGGTTTGACCACTTGGTCCACAACTGGTGAAGCTGACTGGAGAGGTTGTGAAACCTTAGGGAAGGAGCCTCACAAGAGGAAGTAGACCATTATGGGATGGGCCTGGAGTGCTGTAGACCCACTTTACTTCCACATGCCCTATCTCTCTCTCTGCTTCCTGGTACTTGAGATGTGGGCATTCAGCTACCATACTCTCTGACCATCAAAGATATGCTAGGCACATACTTTCCCATTGTAAAAGACTGTCTTACCTCAAACCATAAGCCCAAATAAACCTTTTTCCATATGTTGCTTTGTTTGGGGTATTTAGTCATGGCAAGGAGAAAAGCAATATGTTAAGTTTATTATGTTCTTATTTCATATTCAGAGTTGTATTGATTATGTTTGCTATTCTGTCTCAAAATTCTTCCTCTTGTGCATTTTCATCCCGGTAAACATTATCATCATATCTATCTCTAGTTCTCTTTCTAATATAAGTCTTGGGCCATCCCTATGGGCCATTGTAGAAATTTTTTGTGCTGCTTTTACAGTGTTGGTGCATTTAGTAGTGCATGTGTTTAGTCATGTGTGCTTCCTTGGAGTATATGGAAGCACGAGACTCACTATGAAGAGAGAATTATAGTCAGCCTTATTCAACACACCTTCAGCACATGCTGAGGAATGATCTGTGGGGTCTGTGGAGGTTACTCTTGAGGCTAAGGGTACTTTTCATACCAAGTTATGTGGGCTTCCATAACAAAGTAGCAGAGATTTTCAACAGAAACTTTCCTCCTGGTTCTAGCTACTTGAGGTGTAGAATTTTAGCAAGCTTATTTTCTTCTAAGAGCCAGCGGAAAGGGTTTGTTCCAGGCCTCTCTTGTCTTATGGGTAGCTGGTTTCTTCCTCTATCTCCCTCAGTTTGTGTCTGTGCCGCAGCTTATTCTTCTTGTACAAATACTACTCAGACTGTATTAGCACCCACCCTGAAGACTTCCTAACTTAATGTATCCTTAAAAACCCTGTATTCAAATAATGCTGTGCTTTTTGGTCTTTACCCTGTAGGGGGAGATGATGCAGGTCAGCCTGTAGCAAAGTAAGTTGAATGAGCCATGGGAAGAAACTCAGTAGCAACATTTCTTAATGTCCTCTGCTTCAGTTCCTGCCTCCAAGTTCCTACATTAAGTTCTTGTCTTGGATTCCCTAGATGATGGGCTATACACTAAAATACCCTTTCCCCCACAAGTTGCTTTAGTCATGCTGTTCATCACAGGGACAGAAAGCTAACTCGAACTGAAATCGGTTAGTAAACATAGGTACCCTCTGAGGGTTGGCCCAATTCTAGAGTAACCAACTGATCAAAAAAATAATAATAAAGGATGACTAGATATTTCCGATGTCACTCCTTAGCACATATTCTGACAGTTAATATGTAGCATCTTGAGTGAGTAGCTGCTTTGATATGAATGCAGACTTTTTTTTTTAGTTATGTAGCAAAGGAAACTGGAAATGAAGATTTGTGTATTTCTGAGTCAGATCATGCCTTGAGTGCCAAGAATGCTGAATTCCACTTGGTCCCGGAATGTTGGAAGTGATTATGGAGGAAGTGGGCATAAAGCCGAGACAAATGATCACTAACTGAGAACCTGTACCCAAGTATGGGGTCAGAAAGGAGAACAAATAAATGAGAATCGGCAGTATCTGAAATGAAGCAAAAAGGCCTAATACAGATACCCAGCATCTAAATTTGATAGACTTTAATCTTTTAACTTTAACATTTGCTTTTTAAGATTCTTTGCAGTGACTTATCACCGAGATCTTTTATTGGATTCTTGCCCGTTGTTCTGATAAGAAGAGGAGGTGACATGAAAATAATGAACACACCTTCACGTTAATTCCGGTCGGTTTAGGAATTAGGGGATATGCTGTGTGCAGCTTAATTCCAGGTAGTCTGGAAGTTAGAGAATGTACTGCATGCTGCTCACCAGGGCTTTTGTTTTGCTCACTTTAAGAAGAACAGGCGATGGAACAGGGCCGCAAATGCTTCTGTGATCTCTCAAGCATGTATTCTCACAGAAGCCTAAAACATTTTCAAACTCCTCCTGCTTTTAAGATCAAATTTTATTTCCAAGTGTCTTCTTCTTTGACAGTTAAATTTTAAGTAATTTGAAATTTTCTGCTCCCTCTGAAGTTCCATGCAATTCTTTAAAAAGATGATTTTAAAAAATGACTCATTTATTTTTGTTTTATGTGCTTTGGTGTTTTGCCTGTATGCATATCTGTGTGAGAATGTCAGATACCCACTTTTTGGAGAGAAGGAGTAGTGCTCAATTTTTCACCTTGTTGAAGCTCACTGTCTCTCTTGGCTACTATGCCAAGCTAACTAACTGGCCTGTAAGCTTCAGGCCAGTTCTGTGTTGTTAACCTTGTAATAGGCTTACAGGATTACAGATCTGTGCCATTGCACCCAGATTTTTATGCCTGGGTTCTGGGGATGTGGGTTCTCAGGGTCATACTCAGTTCCCTCTGCTTGAGCAGCAGGGCCTTTCATGTCATGTCCCAAGCCAAGGTTTCTTTTTAAAAATACGGTTATTGATAGCAAACATCGTTATGTGGCATGAATGTGTTTGTATATGTACTTTACTAAAATCCTCCTCCTCTTTGATCTTCACAACCTTCTTGGATGCATATCTTCAACCCTGCCTTTCCATCCTTGCACAGTGAGTAACTGAAAAGCAGAATAGGGAGGCATTAAAAATCAAGTGGGCAGCCTCCAGTGCTGAGCTCTTCAAATTAAACTTAAGGGGAAATGAAAATCTGTTATTGCTACTCTGCCCACAGTGAACAAACAATACAAACTTCCAAATTTCTCTCTGTAAGTTCTCTGTGAGTTTTCATGACAATTTCTTTTGATTACATAGAAGTTAGGATCTGCTGTAGTTAGGATCTAAATGAAAATGTAAAAAAAAAAAAAAAAGTTGGGCTACAGCCAGGGAAGCAGATAAGCTAACTGTAGATCTTTGCCTATTACCTGCTCCTCCAAATCTCATCTTCAGCACACACACACACACACATATGTATGTATATATATGCAGCAGACCATGTGATGAAGTTATCCTTGCCCCTGTTGCTATCTCCAGGGGAGAGATCTTCCCCTCCTCACTTGCCTTCTCCACAGTCATTCAGCACCAACTCCAGCAGGCATTCCCTAGGAGCCCACAGGCCACTCCAGCTGGGAAAGTAGGTAGGCCAACTGCAGATCTTCACCTCTCCCTCCATTCCTCCAAATCCAACCCCCCATTCTCATCCCCAGCTCTATACCAGACCCCCTCGGTGGCAGCTCCTCACTTTCTACCCCAATTCCAGGAGGCTATGCAAATCCTAGTGGAACACCTTAATTTCTTCCCTCCTGTGGACCCTCTCGTTTTTCCTATCCCCATTCCTAAGTGTCAGCTCTCAATACCCAGTACCTGAAACCTCCAGTGGCTACGCCTATCAAGATCTCGGAAGAATTTTCTACCAGGTAACACACAGCCAACATACTATGCTAACAAGGAGAGAGGAAACAGAAACCAAGGAACAAAACACCAACCCCCCAAAAGACGAGACCTAGAATTGCAATCTTTCCAAACCTAGCTGCCTAGACACCAACATAAAAACACAATCAATAACAGCTAGGACAATATGTCTCCATTAGAGCCCTGCAGCTCTACCACAGCGAGCCCTGAGTATTGTGACATGGCTGAAACACAAAAGAAAGACTTTAAAGTAGCTTTTAAGACTGTGATAAGGCTACTTAAAGAAGAAATAAATACATTCATGAAAGAAGTCTATCGAAATACAAACTGGAAGGAAATGAACAAACAGTTCAAGACCTGAAAAAATGTAAATAGAATCAATACACCCAAACTGAGAGAAATATGGAAATAAAAATTTAGGAACTAGAACAGGAACCACAAAGGCAAGCCTCACCAATAGAATATAAGAGCTGGAAGAGAGAACTCTGGGCATTGGAGACAGGAAAGAAGAAGTGGATACCTTGATCAAAGAAAATGTTAAAAGAAATTCTTAAACATTCTGGAAATGTGGAACAACATGAAAATAAAAATCTTGAGTAATACAATAGAGGAAGGCAACTAACCCAAGTCAAAGTTACAGAAACACAACCATAGAAGAAAATTTCCCTAGCTTAAAAGAAGGAGATTCCTATCAAGGTACAAGAAGAATAGAGAACACTAAATATACTAGACCAGAAGAGAAAGCCTTATTGGCACATAATAATCAAAACGCTAAACATACAGAGCAAATGGAGAATATTAAAAGAGGCAAGGAGAAAAACTAAGTAACATAAAAGGCAGACCTGTTAGGATACCCCTGATTTTTCAGTCATGACTTTAAAATCCAGAGGGGCCTGACAGATGCTCTACAGACTCTAAGAGATCACAGATGCCAGATCAGACTGCTATACCCTGAAAACTTTACTTTTTTTTAATTTTTAAATTATTCTTATTTTTATTATTTACAGTTTATTCATTTTGTATCCCACCTGCACCTCCCTTCCCCCCTCCCAAACCCATCTTCCCTCCCTCTTCCCCACTTGTATCCCTCCCCCCAGTCTACTGATAAGGGAGGTCTTCCTCTCCTTCCCTCTTAATCTCATTTATCAGGTCTCATCAGGACTGGCTGCATTGTCTTCCTCTGTGGCCTGGTAAGGCTGCTCCCCCTCAGGGGGAGGTGATCAAAGAGCAGGCCAATCAGTTCATGTCAGCTGCAGTCCCTGCTCCCATTACTATGGGACCCACTTGGACACTAAACTGCCATGGGCTACATCTGTGAAGGTGTTCCAGGCCATCTCCATGAGTGGTCTTGGTTGGAGTATCAGTCTCAGAATAGATCCCTGTGCCCAGAATTTTTGGATCTGTTGCTCTCCTTGTGGAGCTCCTGTTCTCTCCAGATCTTACTATCTCCCACTTCTTTTATAAGAGTGCCTGCGCTCTGCCCAAAGTTCGGCTATGAGTCTCAGAATCTGCTTTGATACCCTGCAGGGTAGAACCTTTCAGAGGCCCTTTGTGGTAGGCTCCTGTCCTGTTCCCTGTTTTCTCCCTCCTCCAATGTCCATCCTCTTTGCCTTTCTGAATGGAGACTGAGCATCTTAGCCAAAGTCCTCCTTCTTGATTAGCTTCTTTAGGTGTACAGATTTTAGTATGTTTATCCTATATTATATGTCTAATATCCACTTATAAGAGAGTATATACCCCGTGTGTCTTTCTGCTTCTGGGATACCTCACTCAGGATGATCTTTTCCAGTTCCCACCATTTACCTGCAAATTTCATGATTTCCTTGTTTTTTATTGCTGAGGAATATTCCATTGTGTAGATGTACCACAATTTCTGTATCCATTCCTCAACTGAGGGGCATTTGGGCTATTTCCAGCTTCTAGCTATTACAAATAAAGCTGCTACAAACATGTTGAACAAATGTCCTTATTGTATACTTGAGCATATTTTGGATATATGCCTAGGAGTGTTATAAGCTGGATCTTGAGGAAACACTATTCCTAATTGTCTGAGAAAACACCAGATTGATTTCCAAAGTGGTTGTACAAGTTTACATTCCCATCAACAATGGAGGAGGATTCTCCTTTCTCCACATCCTCTCCAGAATGTGTTGGCACTTGAGTTATTCATCTTAGCCGTTCTGATGGGTGTAAGGTGAAACCTCAGGGTCACTTTAATTTGCGTTTCTCTGATGACTAAGGACATTGAACATTTCTTTCTGTGTTTCTCTGCCATTCAGTATTCCTCTATTGAGAATTTTCTGTTTAGCTCTGTATCCAATTTTTTAATTGGATTACTCGATTTGTTGCTATTTAACTTCTTGAGTTCTTTATATATACTGGATATTAGTCCTCCTTCAGATATAGGGTTGGTGAAGATCCTTTCCTAGTCTGTAGGCTATCGTTTTGTTCTGACGACAGTATCCTTTGCTTTACAGAAGCTTTTCAGTTTCATGAGGTCCCATTTATTGATTGTTGATCTTAGAGTCTGTGCTATTGGTGTTCTATTCAGGAAGTCATATCCTGTGCCAATGAGTTCAAGGCTCTTCCCCACTTTTTCTTCTAACTGATTTAGTGTGTCTGGTTTTATGTTGAAGTCTTTGATCCACTTGTACTTTAGTTTTGTGCAGGGTGATAAGTATGGATATATTTGCATTTTTCTACATGTAGATACCCAGATGGACAAGCACCATTTGTTGAAAATGATATCTTTTATCCATTGTATGGTTTTGGCATCTTTGTCAAAAATCAGGTGTCCATAAGTGTGTGGGTTTATTTCTGGGTCTTCTATCCAATTCCATTGATCCACCATTCTGTTTCTATGCCAGTACTATGCAGTTTTTATTACTGTTGCTACATAATACAGCTTGAGATCAGGGATAGAGATACATCCAGAAGATCTTGTATTGTAGAGGATTGTTTTGGTGATTCTGGATTTCTTGTTATTCCATATGAAGTGCAGAATTTTTCTTTCAAGGTCTGTAAAGAATTGAGTTGGTAATTTGATGGGAATTGCATTGAATCTGTAGATTGCTTTTGGTAAGATAGCCATTTTTACTGTAAGAATCCTGCCAAGCCGTGAGCATGGGAGATCTTTCCATCTTCTCATATCTTCTTCTAATTCTTTCTTTTGAGACTTGAAATTTTTTTCATAGAAGTCTTTGACTTACTTGGTTAGGGTCACACCAAGGTACTTTATGTCCTTTATTGCTATTGTGAAGGATGTTGTTTCCCTAATTTCTTTCTCAGCCCTTCTGTCTTTTGTATACAGGAGGGCTACTTTCTTTTTTTTTTTTTTGAGTTAATTTTGTATCCAGCCACTTTGCTGAAGGTGTTTATCAGCTGTAGGAGTTCCCTGGTAGAATTTTTTGGGTTACTCATGTGCACTGTCATATGATCTGCAAACTTTCAAATGCCATAGCTTGAGAAAATAAGATATCCCATGATAAAACAAAATTTAAGCAACAGTTGTCTACAAACCTAGCCCTACAGAATGCACTACAAGAAAAACTCCAACACAAAGTTGGTTAACTACACACAAGAAAACACAGGGAATAAGTAATCCCAGACCAACAAATCACAAGAGAGGAAACATACACCCACACACACTAGAACAGAACAACAACAAAATAACTGAATCAACAAACACTGTTTGTTGATATCTCTCAACATCAATGGTCTCAATTCCTGAATAAAAAAACATAGAAAATAACAGAATAGATGAGAGAACAGGATATATCCTTCTGCTGCCTTCCAGAAAGAAACCTTAATATCAAGGATAGATATTACCTTGCGGTAAAGGGATGGAAAAGGATATTCCAAGCAAATGGGTTTAAGAAACAAGCTGTTGCCATGAAGAGCCCTAGAAAAAAAAAAGAGAGAGTAAATCACACCCAAAAGGAGTAGATGGCAAGATATAATCAAAGTTAGGGCTGAAATCAGGAAACTAGAAGTAAGAAAAATAATACAAAGAAACAGTGAAACAAAGTGGGTTTTTTTTTGAGAAAAATCAATAAGATTGACAAAACATTATCCAAATTTACTAAAAGACAGAGAGAATATCCAAACTAACAAAGTAGAAATGAAAAAGGAAACCGGCACTGAGGAAATCCAGAGAATCAGGACATACTTTAAAAACCTGTATCCCACCAATAGGAAAAATCTAAAAAAAAAAAAAAAAAGGCTTTCTTGTTATATACCCACTACTAAAGTTAAATCCAGATCCTAGGGAAATAGAAGTATTAATTAAAAGTTTTTCAACCAAACCAAAACAGCAACAAAACCAAAACCCAACCCTAACCCGGGGCCAGATGGTTTTAGCACAGGATTCTACTAGATTTTCAAAGAGTTAATGCCAATACAACTCAAATAATCCCACAAACTGGAAACAGAAGAAACATTGCCTAATTTCTTTTAAGAAGCCACAGTTATCCTGGTATTCAATCCTAATAGAGACCCAACAAAGAAAGTAAATTATAGATCAATTTCCTTTATGCACATAGGTAAAAAAAATTCTCAATAAAATACTTGCAAATTGAATTTAAAAACACATAAAAAGATATCCATGAGGATCAAGTGTATTTCTTCCTAGAGATGCAAGGATACTTCAACATGTGTAAATTGATGTAAATAATCTGTAACATAATCTGTAAATAATCTGCCATATAAACAAATTGATAGCCAAAAACCATATGATGATCTCATTAGACGCAGACATGGCTTTGACAAAATCTAACAGTCCCTCATGATAAAAATCATGAGGAGATTAGATTATAAGAGATAAATCTCAGCATAATAAAGGCAGTTTACAACAAGCCCATAGTCAACATAAGTGGAGGGAAATTCAAAGCAATTTCATTAAGTCTGGAATAAAGCAAGGTTTTTTATTCTCTCCATATATATTCAATATAGTATTTTAAGACTTAGCTAGAGCAGTAAGACAACTGAAGGATCAAGGATACAAATTGAGATGGAAGAAGTCCACGTATCTTTATTTGTAGATGATGTGAAAATATTTACCCTAAAATTTTATTGGGAAATACCCAATACCCTAAAAATTCTATTAGGAAACTCCTATAACTGAAAAATACTGTCAGTAAGTAGCTGGATACAAAATTAACTCAGAAAAATCAGTAACTCTACTTATATACAAATAACAAATGAACTGAGGTAATAACCAAGGAAACAACACCTTTCTCAATAGGATCAAATAATATGACATATCTTGGGGATAACTCTAACCAAGCAAGTGGAAGACTTGTATGATAAGAATTTTAAGACATGTAAGAAAGAAATTGAAGAAGGTATCAAAATATGAAAGATCTCCTATGCTCATGGATTGGTAGGATTAATATTGTAAAAATGGTCATCCTGCCAAAAGTAATATACAGATTCAATGCAATACCTATCAAAATTTCCACATAATTCATGACAGATTTTTTTCTCTTTTAAATGTAATTTATTTATTTTTATATCAATCACAGGTTAGGTACTTTGCATCCCAGGCTTAGCCCCCTCCCTCATTCCCTCCCACCCTCCCCAACCCTCCCTCATCTCCTCCCGCCCCCTCCAAGTCCACCAACAGGGGAGGACCTCCTCCCCTTCCATCCTACCCCAGCTCATCCTGTCTCCTCAGGGCTGGCTGCAATGTCCTCCCCTGGGATCTAGCCAGTCTGTCACTCCCCGGCTTGTATGGGGGAGGGTCAAAGAGTCAGCCATCAAGTTCAAGACTGAAACAGTCCCTGTTTCCCTCACTAGCTATCCTGGGTCCCATCTGCACAGGGGTGCCAGGAC